>PVHX01000243.1:0-358481 GCA_004024805.1 Geosciurus inauris | reverse complement strand
GACTCCCTCCAGAGACTCCCCTGACTCTCCCTCCACAGACACCCCCGCCTCTCCCTCCAGAGACACCCCCTGCTTCTCCCTCCAGAGACACCCCCGCCTCTCCCTCCAGAGACACCCCTGCCTCTCCCTCCACAGACACCCCTGCCTCTCCCCATCCTGCCTGGGAGCAGCCCTGAGGCTGGAGCTTTCTCAGGGATCCGCTCCCTCTGGTGGCTGCCAAAGTCATTGCCCATGGCAAGGTCCCTCGCCAGCCCTGCTCAATCTTGCTGGAACTTCAGGTGGTGGGACAGAAGTGGAATCAATTCTGCTCTGCTGTGTGCAGCTTTCCTGGTGATACCTGGAGAGTCTGATGGAGAAGGTTGGGTCTGGGCTCCAGGGAAGGGCAATTTATCTGGGAGCAAAGGCTGCTGGGGACCCCGCCTTGCACCAAATTTTGCCACAAAAAACAAGTGTTGCCAGACTGTCCTGACAGATCACTGGCAGCCAGGGGGAATTGTCATGACCTTCCCCATGTTCAGAAGGAGGGAGAGCCCTGAGGACCATGCCCCTCGTGACTCCTCACTGGGTGGGGCCTGGGCTCGGGCCAGGGCTGGAACTGTCCTCCTGCCACCCCACACAGGGTGACCCCAGCTGCTGCCGCCCACTCCATGGCAGCTGCCTGATGTGCATCTCCTCTGCAGAATGTACTAGAACATCAAGGATGCGTCTCAGGGCCCTCACTGCAGGCAGGTCTGTGGCTAGAGGGACGCCACAGAGTGGAGCAGAGCAAGGAAGGGCCAGAGAGAGCTGGACAGGAGCCGGAGACCCTGGTTTCCAGAGCCCGGCTGGCCTGCCGTAAGCTGGACCCATGTGGGGGGAAGCAGGAGGGCCGGCGTGAACCTTGCTCCCCGACACTCTGGACACCATCCTCTCCCATGCCAGGGCCTGTGCCCTCAGTACAGTCCTCCTCAAGCAAAGAGCCAGAAGAAGGTCACCTAGCAGGTCACAGAACCGCAGGGCAGATTCAGTCCCCTGAGGAAGGGAGTGGATCTCAGTGGCAATGAGCCCCAGAGGCCTGGGTTGGTCAGATTGCCCTTTATCCTCCCTCAGGAAGAGGGCCTGTGTCCTGGGAGTGCAGAGGGTTTTCAGATGGCTCTGAGTCCCTGGTCCTAGTAGAAGGGGGCTCCAGGAGATCTGTGGCTTTGGGGGGGGTCAAACACCAACTGTAGGGTTTGTTCCCACTGACCTGATGGCTACCTTTGGCTGGTTTTCAGCGTTACTTTCCACGTAGTGCAAATTCCAGCCTCTGCCTTCGAACACTGGGTGCACCTGGTGAGCTTGGCCACGCGGCGCAGTCCAGCCCTGTGTGTGCTGTGCTGGGGCCAGGCAGGGCCGCTCTGCGGTCAGCTCTGGGTCCCATCCTTGGCCTGGAGGCCAAAGGGCTCTGAAATCAGAGCTGGATCTGTTGAGCCACAGCAGAACCGGAAGAAAGGGCCCCGAGCACAGCAAGGACTTGAGCTCTGGGTGACTGTCCCCAGGGACTCTGCCAGAGGTGAACACAGCCCTCGTCCTGGATGGGCTCAGTGCTCACCCAGCTGCAAGTCACAGGTCAGGGTCAGCCCAGCTCCCGCTGACCAATGAGCACGTTGGGTTGGTCCAGGTCAGGCCAGTCAGCTGTGGCGGGGATCAGTGTTCACGCAGGAAGTCACTCTCCCTGGCTCCTCACTTTCCTGCTTTTCCTTTCAAGGGACGTCGGCCTCGCCCCCCGTCAATCATTCTAAAGAAAGTCATTGTCCAATAGGACAAGGCCGTGGGAAAGCACCACCGCTTGGCCATGAGGGACGCTGCTTGCCTTGGTGCCCCATCCCTCACTTGTGAAGTACCCACTGCTGGCGTTCATCTGTCCTCCAGGTCACCAGTAGCCCTCCTGTGGACTGGTGCGGGAGAATCTGTGTCCATCCTGTGCGTCCCCGCACGTCCCAGGGAGGCTGTTACAATCAGCTTTCTTTCGCTGCTGTGACTAAAAGGTCTGACCAGAACAGTTTTAAAGGAGGAGAAGTTTATTTGAGGCCCGCGGTTTCAGAGGGCTCGGTCCACAGAAGGCCAGCTCCATTCCTTGGGGCTGGAGGCAGGACCTCATGGCGGGACAGCGTGGCAGAGGGAAGCAGCTCACAGGATGCTCAGCAAGCAGGGAGACTCCACTGGCCAGACAGAGATACATACCAGAGCCACGTCCCCGTTCCACCCCCGCCAGCCACTCCCTGCCGCTTCAGTCACCGCTCAGTCAATCCCCATCAGGGGACCAGTGCCCTGAGGAGGCTAAGGCCCCAGCCCAGTCATTTCTCCTGAACCTTCTTACATTACCTCCCCGTGGGCTTTGGGGGCTGCCTCACCTCCGCACCGTGAGAGGCCAGCAGGGCGGCCTGTGTCCCCTCCCTGCAGTTCCCACTGCCGGGTGGTGTCCTCCAGGGACTTTTCCTCACCCTGTGTCTGTAACTCTGTGTGTCTTGCTGTGGGTGTCGCTGTTCTGAAGGCCAGGGTCCCGCACTGCAGAGCCACACAGGGGCCCGCAGGACGGCGCAGTCCCTGGGGGAAGCCCGCTGGAGCCCTGGTGCCGGTGTGGGGCTGCTGGCTGTGAGCTCCGTGTGGGGGAACCCACAGGACGGCCATGCGTGGCGTCTGTGCCAGACACGCAGAGCAGGTGTGTGCCTCAGCTTGTGAGTGTCGTGCCCAGGATGCCGGGAGCCCAGCCGTCCCCCAGGGGCAGCACTCAGTGCTGCGAGGCCTGGAGCTTCCCACAGACCCACTGTCCCCGGGAGAGCGGTGGCGTTAGGATCCTGTCATCCAGCACACCCCGGGGCTTCAGCTGATGCTTTGCTGTGTTCACTTCTTCCCACACGGGTTTGGGAGGGAAGCCAGCCACGGTCATTTCCTCCAAGCCCGTTACACACTGAGGATCTTCAGGGAACAGTGGCCTTCGGTCCCGGGTGGGGAGAGGCACCCAGTCTCTCTCCTGCCCTGTCCCCGACTCCAGGGCTCCAGGAGGCCTTTCTGCCACCATGAACCACAGGGGCTTCAGGAAAACTCCTTCAGGCAGGAGATGCTGCACTGTTTGGGTCAGGCTGGCCCTGAAGACCCTGGGCAGAGGTGGGAACAGGTGGTCCTTGAATTCACACCGAAGTTATCCAAAGGTTTGTCCCATAGTTCAGCCTTGAGACTGGAGGGGACAGAAAGAAACCTGCAGCCCACCCCACCTGGGCCATGCAGTGTGTAGTTCCCCTGCTCCATCTGCCCTTATCCCCTGGCCATCTGTCCACAGGGGTGGACTCTCTGGGGGTGGACACAAAAGACCCAGTGCAGGCAAGGATGGCATTGCCCTCTGGGTGTTCCTCCTGAGCCTGTGCAGGGGCCCTTTTTGGAGGAGTGTGGAACTGTGACCTCTCAGCCATTGAATGGCCTGAGAAATCACAGAAGCCTGACAGGGACCTCAGGGGCCAGGGAGGGACACCTAGAAGGCAGGCACGTGGGCAACTTGCTGTCTGGCTGCCTAGGTAGCTGGTCATGTTTTAGTGCTTTAGCACCCAGGATGGATGCTGGCTGGAAACAAAGGGACCTGCCCTCCACAGGCACAGTGATGCTGGCCACTTGTAAGGACAGCAGAAACCTCTTTCTTCTTGGATTCTGAGTGCACAGGTGGAGCCCCGGAGCAGGGGCTGAACACAAATCCATCCCCTGACCACTGCAGCCTGTCCTGCCCTTGGCCTGCCCTGGCCCCCCTTGCATGGGGACATTCAGCCTGGCTCCTGGCCTCTCCCTGACCTCCCCCTGGCCCCTCAGAGCCTGTGCTGTCCCCGTGCCTGGCAATGGGCTGAGCTGGGCACCTCAGGGCCACCCTGCAGGTCATCTCATCCTGTGAATGCTGAGGTCTGCATGAAGGCCCTGGGCCCAAGTGTCATTGAGGAGACACAGGTTGGGTCTCCTGGGCACTGCCCCTGGCCCTGGCCCTCCTTCGGGCACCTAGGGGACAGGGAGGAGAGGAAGAGCAGGTTCTCTCACCAGGGCCAGCCTGGAAGGAGTCAGAACCTGAGACGACTGGCGGCCTGCGGCCCCTGAGCTGGGGAGACTCAGTTCCACCCCAAAGCCAGGACTCTGCCAGCAGAGAGGCTCCGGATGGCAGGGCAGGATTGCAGGGGCCTGGGATCAGTCACCCCTCTCCCTGCTCTCTCCCTGCTCCAGAGCCTGGGGACCCAAGCCCCCCAGACACTCCTATACCCCTTGAGCATGGGAACTGCCTGAGGCCCTCGGGAGGTCCCCATGAGGGGGGCGCCCATTTCGACTCCTGCCTGTGCTCCCTGCCCCTCACCACAGGATTCAGTATGAGGGCAGGTGGTGACTGAGCCAGCTGAGCCTGCTCCAGTGCTGACAGCAGAGCCCCAGGAGGGTCTGCAGGGACGCCAGCTTCTGCCACCAGCACCAGCAGGCACCTAGTTGGTGAGGCCAGCCAGGGCCTGGGGGCACTGGAGGTGGAAAGGTGATCTTGATCTAGCCTCACCCACAGCCCTGGGAGGCAGGGTGGCCTGGTGCCGTCTGTGGCCGGCCAGCTTCCTGCAGCAGTAATCACCTGGGAGACATCTGGCCTTGGCTCAGGGAGTCAGAGAACTCAGTGGGAAGGGGCTTGACACCCTTGGGCTCTGGCCCTGCCCACCATCGCCAGCATCAAGGACCAGAGTTCAGTAAAGGTCACCATGCTCATAGATCTGTTAGAGCCTCAGAGCTTCCTCTGGGTGCTAAGGAACTTCAGAGATGGGTGGCCAGGAATGGCCTAGGGTGGGAACAGACCTCAGGCCTGATGGCTAAGGGGCCAAGGCACAGCATGCAGGGCCACTCGGGGAATGGACAGAGACAGCCAAGCGGGGTGGGGGCAGGGCAAATGGACCATGGTTTCCATGGTGGGGGCCAGAGGTGAGGCAAGCCGCCTGAGGACGGGCTGGCTTGAATATCCCCAGAAGGCTCTGGGGCAGGGGCTGTGCTCATTGGTACCTGACCTGGGTGCCAAGGGCAGGGCTGGACTGTGGCCTGAGTGTGAGAGCCCACAGAGTTGGCTGGGTGTGGGCTCTGGACTGGTTTGTGTTTGAGAGGGAGGCTCCCAGGAGTAGCTTACCATCTCTAGGCATTAGCTAAACTCTGGACTCAACAGCCCAGCTCAAAGCACAACACTGAAAATAAGACAGGCTCATACAACTCACTTACTTGGATGAGATGTGTGTGTGCTAGGATGAGGGGTTGTTCTGAGGGTGCAATGTCCCAGCATGTGGCTAGAATTTGCGACTCTCTGTTTCTGTCCTTTTATTTGTTGCAAATATTTTCCCGTCTTTCAGCCTTGTAGCATTTGGTGTTTGCAAATTTTTAGTTTTTAAAAATAATCTTCCTTTCGATTTCTCACTTTTAACCTTATAAAGGCATAGTGATTGAGATCATGGGTCTGGTGATCAAACTGGCTTCTTACAGCCTGGGCCGTCCCACTGACAGGGGCGCCTGGACACTTGCTGGCATCACTCCAGCCTAGTTCCCCTCCCAGCATGACAGCCAAGCAGACATTTCCAGAGAACATTTGGAGAGCTTGGTCTAAACACCTAGGGACCTGCTGGGACCTGTGAGGCGGAATTGGGGTAACCTTGAGGATTTACTACAGAGCTAGCCAGCATATTTTTCAGATTCTATGGTAGCAAAGTTGAAAACTTGGCATCCCAGGCACTTTTGGGGACATAGCTTACACTCACATACTTGATAAAACCTGCCTGTGAAAGCTGCAAAAAATGAACAAATTTAGAAGCACAAACCCTGGACCACAGCTTCCCAACAGTGCCCCCTGGTGGCAATCACGTGGAATCACGCCTACGAGGCTGCCCAATGTTCAGCGTTGTGGAGATTCCATGCCCACTGGGGCAGCTTAGAGAAGGAAAGGAAATCAGGTGACCTCCATGGCTATTAGAAAGCATGTGTCTTATTCGTTTTCCCCAGTAACTCTAGCTACGCCTTCCAATCAGACCTGAATGGTTTGAAATTGCTTTTCCCCTTTTCCCTTGGGTACAAACACATGAGTCGTAACCTTATTTTGAAGGGTGGCACTGTAGCTGGGTCACAGCTTTGAGATGAGGTGGCCTCGCTCACCCAGTATCTCTGCTGTGCCTGAGAGGTGCCTTCTCTAGGGACTGGATCACTAAGCAGAATCCTCACGGCACAAACGATGCCTTAGGCTCTGGGGGTGTGGTTCAGGAGGCAGGCAGGCTCGTGTGGGGTACAGAGGGAGCGTGGCTTTGGAGGGGGACAGCTGGGTTCCACTCCTGGGGCACACACTTTTCCAGCTGTTTTCCTGCACAGGTGCTTGAGGGCTGGTTTCCCATTAGTGGCTGGGAGAATGTCACCTCCCTGCAGGGGATTGTGGGAGTGATGACTGCCTGGACATCCCCAGTCCTATCACAGCCGTCCTAAGACCAGGTGGGACAGCCCTGCCTGACCCCCAAGACCAGTTAGCCATGCGTTCTCCATTGCCTTCTGCAGGTGCATCCTCTCTTCTCCTTGTGTGGTCTTCAGATTCTAAAGTACCTTATTCTTTCCCCATTTTCAGCATGTTCTGCATCCCAGTCATTGAGCCTGTGCCCTCCCCTCCACTCAGCTCAATCTTTGCTATTTGGCAGAAGCCCACATGGAAAGTGGCCATAACAGCCCATGACACACCACCCTCCGTGATCTCAGAAGTGTGGCCTGCGCGACATAAGTATATAAAAAAAACCTCACACCAAACAAGTTAGAGTATTATTTATTCAAATAAACCAACATGTTCTATTTCCTTTTCAGTGGTATATATCTTAAATCAGTGCAACATCTAAGTATAAAAATAAGATCATTTTAGAAAACTCCATTTTTTTGCACAGCAATTGTTTCAACATTTGTCCATGGCCACTGAGCCACTTCTAAGATGGAATGAATATCTTCTTGTTCAAATCACAACTATAATTGAAGTCAGTATGCTGGAAATGGAGGAAAATTCCAAAAGGGAAATATAAAATAATTTTAAGCATTGCCAGAAATACAAGTTACACTTAAGAATCATGTGTTAAAGGATATAAATCTGAGATATGCACAAAATACATTTTGCAAGGTTCTACTTTTGGCATCTGCTTAGAATTCAGTACAGGCTGGAAGCTCTTCCACCAGAACCAAAATGTCGACTGCCTGTGCTGCAGCTGAGCCAGTCACTTTAAGAAGACATGAGCGGCCCCTTCCAATGCTCGAACACAGGCATTTTAATCTTCAAGAATGGTTAACAGCAAAAACTAACAGAAATGGTAGGAAATACATTATTTTAGATCCCACGAATCTGTCATTAGCATGTGACAGATCCTACTCATTCTCTGGGTGCTCATGTGTACGGAGCAATTGCTACACCAAACAGAACTTCAGCCCCTGCTGATAAAAATGTGTGACATCATAGCCGCAATTTGGAAAATGTGTGTGTGGGGAGATACTCCCCAGTTCTATATCCCTAGCAACAAAGAACACAAAACTGCATACAATTTGTTAATAAATTTTATTGTGAATTTTAATATTGGTTAACAGATCCTTAGTTAGCTATCCACCCCCCACCCCAATTCTCAAAAGAAGATAACTTTTAAGTGCCCTCTTAACACTTTGCTCTGGGATGCTCACCTCAGAAATGTGAATCTTGTGGAATTTCTCTTCAAGGGACACCCATGATGCAACAAGCAGAATCCACTCACACCAGGAGACGGCCCAAGGAGTCCACAGACGGCGTTCACCAGAAAGAAAGACGCCTGCCTCTTGGGAGACACAGGGCTCCTGTGACATGCCCGTCTGTGCACGTGTTGTGAATAAAAACTTGTCTCCCAGCTCGTTGAAGACCCTGGACAAACATCAATGGCAAAGGGGGTCGGTGGCAAGACAGGCCCAGGTTTCTCGTCTCTTTCTGGAGGCTCCACCATGAGTATAGCTGTGTCAACGTAAACCAAGTCTGCATCACACACCCAGCACTTGGGGTGAAACAGCAGAGCTACAAATCTGTACTGGCGAGGTTCTGTTTCCGCTGTGACATGCGGGGCTTTGTGGTGCGTCCTGTGTTAACAGTCCCGCCTGCTGCCGTCCATCTTAAACACTCCACACCTCTAACAGAAGGGCCTGGCCCAATCTCAGTGCTGTCCTGCCCCAGAGGCTGTCCCACACTGATTCTGGATAGGACCAGGGTGCGCTTTGGGACCTCCTGGATCTGCTAGGGATGCTGGAGTTGGGGGCCACCCTGGGGAGCAGGGCTCAGAGGTGGACAGTGGCCACATGAAAGAGGCTCTGGTTCCCCTCAAGCTTTTCTTTCTGGAAGTGTCTCTGGAAAAGGAGTGTGGTCAGAGCCGGCTGGACAGTCAGAGTGATTGGGCTGGCCTTAGTTACTCAGTTCTCAAGAAGAATATCCAGGCATCAGTTGCCAGGAGCCGTTCCCAGGAGCTCAGACCCATGGTAACCTGGCTAAGTCCCCTGGCCTCAGTCTCCTGGCCCTGCCTCCCAAAGTTCTCTGTGCCCAGCCCTGAACCTGCAGCTTGAGGCTTGGGTCCTGCTGGGCAGTTCCGGCCTCTCTAGTTTTACTAGAACAGGGTTCTAAATATGGCTACAAAGCAAGTTCCCTCTGCCTAATTAATGGCTCCTATCTGACAGGGATCAGTGTGACAGGATCCTCTGGGACATGACTACAGTGTGGACTGGGCCAGGACTCCGGGAGCATCCCTGGGACAGTCACCCACAGTGTCTTTGCACAAATGCAGACTGGGGGGTAGACCTCTCTTCCAGCTCCTTCCTGAGCTGCCCACTTCCTGGAGTCTACAAACACCAGTAACCCTGCACTGTCTCGGGAGTGAACGACCCTCCTCAGCTTAGGTGGCACACAGGCTCCCAGCTCCCCTCGCTCAGGCTGTTAATGCTGATGGGGACACAGGGCTCCAGCTTGAGTATCCTTGCAATCTGGGGTCTGGATCTCTCAAATAAATCACATCTCCACAGATCCAGTAACTGTAAGAGAGAAATCTGAGGCGGCCTAGAATCAAAGCACATTTCCCAAAGGAGTCAAACCAGATTCTTTAGTCAGCACACTTGAAACTGCATGATCCCCGTCTCCCACTCTGAAGAAGATTTTCCCAGGTTGCTTTTTAATTGATAAAGTGCAAATATAAAAAATTTTAAGCCCAATAGGAATGTGTGGAATTTTCCTGGCACTAAAAATCTAGTATCTCTCTTGGCAAACCCCACAACTGTACCTTTTATAATGTTGGGCTGTTTTTCTTAAGAAAAAAAAAACAAACCCAATATAGAGCAAGTTTTTCCCTGAATGGTCCCATAATCAATTCTAGTTTGTGCAGGAGAAAACATATTGGGTTTCCACCCAAGTATTTGGTTTCCACTAATAAGGATAAAGGCTGTGAAACTCAATTACTCCTGGTTATGAAACAGTGTGGCAGTGATTTATTTCAGGGATATGGAGCGGCAAGAAGCCAGAAATCAGGATGGGACCCCGTGTGAGATGTGGCACTAAGAATTTAACAACCCCAACTTTTAACTAAATAATTAAACAATTCATCTTCTTTCTCCTCTTAAAGGAGAGACCGAATCCCCTAACCTCAGCCGCGTTTCCAAATCTATGGCCCCAAGCTCCGTGGAGTCCTCACTGCCGTCTTGCTGGGAATGCCTTCCACAGTTCTGATCACTAAGGCCAAGGCCATCTCCAACCAAAACCTCTGGGCCTCAGGATGAACCAGGAGACGTCCTTCTCCATGCTCAGAAGTGCAGTGTCCAGCTGGAGTGCCCCAGGGTCACATGCAGGGCATGGCTTCTTCAGGGCCAGGCACTTGTTTGGGGTCAGAAGAAAGGCCAGAGAGCATGAGACACAGGCCAGCAGATCTGATGCCTGTCACTCGTAGTTGCTTAAATTCCCAAGGGGGAACCCTCATCTCATTTTTTTGTTTTTTATAAGTAGATCCAGTTACCCCAGGCAGGGATCCACTGCAGACTTCTGAGTAAGTTATCAAGATGAGGAAGCTGTGTGCTACTTAAACCAAGCTGGTTCACGGAGAACCTGCTCCCCCCGAAGCTGATGAGGCTTCTGACAACAAGTGAATGCTGAGCTGCTCCTTTCGGGCCAGGGCTGTCCTTCCAGAAACTTCCATGGTGTATTTCAAGGTGAAAAAACGACACCCTCAAAGGGCTGCAGCTTCCCTTCCTGTTCAGAGCAAACCTCTCCGCGGGTATGCCAGGCAGTCTCAAGTCACATAACTTGAGGAGGTGGGTGTCACTATCACAGTTTGGACTCAAAGTTCAATTTTCAGCTGCAAGACGTGCCAGGAAAATGTCCCCAATTCAATTGTCTGTTCCATTCTTGTTGCTAAATTTTGTGATTTAAGCATTCCCATTAAAATGTCACATCCAATGACATCCGAGATGCCAAGGCAGGGAACTCGGATACGCAGTAAAGAGCATTACTGCAAACTCCATCCAGTGCCTTCCTGGGAAGCTGGTTTGTTGGAGTCCGGGATTCTGAGAGCTGTGTCTGCTTTATCTCCCACAGCAGAAGCCATCCCCGCTCAGAAACCCAGGAGAGCAAAGCGAAACAGACGGCACCCACCCGACGGCACCCGCCCCAGGCCTAGCACACCTTGGGACCTCTGCTGTTATTTCAGGGGTTCAGATTTTTCACAGCAAAGCAGAGGTGCCATCTAGGGTAACTGGCTTCACTTTGGTACAAAGAGGCCCACACAACAGGAATCAATGGAGGAGTCACCTGGACAAGAAGTGAAATCCACTCCCAGAGATGTCTAGCTCTGCAACACATTTTGAAATGATTAGCTCTCAAAGAGCAGAGGCCCACCATGCCAAGAGCATGTGAGAGCACGCTTCTCTGTCCTTCTATGTGCTCAGCTTCTTACTAAGGTCCAGGTCGGTTCTTCCCCCACGAGAATCTCACAGAAGACTAGGCTGTCAGCATCTTTGAGCTCACCATGACCTGCTTGAGTGGCCCCCATGTCTCTTTGGCATGGTCATGTATTTCTCAATATAAAGGTGACTCGGGGACCTCATGAGCAGAGCAGGTGGCTTGAACATCCACACAAACAGCAAGGACACTCCTGCCAAGGGGGTGCTTAGCACTGCTGGTGGGAATTCTATAATACATCCAACCTGCCCCATAGCACTGCAAAGTGAATGTGGAACTTGGCGCACACAGAAGAGAGAAGAAGACTGGCTTGGGAACTCCTGATTGCATCAGGTAGTATAAGGCTGGCTGCAGTGAGTTAAGGCTCTTCTCTTTGGCAAAGGCCTCAAATGACTGACAGCAAGTGGAGATTTCCCCCCACTTAAGGACCTGTCACCAAAGACGGAATACACAAAGGCCAACTGCCAAACAGCTTCCTTAGAGCGCATCTGGGCAGTCGGCCTGAGCCTCCGCAGTTCTGCAGAGGGAAGCAGGGGGCTGAAGAGCACAGGGGAAAATTGGAGCTACTCCAAGTCACTCACCTTCCTTCCCCTGCAGGGGGTCAGAGCGCGGGTATTTAGCCATTTCTCTGTTTCCCAGAGGGGGGCTAACCAACCCACTTCCAGAGAAGACCTGGAAAAGAAACAACTCTGCCAGCAAAATAGCATGCTTCTTTCCTGAAGCCCCCGCTAATCAGCCTGTGCTCAGAGTAAGCATATGTGGTCATGGACAGCGTGGCCACAGAACCAAGCTCAGCACCTGCCCCTCTTGCCTGGTGGGATGAGGACTCTGGTGAGGAAGCAGTTGGCATTAGGCTGCCCCACTCCATCCAGGCTCAGGACCCCGGGCAAAGTCAAAAGAGGTAGTACTTTAACTTTCTACCAACAATACCACAGCCTCATTGGGTACAGAAGAGCAGGTCCCCTTCCAGTGGGCCTCAACAAGAAGGAGGCCCTCCCTCTGCAGGAGAGGCTGGTGAGGGCTGGGGCGGCGGCTTCTCCTGCACCATGTTGCAGAATCTTCCTGTACCACCCAACCCATGCCCGGGCTTGGTGCAAAATACCCTTCAATACTAGTAACACAAAAGCTCCCTGTGAGCTAACAGGGGTTATGAACTCTATGCATACACATTTTTGAAGAGGTTAGAAAAAGACGATAACTAGTCACGTAACTAGTCATGGCTTGCCTTTTTTTTTTTTGGCGGCACACCTGGACAATTTGCAGTTCTGCAAAGCCTGAGCCTGATGCACTCCATTTTGGTTTAGAATGAGGTGTTTTTTTATTACCATTTTTCTTGGAAGTAGGAAAGAAGAACTGGAAGCTTTAAGATCAAGAATAATCAAGGTACAGTGAATCTGGAAGGCATGTGGGAACAGGCCAAGATTCCCAACCAACCACAGAGGACGAAACCTGGCCCGACCCACGCTGCGCCCCGGACGTGGAGTCCTGTGAGGAGCCAAAGTCAAGGTCACCAGAGTCAGACGTGGCTCTTCATTTCCAGCGATGCCTGACGAGAGAGGACTCATCATTGACAACCTCGGGGTCGCGGGGTGCATGCCGGCACCGGAGAGGGATCAGCAGCAGGAGGATCAGGATGAGGAGGATGACTCCGCACACACTCATGAGGGCGTAGGAGACGACCCACAGAACGGGATCATTCAAAGCCTGAGTGGGGACACAGTTGCTGGCTATGTCGTCGGTGGAGAAGGGCCCCGAGATTTCAGACACCGGAGCACCTGCCATCTCTGAGGAGACAGAAGGCGAGAGATACACAGTTATGAGCTCAGCGGTCCCCTCCAGCAGACGACCTCCATGCGGCACACTGGGGTCCCAAAGGCTGGGATGTCCCAGGGCCAGGAGGAGTGAGGCAGCCGGGCAGCAGGCCGTCAGGGATCCAGGCCCTACGCAGCAAAGGCGGCAGGTTCCTGCAGAGGCTGGGGGCTACGTGGAGGGGCCTGCGGAAGGGCACTCACGGGCACAGCCTGCAGCGCCACGCGGACCACACCTGAGCCCGTGCGCACATAGCTAGGTAGTGTCAGCCTCATGGAGAAGAGGGAGCTGGAATCCTGGTGAAATCTACAGAAGAGTTCCATTGCGCTGCCTGGCCCGCACACCCTCCTGCCCCGCTCCTGTGCCACACGCCACTCTTCAGCGTCTGGAGGACCCCAACCAGAAGGAGGCAGCCTCTAGTTCTTGACAAGGAGAACCACAGGAAAGCACTGCAGCCAAAGCCTCTCGATAACAGGGAGCACGTGGCGAGCACCGCAGGCAGGAGGGGCATCGGTGGGTCTCGGACACCTGTGCTCGGCCCACCTCCCCTGTCAGCAGCGTGGAGTCCTGAGCTCCACTTGGAAAACGAGAAGTTTTCTGTATTTAACGGCAGAAAGACTACTCAGCCTCGGAAATTACGCTGCCAAGCATTTGAGTTTTCCCCAAGGTCCTGGGGCCTGCTGGATATGATCCTCTCAACTGAGGAAAGAACTAGTCGAAATAACACTGGAGTGATGGTCTAAAAGTGGTTTTAAAATGAGGGAAGCAGCCCTGGTTCCTCTGCAAAGAAGCTCCATTTTCTGGCTAGCGGACTTTTTAAGTGCCCAGGCAGGGCCCTCGGTCAACCCAAGCCCTGGGCGCCCACAGCAGTGGCTTGCCAGAACAGCCCCGGGCCGTTCGCCTGCCACTTGGAGTCTCATTGGAACACGGCCACATCTGGGCATGTCCGTGAGGTCCACGGGCACTTCTGTGCTGCAGTGGCTGAGCAGCCGCAAGCACCTGAGGTCTGCAACACCTCAGGTGTTTAGCCTCTGGCCCTTCATGGAGAAGGGCTGCCAGTCACGGGTGAAAGGCAAATATTTACTAAACATTTTAAATAACTGAAAAATAACCCTACTCTTTACTATGAAGACAATGTGTGTTTATGATAGAAAAATCTGAAAACATAGGGAAATAAAAACACACTCATAAATTCACCAGTTGGCAATAAATGATACTGATGTTGTAGAGTGCCATTTTTTTTATGCATTGATTTTTTAAAACCAGGATGGGATTATGTGGCACTTGCTGCTTTGTAAACTGTATTTCCACTTTACATATGATACAAATCATACCATTTACTTTTTAGCCAGGCTACTCTGCTAAGTACACACACACAAAACCAAATTATGGGTGTATCAGATTTGCTTACCAAGTTCCCATTTAGGGCCTTGTATGTGGTTTTCAGTATTTGCACCACTGCAAGAAAGATGGGACCTAAATCCTTGCTCATATTCTCAACTTCTTCAAAAAGAGTGCCTAGAAGGAAACTTGGGGCTAGGCATGCTCACTTTCAAGCTTCTTGACGTCTGCTGGCAGAGCGTCCACAGGAAGCCCAATGGGCACGAATGCCCACCTACATGGTGTGGACAGCCCACTCCCCTCCCCACACAGCACCCAGAAACAAGAACGATGGTTCCCCACCTGGCTTCAGACACTGGCCACCCTTTATGAGCGGGGCATGGTTGGATAAAATGTATTGACCATTTATGTTTTTATCATCATGAATTTGTATGAATCCTTTAGATGGTAGAAACTTTCTCCAGTTGCACATGTCTTCCTACAGTAAGTCGCTTGTCTTGTGTGTGTGTGTGTGTGTGTGTGTGTGTGTGTGTGTGTGGTTTTACAAATGGAGTTTAGCCAGTAAGATGATGGAAAGGGACAGGCCTGGTGCAAAGATGAGAGCACTCGGAACACAGTAAGTCATGGGGAAATGAAGAAGGGCTCAGAGCCATTTCTGCTTCCCATGGGGTGGAGAAGAGGGGGCAGGTGTGCCTTCCCACCTGAAATAACCAGAATATTGGGCAAAATATGTGAAAAGAGATGGGTAACAAAGAGCACCCTGGGACTGCCCCAGCACAGCACCTGGTGGCCTTGGGATGGGGATGCAGGCAGTGGCCCAAAAAGTGCAGGTGGCTAGAGTTCAGGGCACAGTCATGTGGAGGGGACAGTGTGCCTCGCGGGCCCCCTTGGGCCTCTGGCTGAGCACACAGGCCCTCCATGTTGTGGGTTCTGCATCCACAGGCTCAACTGCTGTAGACCAAAAATATTGGGGGAGAAATGTCATCTGTACTAAACACATACAGGCTTTTTTCCTGTTATTACTCCTCAAACAATGCAAAATAACAACTATTTACATAGCATGTACATTGTAGTAGGTAACAGAAGTCATCTACAGATGATTAAAAGTTTATGAGAAGATGTATGTAGGTTCTATGCAAATATACATGGGAGCTGAGCATCCTTGAATGTGGTGCCTGTGGGGTCCTACACCAGCTCCCGTGTGCTGAGAGACTGTATTGGTCAGAGGATGCCAAAAACCCGTGAAAGAGCCACTTAAAAGCATGTGAAGGAAAGGCCTGGAGTTCAGGTAGGGCTGAGAAGAGTGCCTTCTTCATAGCTTTCTGTTTCCTGTTTCCCTGTTTGCTCCTTCTTTCCCTGAGTGAAGGAAAAAGCAGCAAATAGTTCACAGGTCCTCTGCACTCAGAAGGGCTGTCCTTCCACAAGGGGAAAATTCACCACAGACAAACAGCACTCTGACTCTCCCCAAGGAAATTAAAGAAGCAAGACAAGAAAGCACAGGCTTGAGGAGTTTGAAGATGGTGGACTACAAGAGGTTGCCTTCCTGGCTGCCCCGTGGCGTGAAACCAAGAAAGCGGACAGGCAGCTTCTCCGCAAGGTAGGTGAACAAAAAAAAAAAAAAAAAAAAAGGCAGGGGTGACTTTACTGGAATTTAAAACTGGACATTCAAAGCAGACTGGGGACTCAGGAGTTTGGATATGATAAAATAAGGAAGAAATCCCCAGCGGCACAGCCACTGCCATGGCTGACCTGGAAGCACCAGCCAGAGCAGTCCCTCCATGAGCACAGTGGAGGGATGAGGGAATTAAAAGAACTCTGCATTTTGGGGAGGTCTGGGTATGGAGTATTTAGAGATCAAGAACATTGCCTAACTAAACAGAAAGGCCCACTACACAGTACCTTTGTGTGGGAAAGAAGCTACCATCTCTCCATGTGGCATGCAGAGGACAAAGGAAGGAACCATTGTGCAGCTGCAGCACAGGGCCTGGAAGCAGAGGAAGCAGATTCCTGGCAAACCCAAGTGTGGTCTGAAATACAGGCCCGATAAGAACACATTGCATGACACAGAGTGTGCTTAAGTGACCAGGAGAAAATCAAACATGGAGAGAGGTTTACACAGGGGACAACTGGTCTTGGAAATCCACCCAGGTCTCCCACTCCCCCACCATTCTGGCTGCTTGCAGGACTGGCTGGGAGAGACAAATCTGGCAGGGAACTCAGAAGGGTAGAGGTGGGAGAGATTGAGTTTGGATACTGAACCCAAGATCAGGAAATGTGGGGGCCACAGGTAATGCAGTGAACTAAGAATTGGGCCTCACTAAGTTGCCCAGCCTGGCCTCAACGGTGCTATTCTCCTGCCTTGACCTCCACAGTCATGCACCACCACGCCTGGCTCACTTTAAATATTGAATACTTGAAGATTGTTGACCAATTAAAGCAAAACCAATAACAATGTCCCAAGTGGTATACAACATCCAATAAGCCTGATGAGAACAGCAGGAAGGACAGAAGAAACGGCTCTTAGATGACATGGAGGGGTGGACCGTGAGAACAGACATGCACACTAACCCTCAGAGCAAGTCCTTGAGGAGGTCCAGCTAACACAGGGGCCAGAGAGACACAAAGAAGCAAACACACTCAATGCAAAGGGCTGTGGCCACATCATAAGAGGGGAGCAAAGAACCATCAACACAGAAAACATAAATACAGGTTGAACATGGCCAATCTGAAGATTCGAAATCTGCAACACTACAAAATCAGAAACTTTCCAAGTCCCAATATAAAGCCACAGTGGAACCTTGTACGCTTGCACTCACATGAGACGGACAATCCAAAAGCAGGTGCATCAAATACACTCATACAATGACCTTCGGGTGTGCAAATAAGGTGCAGAGGAAACGTATGTGGACGTCATCTGTAGACTTGGGTCCTGTTCTCAGGACACCTCATGTGTCTGCAGATATTCCAGAATATGAATACCCCTAAAATCTGAAGTACTCTTGGTCTCATGCATTTTGGATATGGAGTACTCAGCCCGTAGCAAGAAGGTAGACTGAAACACAACCCTATCAATCATCGCATTACAGAAAACAGTCTAAACCAGGGGCTGGCAAACTTTTTCTGTCATGGGTCAGACATGTTCTTTTTCATTTTTTTCCCCAAATCTTTAAAAATGTAAAAACAATTCTCACACAACAAACTCTAATCTGGCCTGTGGGCTGTCATGTGCAATCTCTTTTCTGAACACCCCAATTAAAAAATGGAGGTTGTCACATTAGGTAAAAAGCCAGACCCAGCCGTATGCTGCCCGTAAGAAACTCCTGTCAGTGTAGAAACCCAAACGTGTTAGACATGAGAGGATGGGAAAGGGTGTCTCAGGTGGAAGCTCATCAAAAGAAACTCAGAGTGGCTCTACCGGCTCAGGCAGCCAGAGCCAGGAGAACCACCAGGATTCAGCCAGACATTAAAAAACAGTTGGGCAGGTTCTTAGGAAGTGAGACATGCCTGTCCGGTGGACAACCACTCCCCTCCTAGTTGTTTGTCCAGGGGGGAACACAGTGACACCACAGATCTGAGAAAAGGTCCCACTCATGAATAGGACAAAATCACCCTGAACATTTTTGCACCTAATAACAGAACTTCAAAATCTGTGAAACGAGAATGATGAAACTATAAACAGATGGACAAGACCACAAAGGCAGCCAGAAATGGCAACGCCACTTTCTTAGTAGCAGAGTAAGGGCATGGAGATAACAAGTGACGTGGAAGACCTGGAGTACCCCAGCTGAGGGGACCGGCTTGGGGCCATGCAAGGTCCTCTTGCAGCAGTAGAATGTGCGTGTTTCCAAAGACACATGGCATCGACCGTCATAGACTGTATCCTCGGTCACAAGACAAGCTTCTATACATTTAAAAGGATCAATTCATATAAACTATATTCTCTGACCACAGTAAAATAAAATTAGATGGCAACGACACAAAGCTATCTGGGAAATCTCTAAATATTTGAAAACAAAATGACACATTCCTTAAACTATAAAAACTCCAGAAGGAAACACAGGAGGAATTCTTTGTGTCTTTGGATTAAGCAAAAAATTTCTTACACCGCTGATCTATAAAAGAACTTCTCTCCAAAGGCTATACTAAGAGACTGAAAAGAAAATATCTGCAAGTCACATTTCTGATAAAGGACTCATATCCTCAAAATATAAAGATCTCTGAACATTCAATAATGGGGAAATAAATACAAAAATGGACAAGAGAATTTGAAAAAACTATCAAAGAGGCTGTGTGAGTGGTAATCAGCACATGAAAAGATGTTCAAGATTATCAATCATTAGGAAAATGCAAATTAAAACCACAATAAGATGCTGCTAAATACCTATTAAAATAAAAATAAATGACAATATCAGGTATGGGTGAAGATGTGGAAGAACTGGAAGTCTGCTGGGGGATGCACAACGGTACAGCCAGACATTAAAAAACAGGTGGGCAGGTTGCTAGGAAGTGAGACATGCCTGTCCTGTGGACAACCACTCCCCTCCTAGGTGTCTGTCCCAGGGAAACAAAGATACATCGATGTATACCATTGATGGCCAGTTGATATGGTTGTCTTCCCAAAAAGACTGCGACTTGTAGGGGTGGTAATCGTCCCCATTTTACAGATGAGGAAACGGAGAGTAAAGAGGGTAGTTCAGACCACACAGACCACAGTTAGGCCAAGGATGCTTGGCTCATGGTGGGAGTGAGAGTCTTTTCCTGGACTGAGCAGGGGGCACGAGGCTCTCCTGAGATGCGGGCACTCCGCTCCCAGTCAGCTCTGCCCAGGAGGGGGACCGCCGGTACTCTACAGTGTGCCAGGTGACCGAGCTGTGAGGTGCGGGGCCAGGGGAGCTCAATGCACTTTTTATGTACATTACTTTCAACTTATTTCAGTTTACTGGGAGGTGACCCTCTTGTCCATGAGCGGCACATGCAGTGTTTGTTGATAACCGTGAAAACACTTCAACTGGAAACAACTCAGAAGTTCACCAGCAGGTGAAAGGAGGTAAACAAATCGTAGTACATCTATATAACCAAGCACTGCTCAGAAATAAGAATGTGTGAGCTGCTGACACACCCAGCAACAGTGCTGGGCTCAAAATAACTGCCGAGAGCAGGAGCCAGGCAGAGAGGAACGCACACTGTGATTCCATTTATATAAAATTCTAGCAAATGCAAAGTAATCTCCAGAGACAGAAGGCAGAGGCGTGGCTGCTGGGGAGGGGTGGCAGAGCAAGGGCCAGGAGGCAGGGAGCACAACCCGGCACCTGGCCACCTTCTCGCACATGTGACCGCGTCAAGCGCACACACGTACAGGACTCATTGAGCTGTCCCTGTCAATAGGACCTGTTTATTTTATACCAATCATGTCCCAATAAGATGGCTGAAAAATCAAAAGAAAAAGGCAGTCAAAAAATAGATCTCCCATGTGATCCAGCCATCACACTTCTGGAATATGTCCCAAGGAAACAGAGTAGGCATGTCGAGGACCCTCCTGCACACCCGGGCTGGTGGCTGCACTGTTCACAGAGCTGGGATGAAGGACCAACTCAGATGCCCATCAACAGAGGAGCGGGTAAGGGACAGACAGGGCACAGATGTCCTGCCATCCGCAGCAGAAGGACAGAGCCGGAAGGACGTTACATCAAGTGAAACCAGCCAGGCACAGGAGGACAAGCTCCACATGTCCCCTCTCATGTGTGGGAGCTAAAACACGTCCACCTGAAAGTAGAGTAGTGGTCAGGAGGGACTGTGGTGGGTGCGGGCTGGGGAGGGTGGGAAAGGGGAGGTTGTATTTGATCAGCGCCTGCTGTATGCGTGATGGAAATGTTGCACAAATCCCATTAATATGTGCAAACTTTTTAAAAAGAGCATGTCAAAAAACAGCACATGGGATATGATCACATTTGGGTTAAAAAAAAAAAAGAAACAGAACCAACTTCAGCCAGGCCAAGTCAGGAGAATGACTTTAGTGTTATTCTTTAAACTGAACACCTGGGTTATACTTTCTTGTATATGATGTGTGTGTGTAAGAAAAACATAAAAATTCCCAACAAAATAAACTTTACATCAACACAGACATTGTTACTTTTATAGTTGGAAGGTATGCATTTTCCTTTAAAGTGTTTTTGGAAACAGCCCCTACTTAAGGCTGCCAGACATCAAGCCTCAGCTGGAGACAATCGTCTTCTCTCCTTTGCCAACTAGCACAGCAGGAAAGAAGTGGATTTAGAGTCACTCATGGGATGGTTTCTGGAAATGCCATTGCTGATGGTCTGCACGTTTCCTACACACCTACTAATTCTACAGCCATGAGGCAGATTTTAATCCCGTTTGTTGGTTTATATACCAGAGACCAGCGTACACAGTGGGCCGTAGGGGAGTGGGCACTGGGGTCGGACTTCGAGCTGCAGACCCTTGCTCCCACTATGAGCTGGGCAATCCTGGCCTAACTACCCTCTTTACCCTCAGTTTCTTGATCTGTAAAACAAGGAAAATTCCAGCCCCTACAAGTCAGTTTTGTTGGAAGGACAACCATATCAACTGATGCTCAGTGTTTAGCACAGGGTGTGGTGCAGGGTGGGGCCAGGCAACTGTCTGCTGTTACTATATTGTTATTTTTAATGTCTTGGGTTGAAATTTTAATTCTGGGCTTTTTCTCTCTCATCCCTCAAAGGTCAGGATTTGGTCGATAAGAAGTCACATTTTACCAAACAGAGAGATGACAATGGTCAGACCTTTCCCCTGTAACATACAGAAAAAAGCGAACTGCCCCACCAAACTTACTATTTGGGGCTGAGAGGGCATGTGCATGGACCTGTTTTACTTGGAAGAATAATCTGGAATTACAAGGGTTCTGTACCCAGGGCCAGTTTTCTCTGCAACCATGTGAAAGTCACTGATGTCCAGGGCCCTCAGTGTTATCTTTTGCAAAATGAGGGACCAGAGCTGCCTTGTCTGTCCCTGGGGTGCCCTGGCTTTGGTATCTTCTGATTACATTCTAAGTGGATAAGCAGAGGCATATTTCTGAAACTCTGTTCTTAGAAGCTAATGTCCCTATTTTTAATCACGAGACTGTACCAGACGGTCCACTCTCTGCCACAAGAAAACCTCGCCGTGAAATGACTGCCACAATCCATGGTGAAAGCTGTACAGTTCTCGGGTGTGAAATGTCTCAATCTATAAAAAGAGATGGATGGTATTTCAGAAGCACTGAGATAACAGAGATGCAGACTTAGCACTATGACTTGCCCAGCTACAGCCACCAGCCCTGGCTGTGCAGGCTGGCTCCACACACTCCCCACAGCCTCCGCCTCCTCCCATGGCTCTGGGGGACTGGCATGGTGGTTCTCTGTGGGGGCAGGGAGAGATGTGGGGGGCAAGGTGGCAGAAGGGAAGCATCTGGGAACTTTCCCACACACCCATGGATCCTGCACCACCACTGATACGCCCTGGCTGAATACAGGGTTGAGGAGGTCAACTGTGTGGTGAGAGAGCTTCCAGTGATTTCTAACCAAGGAGTTCCCACTGCTCTCTGATCCCAACCCTTATAGGGAAGCCACATTCTGTAAACTAAGAGTCATCTGACAATCAGATTATTACAAAACAAAAGAGACACAGGGAGAGAAGGGACGCTCCCAAAGATAGGGGCTCCATCACTTTGATTAGTGTAATGGTGGAACCTGCTCCTATTACAACACAGCTATAAGGATAAAATGTTATTCCCGATTTTTACCTACTTTATTCATTTATTTTGGGGTGCTGAAGGTTGAACCTAGGGTTTCATGCATGCTAAACTTGTGCTGTACCACTGAGCTACTCCTCCAGCAATTATTTTAAGAGCCAGGGTCTGGCTATGTTGTCTAGGCTGTCCTGAACTCCTGCCTCAGCCTCCTGAGTAGCTGGAAATATGGTGGCATCCACTACACCAGCTCTCCCCCAATTTCCAAATATGTAGCTGAGCCCAGAAGTAAAAGCCCTTCCTTGACCAGAAGCAGGTGCTATGGCTGGGGTCCTGAACACTAAGGAGGTAGGCACCTGCGTTGAGATGCCTGTGAAATCTGGCCCATGGGTGGAAGGGGGCAGAGAATCTCCACCATCTAGGAAGCCTGAGTCTGCCTGAGGTCTGCAGAAGGTCTTAGGGGGAAGGGCAAGAAAGAACCTCTCAGGAAAAGTGGAACCCTCAAACCTCCACCTCAAGCATGGTTGGAGTCTAAATTCACACAACTTAGTATAGAAACCTAGAAGTTCTCATGGTCTGAGGATGCTGAGCAGTAGCAACTACAAAATGGCTTTAAGGTAACACTCTCACAACCCAAGGCACACTGAACTCTCTCAGAAGGAAAAACAGCACTTCTGGCAAAGATGAGCTCACAACCAGAAACTGCAAAGCAATTGAACAAAAAAGTCCACCCTGAGAGGAAAGTCTATCTCCACAAAAATCAGATAAACTCTTCATCAATGAAAGAAAAGTAGAAAAATGTATGCAAGATTATACAAAAGCTGCATTTGAAATGGTTAACGACTCAACAAAATACCAACAAGAGTTTCTATTTAAATAAGATGATTCAAATGTTCATAAAAGAAAAGAAAAAATAAGAAAAAAGAAAAGGGAAGCTTTACAAAAAAGAATAAGGAAAGGAACAAATGCTAATCAATGAGCTAGAATAGAAAATCCAGAGATAAATATCCATCTTCCAAAATTTACGGGAATTTGATGTGTAATAGTTGTGGGACTTCAAATTAGTAAAGAAAAGAGAGACTATTTGATAAATGTTATAAGAACAATAGGATAGTCATCCAGAGGGAGGCCATTTAATCCATATATCCTATGTATATTCTATCCAAGGTAAACATAAAAGTTGTTGAATAAATTAAAAGAAAACTTAGTGAGAAAAGTTATTTAAAAAGTGAGAGTACATACAACTGCCTTAAAGCAAGATTGAAATGTGTAAATATACAAAGTGAACATTTATTACACTAAACTACATCATATGGAAAATTTTTAAAATTCACAATTGAGATATGAACTATACGTTTTCCTAATTTCCCTTCACAGACTTTTATAAGAAAAATCATAAGATTCTCTTATGAAAGAGAATTCTTAAGAGAATTTTCTTCAGGAGAAAGAAAATTGCTGTGTAATGTTCCACTGAATGAACAGCCAATAATTTGTTTAATCCATTCTCCTTTGATGACATTTTGGATTTTGCTTTGGTGAGAATGATACAGTAGTACAATTTTGTAATTCCTAAATGATGTATTGATTTCATTATTTTATGCATAAAGTAGCTGTGAACCTTCTGGTCAAGACTTTGGGTATGTGTATACATTTCTCCTTCGCATACACCTACAATTAGAATTGCTGGGTTATGAAACAGGCATATTGTCTAATATTAGTAGAAATTGTGAAGTAGTCCTTCCATTCACACTAAACACTTCCAGGAACTATGAATCCTTAAACTTAGGATTTAAAGGGAAATTCCACAAGCTCATGCATCATGCTCAATGGTGAGACACCAGAAGTATTCCCCTTAAACTAAAGACAAAAATGGCCATGGGTATCACTTCTATTCAACATTGCCTCAGAAGGTATCACCATAATAAATATAAATAAAATAGTAAAGATTTTAAATGATTAAAATGTATTACTTTCAGATTATTTGAGTGTTTTAATAGAAAATCCAGTGACTAAAAAACAACAACAACAACTCAGTGATGTGACTGGATAGAAGATTAATGTACAAAAAAATTGCATACTTATATGACAACCCAGTAGAAGATGCTATTTAAAATAATCCCATCTACAGAAACAGTGAGAACTAAGAGGTACCTAGTACATACAATTTTTATGGGGGAAAAATCACAAAACATTGCAGTACAACATAAAAGAAGAACCAAATGAAGAAATTTAGCACATTCTGGGGGAAAGACTTGATATAGTATAAATGTGTATTCTTCTCATGTTAATCTATAAATTGAAGACTGTTCTAACCAAAATACCATTAGAACTTCCCTCCATCTTGATAAGATGAATGAAAGGGCAAACATAGCCAAGACAGGGAGGACAGCTCATTCATGTGCACGAAGATGTTCAGTGCTGTACTGTTTACAATTGCAACTATGAGAAACAACCCAAATGCTAATCTACATGGGATTAGGTGAATAATGTGAGATTATTCACACACGAAGACATGATACAGCAGTTAAAACAAATGCCCTGGTACTCATATCAACACGGAAAATCTAGAATATGTAATGTTGAACAGTGAAATCAAAGTAAAGTATATGCACATTACCATAGCACTTACATAAATTTAAAAATAAAGTAAATAAAAACAACTACAAACCAACCAACAGACCTATGTTTATTGTGTTAGGCAGCTTTTAGGTGTCTCCCAATAATCCCTGCTTCCTGGTGTCTAACCTGTGCAGTCCTCTCCCACACTGCAATAGGGTTGCTGACCAATAGAAGAGGGCAGAAGCGATGGCATGCCATGGCTGAGATTAGGTTATAAAAAGACAGCTTCCATCCTGGGTGTCCAGTGCGCTCTCTCTCAGATCACAGTGCCCTGTCATGAGAACATTCAGACAGTTGTGGTGAATGGGGCCTTCCACCAATCACCATGTGAGTGAGCTTGGAAGCAGCATCTGCCAACATCAGATAACTGTAGCCCATGAGAGGAAACCCTGAGCCAGGACCAGCCAGCCCACCATGCTTCCATTCCTGACCCTCAGAAAATGCACAAGCAACTGTAATAAGGAGCTGATAATTTGGGGGGAAATTGTTATGCAGCAATAGATAACTAATGTAAAGTATTTATACATACCTAGTAAAATTGTAAATGTGGAGCAATCATGAGAACAATATTTATCAGCTTCAGGATAAAGGGTAACTCTAGGGAAGGTGTGGAAATGAGGCATTAGCTATGCTTTTTTATATCTTCACATTTTTGAAGAAAATATGACACAATGTCAACATTAAATCTGGATGCTCCACAAGTGCATGTGGTATGTATGGTCAGCCCTCTGTATACGTGACTTTTGCCTTTGTGGATTCAACCAACCACAGATTAAAAACATTTGGAAAAAATGAGTCGGGACTAAACATGTACAGAATTTTTCTCATCATTATTTTCTAAGTCATGCAGTACAACAACCATTTTTGTGGCATTGACATTGTATCAGGTATCCTAAGCAATCTGGTGATGGTTTGGAGTATATGAGAGTGTGTGCCCAGGTTCTGTGCAATAGTACACCAAGACACAGAGAGACTGGAGTGCCCGCAGACTGTGGCATCCTCCAGGGATCCTGGGGCTAGTCCTCCACAGACACTGAGGGACAACTGCATCATCTTCTGTCATTTAAAACATTTATCTATTACTTAAAACATTTTATATTTAAAAATAAAAAATTTTAAAAAGGAAAGGCAGGGTATCCATTCCATTTATTAGAGCTCCATAGAGCACCAGCAGCTCCTTTAATTGCAGCCCTGAGGGATGTAATTACTTTAATGGCTAAGTAATTTGCATTGAAGTGGGGACATATATCAGGGTATATTCCCACAGCCAGCAAAATCAAATGTTTAAGTGCCAAAGCCTTCAATGTACTTAAAAAAAGCACCACCACCAAAAATCTTATGTAAGAGCCTGACAAATAATTCAGGAGAAAAGCAGGAAACAATGTGACCTTGTCCAGAGACACTCCATATTAAGCCATTTCCAACAGCAATTCACTTGGGAAACTCACCTCCACTCTACTCTGAGGTATTAAGCAAAGTGGACGTGAGGACAGCTGTTACCATAGTAGCCCCTTCTTTAATGGTAAGTATTTAACGAGAGAACAGAAACGGTGGGCAAAACTGCTTCAGTTCTTAAGATTCCCTGAGTCAAAAAGAAGTAAATTATTCACAGTTGGAAAATATGGTGACATTTCAGGCCGTGTGGTCCCACTCAAACCCCCCCCCCCCCCCAGAGAGCGGTCTCACTCAGCAACACCGAATAGGCTGGAAATTAATGCACATGGAAAAGTGGACGTCTGCTCCTGAGGATGGAAAACACGGCCGGTCTCAAGGACTTCAGGTCTGTCCACCTGCACCAAGTGGATGCACTGATACTTAGCAAGGTGCCCCACCAGGTATCCATGTGCCCCAGGCCTGGGTGGTTTATCCACACAGAATCTGAACTGGCCTAACGGTCCAGATGTAGCTTCTCCTTGTAATATTGTTCTTCTTCCATCCCCCACATTGTTGGGACACTTTCAGCAGCACCGGTGTGGTGACACTGGACTGGGAGGTGCCACTTACCTGCTCCATTAACCACGGTTCTCTACTGACCAGGCTCAGACGACGGTTTAGGTATCGAAACCCAAACTCCCTCCCTAGCAATTCAGCTGTGATTGATTTGCCTTTCTGGCTCCCTGTGTTCTTTGGCTGGTCTGGAACAGAGTGACCATGGCAGTGGGCTCCCAGGGGCTGGTCCAGCATTCCTCCTTGTCCCTCAGCTCTGTCTCATGATGAAGGCTTTCCCATCAAGTTCAAATTTCCTGTCCTCCCACGATATGGAGATCCTGTATGTCACTCCGAACCCCATGTTTTCTTCTTCTCTACCTCTTTGTTGCCACTGTTTCTAACCCACGGTTTAATATTTAATTCCCCTCTCCCTCGGCATCTAACCAGCACAATGTCAGCATTTCATCCCGTCTCTGACTCCAAGGCCAAGGCAGCCCCGATTTTCTCAGCCCTTTGAACTCTGGGTCTGAGATGCTGCAGCCACCCTGGCCACTTCCCTGAGCAGACTCTCCCTCCAGGTGTTTCCAGCAGCTCAGCCGCATGCTGGCTCCTTTGACTTGCCTCCTCCTGGCCAGCTTGGACTGCTAGCCGCTAGTGCTCGATCCCTCCCTTAAGTCTGGCGCTGCCTGAACTCCCCGTCTAGACAACTGTGGAGTCCAGACACCTGCAGGGTTCAACAGCCTCAGCTTTCATATAAAGACCTGCCAGTCCTCAGGCTAGACTCCGCAGAATAACTCTGCTGGGTCGCCCACACCACCCCTTCAAACAAGTTTTACAAGAAAAATGGGCTCCCTGGTCTTACTATCCTAGGATTTTACAAAAAAGCAATGATAGGTGTTTATTTCTAATTTCATAATAAGGACTGTGCTGAGGGAAAAAATATACACAGCTTATATATGAATGTTCTTCTTTATTTTTCTTTAACTGTCAAAAAACTAATTCAAGGGCTGGGTGCGTTTGGCTCAGTGGCAGAGCACGTGCTTACCAAGTACGAGGCCCTGGGTTCCACATGCAGCACCCCAAAAACAAAACACAAAAACCCTGTAACTCAACAGCAAGGCCCCAGGGAGCACCTGCATTCCTGGTGGGGGAGCCCATTCTCAATGGATCTGAGAGATAACTGCAGTGACGAGTGGTTACGGAGCACTTGCCCTGTGCCCAGCACCGGGCGAGACATTGGACATGGATTATCCTGCTGCATCTTCCCAACCACCCCACGACCCGTCCTGCTCTATGGGTAAGACCTGATGACCGAGGACACGCTTGACCTGTCCTGCAGCCGTGATGCCCAGTTAGCGCTATTACACTAAGTGCCGATCACACAAGGAACGCTCACCTGCACACGGGCTGGCCGCAAAGCCCACCCTCTTCCGAGCTCTGTCGAAGACCACGTAGAAGCCTTCCATCACGGTGGCGCCGATCACCAGAGCATTGGTGGAGGGGGAGATGCCGAATCGGTAGCACTCGTAGTTCAGGCCAGCCCCCATCATGGGCTGGATGTAAAGCTGTTGGTGAAGAAGAGAGAGAAGAAAAGCCACCCATCAGGCAATGTCACAAAACAGTGGTGGTCACCGCAGACTTGGTGGCCCCCATGGTGAAGGGGAGCCACAGAGAGACAGATGGCAGCAAGGTCTCTGCCACCCAGGAGACAAGAAGCTCAAAGGCATAGTGACATCCATGCTTATTGAAAGGGACAGAGACGTGCCACCTGTAACTTATGCAGGCACACGCTTACAGAAGGCGTCTGTCTGTCTATATATGATCAAACTGACACCAAGGAGGGGCCTCACTGCACTTCCCATGTGTAGGGAGGACGAGGGGAGGCCCCGGGGCAGGAGGTGACTGTCCCCAGCATCGTCCATGAGTGGTCCTTGAGCAGCTGCTGCTCTGGGGAACCATCCCTGTAGTTCGGCCCTGTCATTGTTGGCATGTCTCTGCAGGCCTGCCTCCAGGCCACAGGAACCTATGCTTCCTCCTACAGGCTCAGTACCTCTGCAGAAGTGGCCTCGAAGACTGTGTGCAGTGAACAGTGGAGCTGAGCCTCATCAGTGTCAAAGGATGTTGGTTTACAGATGCAACCAAGTAAAGACTTAATTTGTACTTGTATCTTTTCTTGGGTCCTTTCTCTGTGTGTCCCAGTGGATCTTTCTAAGCCATGCATTTTGTAACATGTTGGGAAGCTTCAGTCTTGCTGGATCTCAGAATAAACTGTCTGCCCCCAACCAAAATAGCATAAATAGAAAAACTAGTGGCATTTAGACTGAAAGTAAGTTCGTTTTTAAGGTTACGTGAAAAATCAGAATTGCCCTGTCGGCTGAGGATAAGGTATGCTATTATTTTTCCAAAAAAAAATTTTATGGGTGCATTATAATTATACATAATAGCAAGATTTATCATGCCCTGTTTGTACACATATCGTATATGCTGTTTTATCAGCCCAAATATATTTAACGTATGTGTTTGGAACTCAGTGTTAGGGATGGATACAATCTGAGGTTTCTGCCTTGACCTGACTCTGCTGCACTAGTGGCCATCTGCCCGTCGGTGACTGCTGATGCCTCAAAGCCCCCCTTAAATCTCGGTGGCCAGAAGCCCTGATGATGCCCTGGGTGCACGGGGGCTGGCTGGGCAGGGCCAGCTGCTGGGGTGCCTCCCCACGCCATCCCCGACGGGCAGAGCAACAAAGGGAGCCTATGGAACCTCGTTTCCCAACTGACCGTCTCTGTCCTCCCCCAGCAAGGCAGTGGGCAAAAATGGAGCAGGGACATGAATGAGGACCCAAGACAACAGCAGGAAACACAGATCTGGACCAATGAACATGGGAGCGGGTCAAAGTCAACCCCAAAGTCTCCCATCTCCCAAGTGGGAGACTCGGTGAATTCTCAGGACACTGCAAGGGCTCCCCCAGGACAGTCCCGTGTCGCCCGATGCTTGGTCCTCACAGCAGCTCTCCCACTAGCTTTGACTTGCCCTGGACAGAGAGCTCCCTCGCTGCCTGCGGTCCCCACGCCTGCTGCTCCTGGGCCCCGGGCTGTCACTCAACCCACGTGTCATTTATTTACCATTCCACGCTCACCTTTGTCCTCAGGCTGGCTTTGGACACTGGCTACAAACCCCACTGATGAAATAGTGTCCACGTGTTGCTGTGTGACTGACCAACTGTTATGAACAACACGTTGGTATAAAGATGCTGAAAATAAATCATTCCCCGCAGGGCGCTCATCCAAGGTTATCTGAAAACGTCTTGGGTAAGTGTTATTCCTTCTCCTTCACAGTGAAAAAGACACAGGGAGGGCCAAGCGACCTGCTCCAAGTTACATGGGAGTCAAGGGTGGTCTGGGGGTGTCACTCAGCCCCTCCCGCATGGCCCGAGTGTCCTCTGCTGAGCTGCTCTTCTGTAGCTTTCAGTGGCCCCCACCCACGACCCCAGGGAACTGAACCCGGGAACAAAGTAGAATTGCTTTCTCCTTCTGAAGCCACTGCCCCTCCCGATGCCTCAATGACAGCCCTTTATCTTCGATTCATACATCACCACAGGGACACACTCCCGTGTCAGCAAGCAAGCACCTGCCCTCTGCTGCCTGCCAGCGTCAGGAGGAAGGTGATCTCTAAATCTCTGGGTGCTCACCTTCATCCTCCAGGAATTAATAATAGAGGAGGAAATATAAGATGATTTTTAAAAAGAAAGCAGAAGGCAAATAGAAAAAGGAAACAGCATAGAATATGCCCTAAATACTCGTCCACTAGACGAGTGGACTGGAAAACATGTAGCATGTGTTTGAAGGGTAAGTTCACAAACGGGTGACTCTGTTCAGTGATTCTCAACAAAAGCTGGGCTTGTCTGAGCCGAGTCTTAGAAGACAGGAGGAATCTCTACACAGAGGAGGAGAGATGGGCTTCCAGGTGGGGGGCTGGTGGAACTCAGGCCAGGAGGCAGAACAGGCTAAGGCACCCCTGGTCAGACCCCACCCCGTGAGAGTCGGGGTGGTGGGAATCAGCTGCAGAGGAGGGATCGACCTGCTGGGGGAGCTCTGGGTGAGAGGACCTGAGCCTGTGGCAGAGGAAGATGGGCTCCCCTCTACTCAGGCGCTTAGGACAAAGGAGGAGTCTGTCTGTGGCTCCTGTAATTATAGCAAAAAATAATGATGCCTCTATCCCTGAATAAAATGGTGTTGTGGCACCATGTTACAAAAGTGCTATCTTTCCTCATGGCCACCCTCTGCAATGTGTCTCTGTGGCTGCTCCTATTGTGAGAGGCTTCTCTGTCCCCAGCCTCGGAATCTGGTGACCTTGGGGTCCTTTGGAGGGCACCATGGAAGAGAGGGCTGCCAGTCCTGAGCCCAGAGGTCAGGGGCCATGGTGGGGCTCCTCTCTCTTAGAACCCCATTACAATGTCAAAGTCAGGCACAGGATGCAGAGACACGTGGGCCCGTCACGCTGCCTACCTGGTCCCCAACTGTTCATAAGGCCACCCTCCAGACCCCTGGACTGGGGCCAAGGAAGCCCAGTGCCCCCTGCTGACCAGGGACAGGTGAGCCAGCCTGGTAGGGACCAGCAGACCTGCTGGCTCAGAGCAGTCACCAGTGTGTGCCTTGGTGGCAACGCTGTCCAGTAGGGCTGTGACATGCGTAACGCACAGGCCTCTGCACAGAGCACCTTGGCTGCTCCTGACCCGTGAGAGAGGCAGAGGAGAGCAGGGTCCGAGTGGGTACCTGGGGCAGGATGGTGATGCGGAAGGATCTGCTGGAGTTCTCCTCCCTCAGGTAGATGGAGATTTTGGGGAAGTAGGACCAAGGCGCTTCAGAATTCGCCCAGCATGCCAGCTGGGCCCCGGTCCAGAACCCATCAGAGAATTCTGGAATCTAGACAAAACAAGATCCCGTGAGAAACAGGGACCAGTCTGGCGCGTCAACAGGAAACAGTGCCCGGCTTGCCTGGTCCCCTCGCCAGACGCCCACGGGCACAAACAGCGTTTCATGTGGACAGAGCGGCGGGGACTTCAGTCCCCTGGAGGGGTGTTGGTAACAACGAAACAATAATCCTAAGAACTGCTCAGAAACGCCGAGCACTGGCGAGCGTGAGACTGTGCTGATGCTGTGCAGCAGTGACGAGTCACCCTTGAAGCCCAACCAGGTGGCGACTCGACCCTTCACCTTGGGGATGAGAGAACCAAAGCACAGAGAGGTGCGGCAACTTGCCCCAGGTCACACGGTGGTGGGCGGGGCCCCTTGGAAGACAGAAATCTCGCTGTGACCCTCAAGGCCCTCTGGGGCATCACCGCCCTCTGGATTCCACAGACCCCAGCAGGCCTCTGCTCTTCTGGAGCCTCAGTCCTCCTCTGGATCTCGGCTCAGGTGCCACCTTGCCCAGCAGGGCCTCCTTGATTCCGCAGGAGCACCTGGGCCACCAGCAAACGCCTCTCCCGCAGGCCTTCCTCCTTGGCCCTTAGCTTCCCACACTGCCTGGTGCGCTGCACTTCTGTTTCCCGCCCTGGAGCCCGAGCCCCTCACATCTGTCCTCATGTAGTACTGACGCCTGCACACGGATGAGACCCAGGGAACATGGGGGAGCAGGACGAATGGCACCCAGGGACACAAACTCGGCCACCAGCTCAGGATGCCTACTTGTGCCTCCCACTGGGAGCGGGAAGGGCAGACCTGTGTCCACCTGCTGCGGATCCTACGGGCTCCTTAGCCAGTGCCTCTCCCAGCAACGTTCCTGAGTGGCCTGCCCAGCCACCGCCTCCTCCACCTGGGGCGGGGTGAACCACACCTGCTGTGTGTCTTGTAAGTCACCCTGGGGCAGAGTTGGGAGAGAAGAGAGGGAAAGAGGAGGTATCTGTCCAGGGAGCCGAGCATGAGGGCTGGGCCAGTGGACACAGCCCCGGGTCGGGTGGCAGGTGAGAGCCACAGCTGGAGTCCTCACGGCTCAGGGATGGAGAGTTCAGGAAAGTGGGACCAAGGTGAGCACATGCGTGGCACCCCGTAGCACCCCTATCCCTTCTAAATACAGACCCACCAAACACTAAAACTCAATGTCCCGCCTGAAGGATGGAAGTCGAGGGACACAGCCCAGTGTTTTTATTTCCTTTAACTCTCTAAATCCGGCCGTCTCCTCACCTAGGAGGAAACCAAGGCAGCAGAGCCTGGAACATGCACGTAGCAGCGAGAGGAAGGGCCGCTCCTTGGGCCTACCCACCAAGGCAGACAATGCACCCTTGTGGAGTCTTCCTGCCCAAGGCAAACAAGCCGCCCGCTTTTCTCTTTCCTCACTGGCGGGATGAAATCAGAGGATAATTTTAGACAGGCAAGCAGATGTCCTCAGCTCACTCCTCCCCAGGTCAGCACTGCGTGCGCTCAGGAGGCTCATGCCCTTCACCCGCAGAGTTCAGGCAGCTGGATGCCTGCTGCGGCCACATGCCGACCCTTCAGACTCACCCCTGGGACATGGGTAAACATGGACCCGCTCAGAACACCCATTCTGAAGAGACCCATGACAGCTCTGCAGAGCGCGTGTTTGCTATTTAAGAAACGAGTGCATTGCTCCTTATTTTAAGGTTGGTCTCGTGTTCCACAAGCCTCCTGGCTTCACGGCACTAAACCCTGACTTGGTGTTTCTGGATTCGGCAGATGCTGAGCAAGCTGATGATGGGCTGTGCTGTCCTCTGCAGTGGCGCAGGCGGCCCCTCCCCCTGTGAGTTCACATGACACCCTGTGTCCTTTCTTGTCCTGCTCTTCCCACGCAGCTTTAGACTTTGGAAGTTTCGGTTCAGGACAACTGGAGCCCCTTCTTGCTCCCCACATTGAAGCTGCCACAAAGCGATAGTTATGCATCTTCTTAGCAGTCCATCCTGGTGGAGCGGCAGGACAGCAGCTCCACACTACCATCAGTACACTGCCTTTGCCTAGGAAAGGCTCATTCTTGGTGATCTTGCAAAGATGGCCTCAGGTGACAGATGCTACAAAAACACCTACAAAGTAATAAGCAGTGTCCAAACAAGTTGTAGCCGCGCCCTTTTTGGGCATTACATGGAAGTGCTCTTTGCCAAGTGCCGACCACGCACCAGCTTGGGGCATTTCACCTACATTCTCTCAACAACCCCAGAGAGGAGAACGTGGAGCCTCTCTGAGGGCAGCTCTCTCCAGGCATCCAGCCACCAAGTGGCAGAAACTGGACCCCACTGAATTCTGCTTGACCCCAAAGCTGTGTTCCGTGCAGTGCTTTGTGGCCCACCCTGTTGTCTCGACTGACCGGAAAGTTGGGGTGACATTGAAAGTTCCAGCAGCCAGGTCCCAATTTTAACTGCCCTTCAGGACATGGCCAGGAAATAATCATTAGTTTGGCCAACTGACCTGTGTCGTCTGGGAAACAAAATTATTCTGTCCGCAGGAGGAGATAAGGTGCCAGCACAATGTGAGGAGGGCGCAGAGGAGTGACACTTCAGGGTTATTTGTTCTGGTTTAAAGGCCATACATGCGTCCTCGATTCACTGTCACTCTAATACGCAGTCATGCACCGATAACAGCGTTCCAGCCAACGACAGCCCGCATCGACAATGGAGGTGCCGGGAACCACAGAGCTGCGTGGTCCTGCCTCCAAGTGGCAGCGTGGTCACTGTGCAGCCATGGTGCAACATCTCACTCCCGCATTTGTGCTGATGCTGGGGTACCCTCAGTGAAAGTGTGGGGCACACAAGGCCACGCAGCACACGGGACCTAGTAACAGTAAGAAACGACCACATACAGCAGGAGCCGCCTCGCGGGGCACGGGCTCACTGCACCTCCTCACTGCCCGGCACCGCCAGGCTCCTCTAAGCACGTGCTGCATGTCCACACGCACACAATGTGGCCCAGCAAGGCGGCTCTCAGACCACGTTCTGTCCTCAAACCACAGGGGACTGCAGTCCTAGCGCCAACTATTTCCATCTCAAACATAAACAGTACCGCACCAACTGCACTGTGATTTAAATACCAAGCAGAGTTGAGCCTTCGGAGCCTCCTCCTCTGAGGTTAAGAGAAGACGTTATTTACTGGCTAATATCACAAAGGAAGACTGAACTTCGTAACAATAGTTTTTAAAAATCCACCCTTCCCAACCTTCCAAGCACACAGAATGAGAGCCCAGACTCTGCTCCGGCGCGGCTCTGGGCGTGTGCACTAGCCAGTGCTCCTGAAGATGTCTGAGCATGCCGGGGACTCACCAGGGACGTTGCGGCCACGGCCTCCACCACCGCATTGAACACCTTCTGGGGCAGGCGCAGCAGCGTGGTGCCGCTGTCCACGATGGCCTTGTCTGCGTTATACTAGAAGGGGAGGGGAGAAAGCATCTGCATCAGCACACGCTCCCACCAGCATGGCTGGCTCCTGCCACTCACAGCTGCCCCAGTCCCCTCACCAAGGACCCATCACCTCAGGACAGAGGAAGACCCATCTCACTTTAGAGGCTGACATGAGTTATTAAAGCCACTTCTACAAGCTGTTCCAAGTCAACTTTACTAGTAGAGGAGGAGACAACCTTCCAACAGCTTCCCACATTTGCATTTGAGAGGAAACTGAACAGAACAGAACCCACAGTGCAGGGCTGTGGGCTGGGTCTGGAATCCCAAGGTCCACGTGTGAAAGGCTGAGACTCTGGCCCCAGGCACCCTTGGCAGGTGACAAAGTTTAAGAGGTGGCTCCTGTGGGAGGCACAGGTCACTGGGGCCGGACCTTGCAGGGGACCATGGGACCCTGGTCTCTTCCTGGCTCTCTGCTTCCCAGCTGCTGCGGGGTGAGCAGCTTCCTCTGTTACATGCTGCATCTCCATAGGCCCAACACCAGCGAGGCAATGGTCACAGACTGGAACCTCCAAACTGTGAGTCAAAATAAACCTTTCCTCTTTTTAAGTTGATTACCTCAGGTATTTTGTTACTGTCATGTAAACACACACACACCACACACCACGCTCACACACCACACACACACATACACCACACACCACCCACACACACCATGCACACACACCACGCACACACACCACACACACACATACACCACACACCATGCACACACACCACGCACACACACCACACACACACATACACCACACACCATGCACACACACCACACACACACACACACACCACGCACACACACCACACACACACACATACACCACACACCACACACACACCACACACACACACACGGCATTGCCAGTCCTATCCCCACCTGTCACATTCTTGATGTGGCAGAGGAGAAAGGGGGTCAGTGGGCCAACCACAGACAGGCCACTACACCCACTAGGGACACAACTAGTGTCTGGGAAGAGGAGGAGTCAAGGCCAGTTTGAGCCTCCTTCTTTTAAGGCAAGTCCATGATTCACATGGCCAAATATGCCAACGAGGTCAAAAGGAAATGACAGGAGGAAGGAAGAATTTTAAGAAAATAAAACATACCAACTTATTGATATTATTTTCAAACACGCTTATTTTCAGTTTAAAAACTAATGTAAAATTCAACTCCGCTTGCTCATGAAACTACATATTTTTGTACCTGTGTGAAGAGAAAGCACGCGACAGTCGTGTAGGAAGCTGAAAGGTGTGTTGACACCTGCTCTTTCCAGGGATGGGCAGCATGTAGGGCAGGCAGGAAAGAACCCAGGGCCTAGGAATCCAGCCTCGAGATAGTGCTGTGCACTCACACTCTCTCACACACACACGTATGGGGAGTGCATAGCTCATCTCAAGGCCCAGCATCTGACTCCATCGCTGGACTGTTAAATACTCTGACATAAACGGATCTGGGGCTGGGACTGAAACACTCACAACAGACAGACAGGCTGTGTCAGCCTTGGTTCCAGGGTGTCTGTACGTGAGCACTCGTGGAGGACGGTGGTGGCGGGCAGGGAGCCTGGCATGCAGGAGCACAGGAGCCCACGTGGGGGTTCACAGGCTGTGCTTTAGGGCACAGGAGGCTGAGGCTCCTCAAGCCACAGAGCTCATGATGCCACATGTGCCACAAAAAGCCACAGAGCAGTGAGAGAATACGATGCGGTGAGCTGTGTCTTGGCGTCACAGCTGTGCATACCCTCGGCCTGCGTTGCCGGCCTCATGGAGCTGTGAGCTCAGGAAGGGGGCGGGGCTCCGGGGCGGGGTTCGGGAGGGGTGGGGCTCCGGGGCGGGGCTCCGGGGGCGGGGCTCGGGGCGGGGTGGGGCTCAGGAGGGAGGGTGGGGCTCAGGAGGGAGGGTGGGGCTGGGCTGCACAGCTGATAAAGCCCACGGCTTGTTTTGTTTCTGTCCCCTCTGTCCTCCATACTGATAAAAATCTGCTTTTGCATCCTCTGCAGGGAGGCCAGGGACTCTCGGGCCAGGACAAGTGCAGGAGAGTGTAGCCGGCCCTGGGGCTCCTTACTCCCTGTTTATGCTAACTTTTTGCCCCATTAAGCCAGGGGCTCTTGGGGTGGATTAAGCTTACCATCCACAAAGGCCCAGGTCTCTGCACATAAGGATCCCCTGACCTATTCTGTGACATAATGCACTTCCTGACTTCCTGTGCAGGCTCCCGCTGCGACGCTGAAGCAGCCAGGCCCAGGCTGCAGACAGGCACGACAGAGTGGCAGGTGCTCACCTCTTTGCAGTCCAGGTTAAGGCTCTGGCCTCCAATTTCCAATTTCAGAATTTCTATCTGATAATACCACTCCTCCTTTATGGGGGTATACCAGATGTCTCCTTTATATAAACTGGGTTCAATTCCACCCAGGACCTGGGGAGAAAAGTTGCAGGTGTAAGAGGAAAAGCAAAGCCAACGGTTTCCACCGAGAAGCGCTCGCACATTGGCAAAGCTTCACTGGAATCAGCACTTGCTCTTCCTTGTGATGTTGTGAAGCAAATACGGATTCTTGAAAGTTAAACAGGGAACATTTGGGGGCCATGACTCCAAAGTCACACAGAGCCATGCACTGGTGTATCCAAGACCCCTCGGCGGTGTCCTTATCTAAGAAAAGCACACACAACTCCAGCTGCACAGCACTGAGATGCAATAAAATACCTAGCCGCACTGACAGGTGGCACTGAGCACCCTGGAAGGCAGCGACGAGGACAGCAGAGCATGAGGGCTCCCCAGTCACAGCATCGTGCTGCAAGCACTAGGCTACCCTGTCCCCAGGAGGGGAAGGAAGCGCTGGGAAGCGGGGTGCAGTGATATCAGTGACTGTAATACCAGTGACTCAGGAGGCTGAGACAGGAGGACCACAAGTTCAAGACCAATCTTGGCAACTTAGCGAGACCTTGTCTCAAAATAAAAAATAAAAAGGAAGGAGCTGGGGATGCAGCTCAGTGGTAGAGCAACCTTGGGTTCAACTCTCACTACCGAGAAGAGAAGAGAAGAGAAGAGAAGAGAAGAGAAGAGAAGAGAAGAGAAGAGAAGAGAAGAAAAAAGAAGAGAAGAAGAGCACTGGGAGCAGGGGGACCATCAGCAGAGGATAGTGGCAAGTGGGTGCTGAGCATGCCTCTCAGGGTCAGGGCAGAGGGGTTGGCCAGCTCTCCCAGAGAAGGGCCCTTCTTGTGCGTCCTTCTGTCCCCTCTGTTTTAGATGTCTGGGTGCAGGGTCCCCCAAGGGAAGTTCTGGCTACAACATATCTGCGCGACTGATGGCCTGGATCGTGTTTCCATAGAAAACATGCACTGCATGTGCTGTGTGCAGATGTTCCTGTCTCCTGGGAAGCACACGGCCCCCACCTGCAGTAGCGCCCAGCTACCATGTCCCCTCTGCTCCTCCATGCCCTCCCCACTCCCTAAAAGCAGTGTGTTTCAAAGGACGATAAAGACAGAGGGAATGGGATCTGGAGAAGCATATTTCTAGATGGTGGCATGATGCGGATAAAGTAATACCCGAGCTCATCTCTTTTTAAAAGGTTCTATAACAAAGATTATCACAATGTTATAGTACCCATGTGTCTAATAGTTCTCATCTGATTTTTAATAAAGTGGAATAACCCCATCAATTCATGATTTTTTCATCCCTTTAAGACTAAAAGATACCCACAAGACTACCTCCGTTGGTACCAGATCCGGCTACTGGCAGTCCCGCCCCACACATCTGCATGGAGAAGATGTCGGGGATCTTTGCTTGTGTCACCAGGGAATCGAAGAAGGTCTTCAGAGAGCTTGATGGCTGAGGAGGGTCAAAAGAGAAACAAGGGCTTTGTGAGTCGTAGTGGAGGTGAGGGTGACCCAATGTCCACACCGTGCACAGTCGACAGTTCTCGTGAACTTTCCATTTAGTGTTTTCAGCTAAACCACGAACATGCCTGTGATTAGGAGCAGAAACCTCCAGCAGCACTTGGTCCTGTGTGGCGCCTGCCTTCTGGAAGAGCTCCGCTGTGAAAGAAGATGGTGTGTCCTGGAGAGGTTCAGACGCTCTCAGGTTGCTCCCTGTGGGCCTCCAGAGAGGGGCGTGTGACCACACAAAAATGGGTCATGAGGAAGTGGGGGTCTAGCCTTAGACACTGGAGGGTGACAGGGAACAGTGTCTCCAGGAGCTGCCTTGCTGCTAAAGCTTGACTTACCTGCCTGCCGCAGCCCTACATCAAGTGACTGGTGACTGGTCCACCAGGACAGCGAGTCCCTGGCCCAGGCACTGCAGTGCGCCTTGGCCCTGCCAGCTGACTCTGCCATCATCAGGAAAGTGTCAGTGAAGGATCAGTGAGGCCTTGAGTTGAAAAGGCTGGTGACTGTGGGGAAGGGGAGTAAAACTGGCCAAACCGTGCACCTGCCTGAGTAGGTAACAGCGAAACTCACTATTAGGGGCAATCATAATGCAGCAATTAGAAAAAGGTCTAAAACAAACAAAATCTGGTTATTCCCCATTGATGAGCCGGGGCGCAGGCTGCCATGCAGGAAGTCACTGGTGATAGACTTGAGTTTAGACACCTGGGAGAAACTAGATAAGCCACCCGGGGGTGGAGAGGCGTCAGTTTTAGATGCCAATACAACAATGAACAGCCAGAGGTCAAGGCTGTAGGCGTCCTTGACACCTGTGGTCATTCCTAAGGAAGGTGGCTTCCTGAGTGTGAGAACTGAGATCACAGCTCTGGAGCAGTGAGCGATGAGCCCAGTACCAACGAGCTATGCCTCCGCTTGCTCAGTCCACCTGCACCTGGCCACCAGCTGGCTACCTGCAGCAGAGCTACATGTCCAAACACTGTACTTAGGTCAATGGGGACATAAAGTCCCTGTGGGAGGGTGGGGTCTGGTGGACTCACCTGGCCTGCCTTCCTGAGAGGCGGCAGGACAACCCAACACACCTGGGACAGAGGCCTGGCTCCACCCTGCCAATCAGGGCTGTGCCTTGTTTCCTGTCTGTGATAGCAGTCACCTGCCAGGCCTGTTCTGAGACCTAAGTGGGACACATGACCAAGGCTCTGCTATCATTCTGCAGAGCCACTCTCCGCTTGAACTGTGCCTCAGGATCCCCAAGGGATTCAAAAACAGGCAGTCGCTCAGGACCAACCCCAGGGGAACCGGATCCAGTGGGTGTGCATGGACCCTGGTGTCTGCAGTGTAAGCAGCCCTGTGGCGGCCATGACGCACACCTTGGCGGGAACACGTGGGGCTGACCAGGGGACAAGGCACACTGTGACCTCCACTGAGTGCTCGACACCCTGCTCCAGAAACACTGGACACCTGACCCACACCACCACACTGGCCCTTCCAGAGGGTCCACTCCCCACAGATCCTATTATGGCTCCTCCAACTCGGGGAACATGAAACCAATTATTAGTCAATTTAGAATTTCATAGATGAAGCGATGAAAGGTCATGTGGGGAGTCTGAATAGCCCCCCAAAACTCTAAAGTAGTTTGTTCTCACAGAAGTCTTATGCTTTGTTAATTGCAGACAATTGAAATTTACTCTATCATCCAGAATAATCAGCATAAAGTCAATCATGCTCACATCTTTCAATTCCAAGTCGCCACGTAAAGGTGAGATGTTTCTGCCCAAGGTCAAACTCAGTGAAATTGGATTTTCTAAGTTTCTACCAGTCTGCAAATCTATTAAGTTCACCCCAGGACACTGAGGCTCTCTGCAGAGAGGGTGAAAGGGCAGGGGGCTCTGTGCTGAGTGAGGGGGCAAGCCTCCCTGACCTAGTCCCCACATCTCTAAAATGGGGAGACCACGGCCTTATGAGGTATGCCTCACGAGCCTTGAGTGAACTGACAGCTTGTGACGTTCTTGACAGGCACCCAGAAGGCCAGCCTTTCTCCTTGGGAAGCCAGGAATCCACTCGTCTGCTCCACCGCACACCACCTTCTGATAAACTTGAACAGGAGTGAAGGTTCCCACAGAGTGAGCAAACCAGCTTTCCCTTCTGGATCATCCTGGGCTAGGGAGTCTGTTGCCAGGGCAATTACACCTCCTTCTCCCACGCTGAGCTCTGCCTCAAAGTCTAAGGCTGCGCCGGGAAGCCAGGCGTGGAGCCCAGGGCCAGCACCACAACAGATGCCCCCTCTGCTGTTCTGCCTGCCTCTGAGAGCCCAGGGCACACCCCTGCTATCTAGTCCCAATGGGCCTGGCCACGCTTTGGGGTGGAAATCTGCCTTCCTGCCTCCCTCTTCTGCACATCATTATTTCTTGGGGGTTGGCCCCAAGTACAAGATATTCTCAGAACATCCGGTTCTGTCCCGCCCTATGTTGTGAAGGCCATGATGCTCCTGAGAGCGAGGCCCATGAACTCCCTGGCTCGTCACACCTCGGAGGGGCTGGCCATCCCCAGAGCACCTCGGCCATGTTCCTGTTCAGCTGAGTCCTGGGAGGCTCCCCCAGAGGGCGGGTGATGACAGGACAGGAACAGGATGCTCTCAGCTCAGGGAGGGCATCTCCACCTGCTGATGCCACAGGCCCCATCTTCGTGTGCACATGTGAACTGAATTCATGCATGTGTTCTTTTAAATCTGTTCTGGTAGAAACGCCTGAACAAACTCCATAATCAACACAAGTCTGATGCTGCTAACGTGTTTTAGCAACAGAACTAAAATAATCAAAAACAAAAACAAAAAAAGTGAATGCTATTATTAAATCCTGCAGGGAGGTTCCAAGAAGTGTGCCATTTACCTTTAGTTCTAAAAGTGCTTGGAACCGGGTGTGTGAGCACTGGTCTGTCTCAACCGTGGGATTCTCTGGGTATCTCAGGGGCAGTCCCGTCTCATAGCCCTTTAATGGCTGGTTTTTCAACTCTCATCCATTATTCATTAACTTAAATAAATGGCTTAAATCCCTGAATTTGCCTCACCTTGGCCAGGGTGGCATAAGCAAGTCCAAGGATTCCATTCCATTTGATGCCAGGCAGAAAGAAATTCTCCGACTTGAAAATAGTGGCGATGTTGACGAGAAACGAACTATTGAAGCCCTTAGGGATGGAGACCACGTCCTCTCCCACAAAGCCAGTCCAGCTCCCCTGTGTGTACTTCACCGTGACTTCAAAGCCCTTGAAGCGGTATGTGCTGGACCTGCAGAAGGAAGAGAAAAGTCCACTGTATTCTGTGCACAGAGCCAGGTCCCCTGACCCAGAGAGGCAGAGGGTGGTCACCATGGACATGACAGCTGTCCCCATCACAGCCCACTGAGAGCAGTTCTTCATGATCAACAGTGCTAGTGCTGACAAGGTGACCCTCCTGCCCAGACATGATCACTTGCACTCTGATGACAGGGTGGTGGCACCACATGGAAGGCGGGTTATCCTGCAGCTCTTGAGTAGAACACTCCCTCTCCTCACACCAACCCATGAATCAGGAGCTTCATTTAAGCCATTTCAGCCTCCAAAGAACACCACCAGATCTGGGCACCTGCCTGGCCCACTGGCTTTGCAGGGACACTGGCTGCTACTGTGACACAGGGGTGCTGGCAGCCCACGAGGAGGCTCAACCAGCTCTTCCAGCAGTGACTGTGGCTCAGATTCATAATATGACCCATGTGACAAAGTCCAAGCACCCATGAGAAGCCCAGGTCATTCCTCTTCAGAGCCTGCACTGCCCCTAAAGGCACAGGCCCTTCTCAAGGTTGTCCCAACACCCAGAGCTGATTACACACATATCTACCTGGTGGCACGACCTAGAACCTGGGACTCATCTGACCCTGAGGACCACAGTCACTGACATGGAATAACGTGAACAGGGGCAGGCGATGGGCAAGACAGGTGGCAATCCCTTCCTCTTCAGGATCATCCAAGGATCACCTGAGCGTGTGAGTGCATAGCATTTCAGGTGGTGTGAGAGTGAGCTGGAGCTTCTACCCATCTAGGAAGAAGTAAGACAACAGGAAAGCTGATGCCTTCGCGTGAGAGAGGCCTCTCTGATACCAGGCCATGCACGTAGGGCAAAGAGTCCTGTAACTCTGAGGAGGACACCTTGGGCAGAGAACAGTAGGTGTCAGAGTCCTGAGTGTCCAACCCTGCAGTCCTTCTTGTATCCTTGGAAAAACTTGAAAACTCTTGGGCTACAGGAAGGGACCCCAGAAACATCTCTAGGCAGATACCTGGGCATTCAAACCAGAAAATGACCAGGTTCCTAAGACAAGTGTCAAATCACCAAATAAATAACCTTTAGAGGGCTCTTCTGCCTGCAGTACCACTCTGCTCCAACAGAAAGTCTGCACAACATCAACACAAGCTAATGCGTCTTTGTTGCAGGAGCTAATGCAGTCTTTTTTGGGGTCAGGGAAGAAGTTAAGTCAGAGATGACATGATTCTGTATTTATGTATATGTATTTATTTTGGGTATATTTCATAAGCTATACGAACATCAACCATTTAAAAAAATATTTAGTTGTAGATGGACATCATACCTTTATTTTATTTATTTATTTTTATATGGTGCTGAGGATCGAACCCAGTGCCTCATAGGTGGTAGGCAAGTGCTCTACCAGTGAGCCCCAACTGCAGCCCCAACCATTTATAATTTGTTAATTGCCTTTCTGAGAATCCGACCCTGAGGATATACTCAGGAAATAGAGATGGTCATTATGTTTTACTTATAAAAGCAAGCAGGTGGAAATAAACAAAGGCCTGGTAAAAAGGAAAACAGTTTAATAAATTATGGTACATCTGTATGACAGATTATTATGCAGCAAGGGAAACATGGTATTTCCTAAGAAATTTTAAGTATCAGGGAAAAATTAAGTTAAAAGAAAAATTTGTTAGCTGGGCGTGATGGTGCAAGCCTGTAATCCCAGCACTTAGGGAGGAAGTTAAGTCAGAGATGACATGATCTCTGACATGTCAGGAGACAGGAGAATCGCGAGTTCAAAGCCAGCCTCAGCAACGGCGAGGCACTGAGCAACTCAGTGAGACCCTGTCTCTACATAAAACACAAAATAGGGCTGGGAATGTGGCTCAGTGGTCGAGTGCCTCTGGGTTCAATATCCAGTACCAAAAAAAAAAAAATTGTTCCTGTGGCAAAATACTCAAAATTACTTACCACAGTCAAATATTAGCAGTGGCTATCTCTGGGTAGTGCGTTTGGTGAAGAGACCCCTATTCTTGGGTTTAAATCCTTCCACAACTTCTGCATATGTGACTTTTGTAATCAGGAAAAACTATTAGTTAAAAAATGTCTGGCAAACAAATTTTGGTGACGTTTAATTTATTCTCACTTTTATGATAGAAAATAAACTATAACGGATGTTGAATTTTAATATCAGCTTACTATTTGAGTTCCCCCCACTGTGGTCCCACCGTAAGACGAACACTGAACATTTTGCGTGCACATCCCGAGGAGGGCAGGCACAGAGACAGAAGAGCGAGAGCAGCAGAGCCAGGCACCCTGAGCCCCAGCTGCCCCCCAGAAATCGCCATGTACAGTGCACCTGGACCTTTGGGATGTGAGTGTTGGAGAATGGGTGCAATGCCCAATTCCAAGGTCAGTGCAAATTCAGATGGGCCTGGCACACGGGAGGGCATGCACATGGTCATATTCAATGCCAAGAAAAACACTGAGTTATTCAGTTCCTTTTGACACTTTGAGGTCATCTCTCAAGTTCAGATACACCACTGCTAACATTTTGAAATGCTTGGAGAACATGGTTTAGAAAGTAGTCGGCACACTTTCTCCATGAAGAGCCAACAAATCAACGTTCCAGGCTCTGCACGCCACACGAGCTCTGCCACGACGACTCAGCTGTGCCACTGCAATGTGGAAGCAGTCACGTGATATGCGGAAATAGGCGTGGGTCTGTGTGCCAATAAAACTTTATTTATAAACACATCAGCAGGTCAGATTGGGCCCAATAGTTACAGTTTGCCAACCCCTGGGCTAGCACATTAGCTATCATCCCCAGGCAAGTGTTATGGCTTCCTTGAAAAGGTGTTCTGTTTTTACTGCCTCTGGTCTGTAACCCACTTCTTGGAGTAGGAACCTGAGCCAGGCTGGCATTGGTTATCTGGTGTGTCTTTTACAGTTTCCTGCCCAGGTTGCTGGCCTCTGACAATGTTCCAGATATTTCAATGTCATCTGCAGAAAGGGGGTGGCAGCTAGTTAGAGTGCCTGGGTTCAGGTACAAGTTCAACCGCTCACAAGCTGCAAGATCCGGGCCAATTTGTTGCACCTCTCTGTGCTTCAGCCCCCTCAACTGAAACATGGGGACCTAGTATCAGACCTCCTGGGGCTAATTATGTGGATTACAAGTGTTAATACCATCAAGCATTTAGTTAAACCCCAGAAGATGACAGGTACGTAACAAAAATAGCTGCTATTATTATAATTATCTAATCACTTGCTACCTTCTCCAATCTATGTGTTACTATTAGAAAATTCAAGAATTTTTTTTTTCTAGAAAATGTTCCTACAAGACTACTAAATACTGAGGACCCCAAACTATCTCATTCTAAGTTCCAGTCACCTCAGGGAAAGGGGCAGCTCTTGCCCATATGGTGGCTGGCTTTGCTAAGGAGGTCGAGGTGGTGGCGGAGCCTTCAGCCCCCTGAGCAACAGGCTTCTCAGTGGGTGAGCACCTCTGTGCTCTGTACCAGGGCCATCCAACAGAACCTGCAGTGGTGACAGTAATGCTCTGCTTTGCTGGCACTCAACATGGCAGCCACACGTGGCTACTGAATCTTGAAATGTGACGATGCTGTGACTGAAGAACTGAGCCTTCGTTTGATTGAACGTTAATGAATTGAAGCTTAAATGGTTACATGTGATCCCTGGCTACCCTAGCAGAAACACAATCTGAGGCAATGTGAGAAAGAAAAGTAATTCTAAGCCCTCCTCTCCAGGTTTCTTTTACTAAACCTCAAAGAGTGGAGCCCTGGAGAGGAATCATAAGCAGCTCTACGGATTATTAGCATAGGGTTTCCAGAACTTTAAATTAAACAAAAAAATTCTTCTACCTTCAATTTCTAACATCTTAATTCTTGACACTGAATGGCCAACTGCTCTGTACCTTAATTAAATACACCCAGAGAACTCCAGGTAGGCTTCTCATTTGAAATGTCCATTCTGGGTGCTCGGAAATGACCATCTGCTGGGGATGTGGGTTGCAGGAAAAAATCCAAAAGCAACAAAAACACTTTGAATCAAACTCAGAAGACATTCTGCCTCTAATAAGAGAGCTCAGGGGATGCAGGATTAAAAAGCAAAATCAGCTGAGGAGAGCAGAGCTGTAGAGCATCTTATTATTTTAAATGAAGCGCACCAATGTTTCCAGAAAACAGAAAAGAGAAGCTGGGAAGGCAGATTCAAGATAGTTGAATTCTTTGGCTGGCTCTGGGTCTCCTAAGCCAGGGCATGCTGAGTCTCCTGCAGATCCCTGCCTGAGCCTCCCCGAGGTTCTCCTGTACTTTGCAGGGTTGGAATCTACCTGTGGACTGGGTAGCCTGGCCCAGATGACCAGATGTCCCTCTCACTCTTCTATAGTTCTGTCTAGGACAGCTCAGTGAGCCTGCCCATCCTAGGGGTTCCTTAACAGCCTCAGCAGTGACAAATACGGGGCCTCCAACAGAGTCCTTTCCTCTTGGAAAGGACAACAGCAGGTGTAAGGAAGAAAGTACCTAAATAACCAGGCAAACAAATCTGGTACAAGGAAAGGCATTTGATCTGCATCCAGTCTGGCCTCTGTAGAGAAGTCACCAGGTGAGCCTTCAATGCATCCCACTTACAGGTATTGGTTACAGAAAACAGTTGGCTTCTTGCTGCACCTTCCTGTGGGCTTCACTCAGATGCAGGACAGGAGCCAGAAAATTTTAATGGGCACATATACTTAATTTCCTGACTAGATCAGTAGAGGGTCAAAGGGTGTGCATACTGGTCTCCCCTCAAGCCAATGGGCTGGAGGCTATTTTACTGGCTAAAAAAAGTACATTAAAACACACACATACACACACATGATCTTTTTCTCCCTTACTATAGTAACTCACTGGAGCACTCACAACCATGAAAAGAACTTCCGACAGAGGCTAGCTATGCCAATGGCTCCCGGCAGCCTGACATCTCATTCCGTAAATCAAAGCCACCTTGCCAAAAGCGCCAAGCCAAACCTCCAATTACTGTATAGTGCTTCAGGAAACATTAAACCTGAATGCCCGGAGACTGGGGGCTTGAATCAGAGGCTCAAACCCAAACAGAAACCCTATAACAGCTAAGATCAGACGCTCCAGCACACACTGAAACATCACGGCATGGGGAGCCACAGTTCAGAAAAGACTCCTTTGTCAAACATGGAGAAGGGAAGAGAATGTGTTCTTCGCTCCCACTGAAGGAGGGCTGAAAACACACCTTAGGCCCAGGCCAGAGTCAGGGGAACGCACCAAACAAGCTAGCATCACACCAAGCCATCGAGAAAAAACACAGGGATCTTAAAATAATGGAGCCGCGTTGGCCCCGTGCCTGCTGGAAGACTGGTAAAGGCCCAGAAAAAGAGAAAGCAAAGTGAACACGATTTGCAGAAGAGACCAACCTGCAAGGCCATCCTGGGACAGGCATGCAGCCCAGGGCGCGGAGCCCACCAAAGATCACAAGTGTGAAGCTTCATGTCTGACTTGGCCAAGAAAAGAAGTGGCCTTGGAGCCCCGTTGAGGAATGGTCCCCTGAACAGAGGCAGGACCAGAGCGGGAGGCCTGGACGCAAGGCTGCTTCCCATGCAGCAAACTCAGCAGTACTTCCAGCAGACAGTGGTCACGGATGAAACTGACCACTGAGGGCAGCCCAGGGCTCTCCCTGGACGTGGGTGTGTTCTCATTCCTCTTCTTATTTACTCACAAAAGGAGAAGCAGATCAGAAACTGGAGTGATCAGAGAGCTGATGGTGAGGTCTGAGTCCTCTGGGGGGATGAGCCACAGGCTTGGCCGTGCAGGGAGCTGTGCGCCCCAGGAGTTTGCACCAAGTCAGAGGCAGACGGCCAGGGAAGCCTGGCCTTCAGGTTTGGCCAGGGAACCACCTGCCCCCTGAACACAAAGCTGGCTGTGTGCACAAAATCCACTTGGACCAGCCAACAGGGAGGTTAGAGAGACGTGTCCTCCTGGGCCTGATCAGAACAATGAGCATGGCAGAGGCCGCGGGGGTGGGGACGCGGGTGTGTGGTTGATTAACCACGGCACGGGTATGGAGGGGGTGCATGGGTTGGCGGTGGGGACCCTTATTTCCCCCTGGGTGTTTTGACTACGGCATTGTCACGGGGCCTAGATGGGGAGGCCTATCTAACTTCTGTGGAACTGGCACCTGACAGCTGCCAAAGGACCCCATCTACCTACCGGCCAGAACTGTCACCTGTGAAATATGCACCTTTAAACCCGGAAGTGACCATGTGCACCGCCCTGACCCAGCTCTCTGGTTTCTCGACTGTGACTCATGTCAACAGATGTCTGATAAGGAATGAACTTAGTTGGGGTATGAACCTGCTCCAGCTCATTCCTCCTGCTCTGAGTCCTGAGCGCCCCCACTCAGGGGAACCCCAGTCAATGTGCAGAACAGACCAGACCTGTACTGGAACAACACAAGGCTGAATGGCTTTGTCACCAGGAGCAGTTCTCAGTGGCGAGGGCATCGTCCCCTGGGAAGTGTGGTGGAAACTCTGAAAGCATTTGTGACCACTGGTGGGTCAGTACTAAGCACACTGGCTATCCTAGAAGCCCTTATCCCCCGTCCCTGTCCACGTTCTGAGCCCCTCTGGGCATGCTTGTGGGCGAAACCTCACCTGAGCCCAGGATGTGCCTCCCTTTCACGTACACACTGAATATTTTCTATGTGGGTTTAACAGAAGTTGGACATTAACTGCTGTGTAAATAAGATGGCAGATGATAAGTTTTTTATTTGAACTTTACCAGGATTCTTCACCGCTTAAGAAACGACGTCAGCAACCCACAATGCGGGTCTGAGTCTTACTCCATCAGCCCTGATCAGTCTACACTGGATGCTACACAGCCACAGTGATGCCCCCCAGCCTCCAGCCCCTGACCTCATGGTCTCCTAGTGTGCTCGAGCCAGAGGTCACATCCAAGGTAATGATTATCTTACCACACATCCCTTTCCTTTCCTTTCACCCGTACAGGCTGAGTATCCTTTATTTGAAATAAAATAAAGGTATTGGAAGAGTTTCAGATTTGGGGTGTTTTGGATTTTGTAATATTTGCATACCCACAACGAGATACCTCAGGAATGGGACGCAAATATAAAAAGCAAAGTTCACTTGTTTCCTGGGCACCTTGCACCCGCAGCCTGAGAGTCACTTTATACAGTATTTCTGGTGCACCTGTTTCAACCATGACCTGTCACCTGAGGCCAGGAGTGGAAGTTTCCACCTGTAGCATCATGTCAGTGCTCAAGAAATTGTAGATTTGGGAGCACTCCAGATTTTTGGACTCGGTGTGCTCCACCTGTGTGATCCACAGGGCCAATCAGAATTATGTATGTAGGTCAAGTTGTATTTCCTGGTGGCTTTCATTTGGGGATGATACAAAGCACAAGCCATGAGGAGGGTGTGGGGCTGAAGGCCTGGGGACTGCTTGTCCAGAAGCTGGAAGGTGGACAGGCTGCTGCCTCCCCGACCTCCCAGGCCACGTAGATAAACATGGGAGGTTTGGACCAGCCTGACCTCCTGTCCCATGATAAATCCACCCAGAGTGAGCTATTGGAAGTGGGAGCTGTTTGGGGGCAGAGGTTGTGGATGAACCTACAGTCTGAATGGAAAGGGCAGTATGACCCCCTTCTGCACACGAGAAACATCACCTGCTTGTACACGTGATTGTGGTTACAGCAGCAGCTTATGGCACATACTGACCTTCGTGGTCCCAAAGCCATCATGGGCCAGCTGCTCTACCCTGGAATATCAATGATGAAATCTTACAATATGTGGAGTCACAGACTGCGCTCTAAGGTCCTTGAGGGAGGCGCTGCTGCTTTGTTCTGTGGCTCTGTGAGGCTCCATGTGCACTGGCATCGCTGGCCGCTACTGCAAGCAGCTACAGCTGTGCACACAGGACACTGCGTCATTTCTGCCCCAAAGGGGAGCCGCAGCGCAGCCTCCACAGGAGCGTTCTGGGTGTGTTTCCTCTACCATTTCTTCCCCACACCGGAGTCTTGCTCCAGTGATTGCCCAGAATCTTCAGAAGCCTCAAGCTCTTACTTCCCTGTTTTCCAGTAGCTAAACCTGGGCTTTAGTCCCTGGAATAAAGATTGTGGGTAAGGAAAGCAAGAGGGGTGCAGGTAAAAAGGGCCTGCCCAGGGAATCCCACCTGCAGTTCTCAGGCTATGGACAACTCGTGACCCTGAAAAGAAAGCCCTTGCATGTCAGCAGGCTGGCTCTGCCTGCTCCCTTTGAGTTTCACAGCAACTGAGGTGAAGTCCAAGAACAAGCTTCAAGTGCCCAGAGGGTGTGACTCCAGATCCAGGGCTCCTGCAGAGCTGAATGGTGACATGAGCCCACTGGGGACCCTCCCTGCACTCACCCAGAGCTCCTGGAGCCAGGAGTCCTGGTCCCTGCACTGGGCACAGCTTGCTATTTGAGACACCTCCATCCTTCTCACAAGCCCACCCCACAGCTGCCCATGTGCAGCCCCTTAGTGCTTAATGCTTAGTGCTTAGACCATGTGCTTTGTGCTCAGCACCCTTACTCTTTCCAGATGAGCCACTGACTTTCCCCAGACACCACCCCACAGGGCTATTCCTGTGAACTGTGTCCTAACTGTCCGGAACAGTGGGGCAACGCGAACTGGCTTTGCATGCTTACCCCTGCCTGGAATGGACCCTGCCCAGAATGGCCACACTCTTGCACGATGCTCCCCTGCCCACACCTCCCCAGCGCACGCCAAAGGCTCACAAGCTCCTGCAGCCCCTGTGTAACTACAGAAGTTGTTTCATTTGAAAATGTATACGATGACTCTCCTGTGGATGCACCCAGCCTGTGTAAGGATGGATTCTGGGATGGAGTCCCCTGAAGTGAAAAACGTACATATATGTGCATCTATGTGTATACATGCACACACATGTTCAGGTACATGTACAGACAAGCACAAACGACAGGAGTGTGTGCACAGACACACACATACTTACCCCCTGACAGTGAGTCAACCTTCTGCCTGGTTTGTTCTAGTATATTCTAAATGCCAATTCACGTGGTGCCCCCACCCAGCCACGCCCGCTCTGGGCGCATCACTTACCTCTCCGCATCAAAGTAGGTGTCTACGTAGGAATGTGGGGCGCCTGCCACGGCGAAGTTACTGCTCCCAGTGTCGACGAGAATCTGTAGCTTTTATTTTTTTAAGGAGACAAAATAGGAAAAATCATAAGGTGAAAAACGTGTACCAATTGTGGAGAAGTTGTTGTGAAACTGAATTGGAACGCAGTCCATGAAGAAGCTCTCGGCAGGGAGGGCGAGGCGGCCTGCCTCAGGTGCACACCAGCCTTACAAACAGCTCTGTTCGCAGCTGGGTCTTCCAAGCTGTCGGTACTTGCTAACAAGGCCGAGCGCTCTCCAGCCCCCTGCCCCAGCTTTTGACCTGGTTCCCTGGCTGGGAACCCCCTCTTCTTGCCTTCCCAAATCTCTCTGGGAAAAACAGATCCTAGTGGCCTCTCCTCCTTGGAAACCTCTTCCTGGTAGCTGGGGGCCCCTTGCCCCCTGCAGAGTACCTGGGGATACCTGCCATAGTTCTGCTTTGATAGCTTAATTACAGTATCATTTTTGTACAATAAAAACACAAGATCTGAAATGCTTGGTAAGGGCTGGCATGGTATGTCCCCAAACCAAGACGCAGAAACTTCTTTTATCCCCAAGGGTCCCTTTGGCACCCCTTCCCCAGAACCTGCCACGTTCTGGCTTGCATTACCATGGAATGGCTTCAGGGGCTCTTGGATGTTCTGTGAGGGCAGTGGTGTGGTGCTGGGTTTGCTCCCTAGCTCGGCTCTTTGCTCTGGGAGTCTCACAGGGTACATGGACTCATGCTCTTCCCTTTTACGGCTGAGGAGCGTTCCTCCACATGAACTGCGGTGCGTCTGCTTCTCCAGATGAGGGTTGGGTTGTTTCCAGTTTTAGGCTGTTGTAAGTGAGGCTTTCGTGGACGTTCCTGTGTGTCTTTTGTGGACAAACACTTCTATTTCTCTTGGGTATACAGGCAGGACTGAAACCTACTGGTCACAGGTCAAGATGCCTTTCTAGTGTTTTCTAAATAAACTGCTGAGCAGCTCTCCAACACAGATGTACCAAGATCACTCCATGGCAACGTGCCAGGGTCCACTCCCGTGGAAACATGCCAAGGGTCAACTCCCGTGGCAAGGCGCCAGGGTCCACACCCGTGGAAACTTGCCAGGGCCCACTCAGCTCATTTGCTCCATATCCTCCCCCCAATTTGATGATGTGGGTTTTTTACTTTTGCCACAGCTGTGGGGATAGTGGCATCTCGCTGAGGCTTCCTACACCTTCCCAGTGACCAATGCTATTGAGCTGCTGCCCATCCATGGTTTGGCCCATGCTCCCCAGCATTGAGGGGAGGAAATGTGTGTTCTCCATCTTTTTGTGGCCAGCTGTTTAGAGAATGAACACAGCCTTTAGAATGCAGAATAGGTAGATGAAACCCCAAAGCCTGAGCATCAAGTTTGACAAGCTAGAGACAAGAAACCGGAACAGGCAAGCTTGTGCCCAGCATCGCCTCACCGACAGGCGGCTCCTTGGCCAGCGCCCTCAGTTTTGCTAAAGTCCAGATCTTTCTTTCCCGCACCCCCCTTACTCAACCCAGCCATACAATCTGGCTGTTTCAACCCCTCCTCCTGGAAATTCCTCCTGGAAATTCCTCCTTCCCTCGGACTCTGAAACACCAACCTTCCCGAACATTCCTCCTACTTCTCTGACTCCCCACGGCCCCTGCCGCTGGATGGAGTTGCCCAGGGCTCAGCCTGGCGGGGCTCCTGCCCTCCTGACTCATATCCTCACGTCTATACATGCCTTCCCTCGCCCCCGAGCCTCAAGCTCACAGCCGACATTCCAGCTCCCTGGACTCCAGGCTTCACCTGCCCAACACCTGCATTTGGTGTTCCATGGCCTTCTGGTGTTGAAATCCTAACCTCACACCCTTAGTGAATGTTGTCTGGAAACAGGGTCTTCATAGAGCTGGTCAAGTTAAGATAACATCCATAGGATGGCCCATCCAGTGTGTCTGCAGAGAGGGGAATGCCCGTGGATAGACAGAGATGCACAGGAGATGCATGTGACAACCAAGGGAGAGGTCAGAGCCGCACAGCCCCAAGACACCCAGGACTCACAGCCACCACCAGGAGCTGGAAGAGGCAGGGCAGACTTCACGCAGGGCCTCAGAGGGAATGGGGTCCAAGGGACCACCAAATAAATCCACATTTATGGTTGTCCCTTGGTATCTGGGGGATTGCTTCCAGGACCCCTTGCAGGTACCAACCTCCAAGAAAGCTCAAGTCCCACATATAAAGCGGCAGAGTATCTGCATAGAATCCACACACACTCTCCTGCATATTCTAAATGCAGATTAAATGACTTATTAGACTACCTATAATACCCAATGCAATGTGAATGCCATGCAGAGAGTTGTTAAACCACACCATTTAGGGAACAATGACAAAAACATCTGCACATATTCATTACAATTTTTTAAACATTTTTGATCCATGGTGGTTTGAATCCTTGGATGCAGCACCTAGAGATGCAAGGGGCTGAACTGAACTTGGAATTTACTGGAGAGGAACTGGTGGATGCTAAGAAATTATCATATGTATTGGATCATCAATAACAGGTTAAAACAAGTAGGTCAGCCATGCTGGGCCTCATGGCGCATGTCCATAATCTCAGTGGCTCAGGAGGCTGAGGCAGGAGGATCACAAGTTCAAGGCCAGACTTAGCAACTTAACAAGGCCCTAAGCAACTTAGTGAGACCCTATCTCAAAATAAAAAATAAAAAGCGCTGGGGATGTAGCTCAGTGGGTAAGCATCCTGGGTTCTATCCCCGGTACAAAAACAGCAATAGAAAAACAATGCAGGAGACCCACGTGTAGGGCAGCCTCGCTGAACAAGTCCCTCCCGTAGGGCTGGGTTCCCTTTCTTCCTGTTCATAAATTTCCCGAGGCTAACCTCCAGACATGTCACACCTGTTATGTAGTTATTTAATATTTTCTTAGTTGTAGATGGACACAATATCTTTATTTATTTTTTTATGTGGTGCTGAGGATTGAACCCAGGGCATGCGAGGCAAGCGCTCTACCACTGAGCTACAATCCCAGCCCCAGTTATTTGTTTTTTAATCCCTTCATCTTTTAGGAGATGGTTTGACCTCACGCCCATCCAACCACATGCATTTTTCTTAACTCTATCATTTCCTGTATTTCAGTTGGTTTTAATGTTTCTTACTTTATCATCTTTTTTAAATCTTTACTTCAGAATTTCCTGGGTTTTAAGAATTCTTGTAGTTTGCAAGGTTTGTATCCATATTTTAACCCGTTTTAATTATCTTACAACTTTACCTGATGCCTTGAGCCTCTTCTCTTGATTTCACTACTTAGAGTGTATCCATGGGCTCCCCGCTCTGAAGTCTGACAAAATCTGCACACTTCTAGAGCATCGTGATGGTGGAGAGAAGAGAGTGCTGTAACTAAGGAGGGACGGGGCAAAGTGCTGGATCACATGCTGCGTTTACTTCTAGGTAGGTCTGTTTATCATTTTACGCAGTGTTTGAGCGTTCCTGCTTTGACCTACCTGCCTGTTTTTACCCCTCTGTCTGTCCGTCCATGTTGTCTTCCTTGGTCGTCCTCGATTGCCATGGACCTCTGCCCCAGGGAGGCCTCTCCATGGCATATGCTGCTGTCTGCACACATTCAAGGGCTGCTTGTGAGAACCACCTTTCCCACAGCTGCTCAGTGGTCACCTTCAGCTGCAGGCCCAGGCTGGCTACCCTAGGTCCCTTGCAGGAGCTTTTGCTGGGCATCCTGTGCCCCTGCCCCAAGATGGTCACCTTCTCCAGTCCCTTCCTGTTTGGGATGCTGCACTTTTACACTTGAAGGGTTTGCCTGGGCTCCACCCACTGGCTCACGTATTCCCCGAACACTTTATAGATATATTTCTTTCAACACCCAGGACTTGAGGGAAATCTGAGGCCTGTCTTATTCTTCCTCATTACATAGGGCTTTCTTTTCCTCCCTGGCTGCTGGAGCTTCCTCAGCCTCCCAGTTGTGCCGCTGTATCCATCCATCTTCATACTGGTTCGCTGGTTCAACTTGCCTGGACAGAGGGGCTCAACTTTTGCACTGGTTTCCTCAGGCTGCCGTAACAAATCACCCTGGCCTGGGCATCATAAAACAATATGTGCTGATTCTCCCGAGGTTCTGGAGGTGAGAAGTCCAAACTCTAAGTGTTGGCAGGGCTGAGAGCCCCAGAAAGGCTCTAAGGGACGGTCCCTCCCGCCTCCTTCTGCTTCTAGCAGGGACTGGCAATCCTCGGTTTCCCGCTCGCTCTGTGCTGACTGGTGCCGTGAAGTGATGTGGACAGCTGTCAGCGCTCCACACTGCCCCTCTTCAAGGTGGGCCTGTCTCTAGCCTCCTCACTGCCTGCAGAGCTGGCTTCCGTGACACCTTTGTAGCCAGCTCAGGGGTGACTCAGGAGCCGAGGCCACATGTGTGGTCCATGTGGAAGGGTGAGGCCTGGGTTCTTGCCATTGGAATGCGTTCCAAAGCACACCCTGCCCAGCGCCAAGGTTACTGCCTCACCAGCAGACACCAGATGGAGCCGACATGGACTGACACACGTCACATGGCCGTGTGTGCCCCCACCCGGTCCATGTCCTGAGTGTTATGTTTCCTGGAGGCAAGTGGGATTGAAGCCTCTGGGTGAAGGGGCTAGAGAGGGAAACAGCCCTGAACCACTTGGGATTCTTTCCTGGGGCCAGTCAAGGAGTCCCAGCTTTCAAGAGGGCAAGGGACACCACCAGCCACAGCAGTAACTCCTGCACAATGGTTGCAGATATTTTTCTTGGTCATTGAAAGTCACGGATAATAAAAGCTATGGAATCCTGAACAGGAGCAGCTGTCGCCCCAGGCCTGCTGTCCGTCTTAGAAGCATGCCGTGTCACCGGCATTTCCCGGGTCTCTCTGGCAACCTCGCACCCAACAGCTGCAAGAGGCATGTGAAATGCCAGCATGGCCCGGCCACCCAGCACCCGCGGGCTCTGCGACGCAGGCTGGCATTCCACATCCACACTGGTGGCTCCCACACCCCAGGCCTGGCCAAGGCGGCAGCAAGACTATTGTCCTCTACACAATGGCCCCAGTGCCCAGGAGCTTTCTGGGCAGGCGTTCCGCCCTGCTCTCCAGGGTCTGGAATTCCACCCCCGCCTCCCACCCTCATGAACAGGGCTGTTGACACCCGTCCTGGCTCTGCCGCTCCTTTGCAGAGACAGGGAACAGAAGCACAGAGACAGCAGACCCCGGCGTGGGCTCCAGTGTTTTACTCTGGTGAGCTCTTCCTATTGCCCAGGAGTTCAGGACAGTCCCACCTTCCAGAGATTTCAGTAGAAGTCAGCTTTCAAGAGCATTCAGTCCAGAGTCGTGGCTGTACAGGCTGGCCACCGGGTGACAGGTCATTCCTACGTATACAATCTGAGGACAGAAGTCACCCCAAATAAACAAAGCAGGCTCGAGGCCAGGAGCGGATGGAAATCCAGGGGCCGGAACCCTCGGGCTGTCCTTTAGTGTCAGGCAGACACGCTAACATCATTTTCTGCTCACTTCTCACACTGAGTGCTCCCCAAGGCTGCAGCCTCACCTGTGCCAGGAGTCTCAACCTTTGAGGAAAAAAGACCTTCAACGCCCTACAAGTTTCCCAGAATGCACTGAAACACCTGGAGCACCAACACTCAGCAGGTGGGCTTCCTCCAGACACCTCACCCTGCGCAACCCAGCAATGCAATCCGCTGCTGTCTTTACCCAGGGATTCCCAAACCACGACCTGTATCTGTGGGTTCACTTCACGTGCACACACTCCTACATGCACACACACACACACACACACACACTTGTGTGCACACTGGTCCAGCCCCAGACCATGTCGTTCAGATTCCTAACGGGACACTAAAGTCACACGTGTAGTCACGAATTCAGGAAATGCTTTCAGATATTCAAAGACTGACCTAACCTGATTCAGAAGTTTATAGGACATCACAGTACAGGTACTTTATAAGCAAGAAAACCAGCAACCTGGAGAGGTGGCCTGGTCCAGCAAGATCCGAGGTCCCGCCTGTGCCCGCCACCCTCCCACGCTGCTCAGTCTCCTGCAGAACCCACTGCTCCACTTCCTCGCAACACGGAGGAGGCTGGCCAGGAAACCTGCCTCCACTGGAGGTGGGTCTGCTGTTCCCAGCCTCACTCACTTTTGTTTCTTTTTTGAGCTACCAGGGATTGAACTCAGGGGCACTCGACCACTGAGCCACATCCCCAGCCCTATTTTATGTTTTATGTAGAGACAGGGTCTCACTGAGTTGCTTAGCATTTTGCTTTTGTGGAGGCTGGCTTTGAACTCACGGCCCTCCTGCCTCAGCCTCCCAAGCCTCTGGGATTAATAGGCTCATTGACTTTTAACTTCTCCAATCCCAGCAGGCTCAGAAGGCCCCTCTAGGCAGGCACGGATCCTCCCTGCGCAGGGCCCTGGACAGGGAGTTAGAGCAGTAACAGGGTGTGTGTGTGGGGGGGGGCTCCTGGCCCCTGCAGAGTCCAGGATCCAGAAGAAAGAACAACACTCGACTAGTACCTGCCTTCTGAAGCTGTGATCCAAAAAAACAGATTAGGATGGTAGAAATGCAGGAATTAAGCAAATGCATTTTTTGTCAACTTCTTAGAAGCAGCAAAATCCAAAGCATGCTCCCTGCAGCCACTGCCCTCTCCCCTCACAGCCAAGCACCATGTGTTGACCCACCAGAAGGCCACCATGTGTTTCAGTTTCTCCCTTCCCTTTCGGTCAGCAACCTGCCAACATGGAGCTTCCGACGTACCTTCCACAGCGGGCCTAGTTCACCAGCCACCTGGGTGCTTCCAGCCCATGGGTACTTCTGGCCCCTGCTTTTCTGGCCAGATGGCAGCCCTGGTTTCTTGGGAAGCTTCAGAAGTACTGCAGTCCTCATTTTCCCTCCTTCTCTGTCACAGGTATCTGTTCCTCTGCCTTAAGTGGAGCTGGTTCCAGAGGATTCCATACCCCGGGGCTTGGCACACCATTACCACACTGGAGCCCAGTTTCTTCAATGGCAGCCCCTGCATGGGGCTCATCTCTCTATCCCCAGTACCTTGGACAGTACTGGGGCCTAGTAGGCACTCAGCAGAGTTGTTGAGTGACTCACTGAAAGTCAGGGCTGAGAGCCTTCCAGCGAGGGGAGACTGGTGAGGGGAAGGGTATTGCATACAAAGAAAGGCTGTCTGTCCACTTGTAAAGCCAATCTGTGCTCAGCACCTTCCAGTTATGTGCAATGTCTGAGAGGGCAAAAGACCATAGATGGCTTACTCTAGAGGACAAGAAGGAAGACGTGACGATCCTACTGTCCCACAATGACAATCTTCCATTATGGCACTTACTTCTCTACTGAGCTCCCCACGAGTGAGATTCATAATCAGCAGGCAGAGACCACCATCATGCACATGGTGTGGCGGGTGGCCCTGGACCTGCCACGTGCACAGCATTCCCCTACGCCAGGAGCCCTCAGAAGCTGGTCTGCCATGGCGTCTCGGGAATTCCACCCATGCTTCATGGGCAGGATGACCGCATGCACACATGGCTTGAGGTCAAACCACACCCTGCCTCCCAGAGCCTGTGCTGGGCAGGGTCCCCCCTCACCTCCTCCAGGGACAGTGTGAACACGTGTGCACTTTTAGGCACCCAGGTGGAGAAACAGTCAACAGATTCAGCTGTTGGTGACCACTGGCACAAGCTCACGACGTCCCAAGGGACATAAATCTCCAGCCAAGGAAACTGGCTTATCCTGGAGCAATCTGAATCTAAGAGATTCTTCAGGAAGATTCCTTTAGGGATGTGTTTGGGCACAGCCACGATTCTCTCCCCATGCCTGGCCCTGCTACACAGAGGTTACTCAATTTTATAAAGGCTTGTATTAGGGGCCTTTTTCCCTCTTTTTATTTTGGATATAATTATAAACACCTTGTCTGAGTCTGTTTTTTTTGCTACACTACTAACTGGGAAAATTATAAGCAAGAGGATTATTTGCTGGACATGGCTCTGGAGGCTGAAGTCCTAGAGGGAAGGGCTGTGTCTGGTGATGGCTGTCTTGCTGGGTCAGAACATGGTGGGGGCTTCACACAGCCAGAGAACCCACATGCAAGCTAATCACCCCTGAATCCACCTGAGCACAGCCCTCGCCACCTTGGAGACCCACCTCCAACACCATCGTGAGGGCCAGAAGATCTCAGCCGGAGCAGAACACTCACTCCCAGCACACCTCTCACCCTTTCTGCCAGGATGTGAGACAAGGCACACACAGTGCCTGTCTCTGTGACCAGGCAGAGTCCCACGTCCTGCAGCCAGCCTCCAAGAGGAATGTGGATCCACACCTTCCCGCACAGCACAGACCCTGATTTTTGGCACCCCAAGCCTTTTATTGTCCTTTAATTTCTCCAAGTTTCCATCTCCTCCCTCAATAAGCTCTGAGGGCAAAGCCTTTCCCTTAGTCCATTTTGGATGGTCCCCTGAGTGCCTTCGACTAATAGGAATCCACTAATCCCTTGTTCCTTCAGATGCAGAGTGTTATGGTTTGGATGTGAGGGGTTCCCCTAAGTTCCTTTGTCAATGCAGGGAAGTTCAGAGGTGAAATCACCGTATTGTGAGAGCTGTGACCTAATCAGTCCATCCTGGTGGCAACCGCAGCAGGTGGATGTGCTGCAGGAGGTGAGCGCTGGGGCTGCCCTGGAAGGGTGCATCTTCCTGTGGCCCTTCCCCTCCCTCTTGCTGCTCCCTGACTTTGCCACAAGGACAGCAGCCTTCCTCCTCTGGGCCCTTCTCCCCTTGGGCCCAGATCAATGGAGCGAGTCTTCTATAGACAGTGACCTCTGAAACCATGACCCCCAAATAAACTTTTCCTCCTCTCAGTTGTTCTTATCGGGTATTTTGGTCACAGCGATGAAAAGCTGGCTAAAACAGGGGGTATCTACAGGAGCTGCATTGAGAACGAAGGGGACGCGGAGAAAGCCAGCTCGCCACCTCCTGACATGTGTGCAGAGGTTTTTAGATTTTTGACAATCATTTAACCTTAGCTGGCTTCTCAGTTGCTACATAAATAACTGCAGACATACACGCCAGGCATAACCCTCGCCAGCAGCGAGAAGATGGCACAGGTCGTTGGTACCCCACCTTCCCTGGCACTCGTCTCAGCTTCAGCATCTTCTCTGAATTCAGGAGCGAGCCTGTCTGGCATCCAGGGCAGGCCTGGAGTGGCAGGGAGTGAATGCTCTTGGGAACAGTCTTTGGCCCAAAGCAAACGTCTGGTATGGGAGGACCTTCTCTTGCTCCTCAGGCAGGCAGCCCTCAGGGCACCCTGTGTCGTCTCCCTCAAGTCCCCAGTGGGACCAGGTCCCTGTTGCCCACTGTACAAGCTTCTCCTCCCTGCCTCAGTGCCCGCCCCTGGGGTGGAGGGAAATGAGAGCCTTATGTTCTGCCACGGGCTGAAGGCGTGCGCCCACCTCACTCCAGTTGCTGGTGTTAGCAGGGCCCTCTGGGAGATGATTAGGTCACCAGGGCCACATCTGGCAAAGATGCCCAGAGAGCTCCTCACTCCTACCACCTGAGGACACCATGTGAAACAGGAAGCAGCCTTCACCAGAAGGCTGGCTGAAGGCTTCTGGGCAGTTTGTCGTAGCATCCCTGAATGACCTAAGATAGGCTCCCTGAAGACCACGTCATCTAACTCAGAGACCACGGCGGAAACAGGCAGGCAGTAGACCAGCAGCCAGGAGCCTCCTGGGGTCCAGAACTCTGATGAGCTGCAGAAACCTGTGCACGGCCTGCGTCTTCGTCCCAGGTCCCTCCTAATCTCCAGCTGACACATCGGGCAATAACCCGAAAAGCCATTTGCTAATCGTTGCAATAAAGTGAAGTGTGGCATAAGGAAAAACTGGGTAACTCATCTTGTTAGTGATGGGCCTGGGATTTCTCAGACACCACTCTTTTTCGGCAGGTTAATAGATAGGAAAAGTGGCAGATAATTTAAATAGTGGCTCATTTAACCGACGGTTCCTAATTGCATTAGCAGCCCATCTGTGGAGGCAGACCGCGCCTTCCGGCCTGCCACACGGGCGGTTTGCCCACAGTCCTTACACGTGACGGTCGGCGCTCACATCGTGCATCGCGTTCTTTCAACACTTCGTTTTCAGAAATGAGTCTCCCTGACTTAAGCACACTGAAGAAAGCAAAAGCTAATTGCCACATGCCAATCTAAAATTAAGGTTGATTTTTATCAAGGAGGGGAGAAGATCATTTTCAAGAGCCCTACTTAACACGAGCAGCTGTCCCCGAACTGGGCGGCGAGGAGGCTGATGACGCACTCGATCCCCACCGTGCGCGTGCAGGCGTGTGTGTGGCCTCACGCCACCGCAAGGCTCCTTCCAGAAAAACACACGCTGGGAGACACGGGTCCCAGCTGCTCTGGGAAAACCACAATCCCCAAGCGGATGCAGAGAGGGGCACAGGCTCAGCTGTGGACTCTGGAACGTGGTCACAGCTTGCCACTAAGTGCCCGGTGATGGCAGGTGAGGACTGGCTGCCGAGGTTGAAGGGGAGCACAGGGGCAGTTAGGGTGCAGGGGCCACTCAAAACCGAACCCCAGATCAGAATCCTCTGGGAGCCCTGCTGCCCCTGCAGTCGGGACCCCTCCCAGGTAAGGGGAGAGTTATGGAGCAGAAGAAGGAAGACTTTGCAAACTTTCCAGACAAACAATTCATCCTGGTCAATAAAAGTGTAAAGGACAAATCACTGAAGTGTATGTGTGAGGAGGCAGATTTTATGCCAAACCTGAAGCAGATGCCTTTAAATATGTTGGCAACATGTCTGTTCATAGGACTCATAGGATGACAGGTTCAAATTAATTTTCTAGCTCTGGTCCTGGGATGTGCTCTGCTAATATGCTTTAAAAGACAGCAGAGTTGTATGCAAAAACACTGGATTTAGGGCTATGAGAGCTGGATTCAAACCTGGGCTCAATCTGCAGCTGGCTGTGCAATCTCCGAGGCTTACTCACCCTCTCTGAGTCTCAGTGCTCTTCTGTCAGCTGGGATAATGGCTGCTGCTCTAAACAGCACCCAAGACCATATGTGTCATATCCTTAGAAAGTCCCTGGTACATGCGGGTTTCAGCTACTCAAAGAAGGGCAGAAATGAGGATTTCTTCCCAGGCTGATCTCTTAAATTCTCATTGCTGAGCCCGACCTGGAGCATAAGCCCTTCATTCTTCCTTTCCCTGCACTGGCTTGGACTCTGGTGGGAAGGGGTGTGCCCGGTATTGTGGACTGGGCACAGGACTTCAGCAGTCCTGCCACCATGCACATGGGCTGGTCCCCATGCAGGTGATGCTGGGATGGCCACACAACCTGGAGGAGCAGCTGGGGGTGAACACAGCAGAGTTCCATCCAGAAAGGTCCAACCTAAGGGCACCACAGACCGCCATCTCGATGTCTGTGTTTTCAGCCCTGTCTTAGCAGTGCCCACAGGATCCCCTGCTGCCCAAGCTCCTCTGAGCCCTTTTCTTTTCCCTCAGCCCCCATTTCCGAGAGGCCGTGTGTCCTGACTACTCTGCTTCCGGTGTGTTTGTGGAAGCAACTCCTCCACCACTTCCTGGGTGACCCTGGGAGTTTCCTATTGTGACCTCCTGCACTGCCCAGCACAGTGCCTGACACACAGAGTGCTCCATAAAGGTCCGAAAGATGAATGCATGCGATGGGGGGTGGGTAGATGGATGGATAGACTGATGGATGGGTGGATGGATGGATGGGTGGGTGGAGAGATGGATGATGGGTGGATGAACAGATGGATGGATGGGTAGGTAGGTGGATGAATGGATGGATAGATGGGTGGGTGGGTGGATGGATGGGTGGGTGGATGGATGAATGGATAGATGGGTGGGTGGCAGATGGATGGGAGGGGTGGGTAGATGAGTGAGTGGATGGATGGATGGATAGATGGGTGCGTGGATGGATGGATAGGTGGGGGTGGATGGATGGATGGATAGATGGGTGGGTGGGTGGATGGGTGGGTGGGTGGGTGGATGAATGGATGGATGGATGGATAGATGGGTGTGTGGATGGATGGATAGGTGGGGGTGGATGGATGGATGGATAGATGGATGGGTGGATGGATGGATGGGTGAATGAATGGATAGATGGATAGATGGGCGGGTGGGTGGATAGATGGGTGGGAGGATGGATGGATGGATGGATGGATGGATGGATAGGTGGACGGGTGTGTGGGTGGATGGATGGGTGAGTGCATGGATGAATAGATGGGTGGGTGGGTGGATGTGAGGATATCAACATCACTGAACCCATTTTGCCCAAGACACTCAAGTTCACTTAGTTTGAACTCTGGTCTTGAATTTCTCGGGGCAGGATGCCCTCCCTGGGTTTTGGTGAGTTGTGAGGTCTCACAACAACAGGCTCTCCTGTTGGGGTGCTGCTCCCACCTTGCCTTGCAGGGCACCTGTGGCGGCTCCATCTTCCCTGTGGTTGCCCCCTCACATGTGACCTAGTCAGAGAATGAAGTAGTAGAAGTGAAAGGTGGAGGCGGCGCCCGTCCCTTGCCCCCTTCTGCCACCAGTGCCCCCTCTGTGGCCTCACCACCTCCCATGCCTCTGTACCCTTCTTCACTCTGGCCACGGCAGTGGCCAGCCCTGTAGCTCTCCTCTGGGAGTGGGGAGTGATGCCCGATGCCTGTGGATGATGAAGACGTCCCAACACAGACTGTGGTGCCAGCTGCACGACTCTGTGTTGTACTAAAAGCCACCAGGCCGGGCACTTCAGTGGGTGAATTCCAAGTGATGTGAGAATTTCATCTCAAGCTTTGAAATAAATTTTAAAAACAAAATCTAGGGCTGGGGCTGGGGCTCAGTGATAGAGCACTGGATTCAATCTTCAGCACCACATAAAATTAAATACATACAATAAAGGTATTTTATCCATCTACAACTAAACATATTTAAAACAAAAAAAATTAAATTACACACACAAAAAACAAAAGCCTCCTTATTGTCCCTGCTGAACAAAAGGGGCACTGGAGCGGCCGATGATGCCTTCCCTCCCAGGAGTGCAGGTTCATTTCCCACCCACCCCAGAAGGCAGAGTCACCCAGGGCTTTCCTCGAGGAAGATGCGTCCTGTGTGTGCCACCCAGTTCCCCCAAGAGTGGGGAGACACATTGAGGGGTGGGGAGAAAGAGAAAGCAAGCCCCAAGCCACCCCCCTTAAAAGCTGTGGCTTCTGCTGGGTGCATTGGTGCACACCTGAAATTCCAGCAGCTAGGGAGGCTGAGATAGGAGGATCGCAAGTTCAAAGCCAGACTCAGAAACTTAGAAAGGCCCTAAGCAACTTAGCAAGACTCTGTCTCTAAATAAAATATGAAAAAGGACTGGGGATGTGGCTTAGTGGTTAAGCACCTCTGAGTTCAATCCCTGGTACCAAAAACCAAAACAAAACAAAAAATGTGTGGCTTCCCAGCTTTCAGTCTCCTGTGTGATGTGCCTCAGTTTGCTTCACTGATATCCCAAGGCCTCCTTCATCCACACAGCTGCGGAGAATGAGCACGACGGTCACGTGCAAGTCTTCCTCAGCACCAGACAAGCCCCCGGTGCCCCAGGGTCAGGACTGTGGTACCAGGCTGCCAGGCCAGTGAGCAGCAGAGCCAGGGGCCCTCTCACCACTGGGCCCAGAGCCCACAGAGTCAATTGTACAACTGAGGAGCTGTGCCTCCCCGGTGGGCGGGGGTGTATCTAACCTGGGGAGGTGTTCCACCTGGGGAGCTGTTCCACCTAGGGAGTTGACCCACCTGGGGAGCTGTCCTACCTGGGGAGCTGTCCCACCTGGCAAGGTGTCCCATCTGGGAGGTGTCCCACCTGGGGACATATCTAACATGGGTAAGTGTTCAGCCTGGGGAGCTGTCCCCCCTGAGGAGCTGTCCCACCTGGCCAGGTGTCCCACCTGGGGAACTGTCTGCACGTGCTGCATCGTCCTCAGAGACCATGAGCATCCGGGGCCTTCTTCCCTCTGCCTTTTGAACACAGACTGAAAGTGGGCAGGGAGGCTGAAAGCAGCCTTCTATTGACCGAGTTCCCACAAACGAGCCACAGACCAGGAGGAGCAGGATCCTGTGCAACAGTTCTGCTCCATGGTGGGCTGGAGACTTCCACTGCTTGGACAGCGTGCTCAGGGAAGACCAGGGTAGTATGGAGAGGAAGAGAACTGGCGGCATTCTCTCCACCCAGGATGCCAGGTTCCTGCAGACCCACTGGGGCTGTGGAGTTTCCAGAAGCCTCTGAGCTTCCACAGTCTGGCTCCCAGCAGGATGTGAGCCTACTGATCACACGGTCACATGCAAGTGTCACGGGCTGGACTTCATTCATGCCAAGAAAAACAAGGCTCCTTTTCCCAAGGAAAGGACAGGCCCCATGACACCAGGTCAGATAAAGTGCCCCATGGTCAGGCAGTGACGAAAGGGACAGTGGAAGCCTTTCCACCAGCAGATGGCTAATCAGCCTTCTCCCACCCAGAGACAGCTGAAGCCCCCAGGGTCCCAAGAGCCCATCTGCATTGCCAGGGATTCAGGAGGCCTGCTGTGCACCTAAGACACAGTGAGCCTGCACACCTTCCAGGGCTCCTAGGACTCTCCTTGGGGTGAGTCCACTCCCTAGGTATCTCTGGAGTGTCACTAAATGTCCCTTTTTGCTCAAGATCTGGAAACTGTGGTTAAGAAGCCACGTCAAACCTGAACTTTCAGTAAAAGGACATGGTTAACTTCACCCTGGCTCCCAACATTCACATATTGTCAATGTCTTTAGGGAGTGTCAGAGAGAGAGAGAGAGAGAGCACCTACCTGCTGCAGCGATGGGAGAGACTTCAAGTCACCGTTGCACACTGGTCAGCACTTGCCCCTATTCTAAGCATTAGGTGTCTTTTTTTTTTTTTTTAACTTGCAGTAAAATACACACAACAAAACTGACCATCTTAACCATTTTTTTTGGTACTGGGGATTGAACTCAGGGGCACTCGACCCCTGAGCCACATCCCCAGCCCTATTTTGTGTTTTATGTAGAGACAGGGTCTCACTGAGTTGCTTAGCGCCTCGCCATTGCTGAGGCTGGCTTTGAACTCGTGATTCTCCTGCCTCAGCCTCCCTAAGTGCTGGGATTACAGGCTTGCGCCACCACGCCCTGCTCCATCTTAACCATTTTAAATGCACAGTTCAGGATCATTCAGCCACTCAGTGTCAGTGCCACCTCCACCTGCAGAGCTCTTCCGACCTTACAGAACTGCTGCTCCGCACAGCTGCCTGCCCCGCCCCCACCAGCAGCTGTCCCTCAGTTTGACTACTCTAGGGACCTTGTGTAAGTGGAGTCATGCAGGAGTTGCCTCTGTGGCTGGCTTCTGTCACTGGCACCGTTTCTTCCGGGGTTCACCCGTGTGGTAGCCTGTGTTGGGATTTCCCTCTTAAGGTTCAATTCCATTCCACCGCATGTTGCTGTGGCCTGGGTCTCTGCCCCCATAGAGGTTGAAATCCTCACCCCTACAGTGATGGATGCTATGAAGAAACAGGGTCACAAATAATGGGACTTGTGATTTTATAAAAAGACCCCAGAGAGCTCTTGTGAGGTATAAGGAGAAATCTGCAACCTACTTCCCTAGGAAAGTCCTCACTGGGACCTGACCACACTGGCATCTTGACCTTGGACTTCCAGCCTCCAGAACAGTGAGAAATACATTTGTACTGTTTACAGGCCACACAGTCTAGCAGCTGTTACAGCAGCTGAACTAAGACACACATGTACATACACATCTTGTTACTCAGTTGTCTGTGAGGGGACACTTGGGCTGCAACCACCTTTTTGCCATGTAGGGGATGCTGTTGTGAACATGGGTGTACAAATATCTGTTTGAGACTAGACTCCCCTTTTGATTCTTTAGGGGAGATTCATTTTTCAATACTTAGCAGCCACCAGGTGCCAGGCCATGGAGATGAAGGGGATGTGGCATCCTGCCTAACATCCATGCCTCCCTTTTCATGACAGGTGTCTGTTCCTGTTATCTGACCATGGGAGTATGAGGGACAGAGCACAGTTCATATGGCGTCTATCCACTGGTTGGAGAGTTGAACTTCTAAGCTCTCTCCTCTGCCACTCTACACACATGAGAAAGGTTATCTGTGTTGATACAGGTACTTCTTGGTACCTCTCAAGGATTTTAACACTATGTAAAATGCAAAAGTAGGAAGGGAGTAAATGGAAAGTGGGCTGCCAATCACACCATCCATTATTTTGAATTATGCACAAAGATGAGTGAATAATGACCTCACTGCATTTAAAATTGGCCTGCTGAATGGCCTTGCAAGGCGAGCCCCTGGGAGTTGATTTTATCTATGAAAATACATCTTCAACTACTGACTGTGATTAAGTGCCCTGAAAACAGGAGATAGATGTAAGCTCTGAGGGTCACAGAGGCAGGGGCACCTCTTAGCAACACTGGGGCTTACACAGGAGTACGCTAATGGCAATGGCTGCTATAACCTAGAGCCACCAACATTGACCCCACGTGGAACGTGATGACCCGCCTTTCAGTGAAACCTTAAGATCTGAAACATTATCTCCTACCTGATATGCTCCTCACCCCTCTGCTCAGCCCTCCCTGGAACGTGTCACATAGAAAGACTGCTGTCTGACCCCTTCTCTAATTCCAGACACTTAAGAAGCAGGCAAGTTCTACGTGGTTCATAAGAGGGTTTGATGTTTTTTTCTTGTTAAACCCACAAGAAAAAAAATATATTAATGGGCATATGGCAATCAAAGATATCACTCTCTGCCAGAAAGATTTTTTAAAGCCCTTCCCAATAAATTCTTTTGAGGAAAAACATTAAGTCTCCATGCACTTTGGCATTTTTCTGGTGTCAGATACCTTGAAAGGACACTGATCTTGAAGAGAAGTGACAGAAGTAGCCCTCTTTTGTGTCTAAGCCAGTGTAATACAGATGTTTTCCTAACTGTGGTATAGAACAGTCACATGGACATCTTCCAGAACATTCTAGAAATGGGAGAAACCAAGGAGACTTGGGGGAAATTGCAATACGTAAGCCTCGGCAGACCCCCAACACACAGGTGAGAACCCTGTGGGCCAAGTTTCATGTGTGATGAGTAGCGGTATCACGGACCTTACCCCTCTCCTCGGGCACGGGACCCTCACTCACTGGCACAGCAGACTCCCAATTCCACCTTCTCTTCTGCAGTGTCGATGGCCCCTCCTCTGCTAGGATCGTGCCCACCTGCTCGCAGCAGCTTGTGATAACCCCTTAGGAAGGAAGCTGGACAAACTCCACCCATGCTGGACCGTTTCCTTGTCTTCCGTTGTAGAAAAATCCCTGGGCTGGAAAAAGCTGACAGGGCTCCCAGCTACCAAATCCTCTCTCCGCTTTCACTGGAGCCCACCACCCCATGAAAATGACTCTTCTTTCCCTCATGTGCCAGAGCTGACCACCAGGCCTTCTCTCCCCTGGCCATCATGGTGGGGTTCATGACCCCCTCTTCCCTCTGCTCCCCTCAGCTTCCAGCAACCCACACATCCTGGCTTACTCCAACCTCCTGGCTGTGCCCCCAGGTGTCCTCTGCTCACTCCTCCCCTGACTCCTCCTGCCACTGAGGCTGTCCCCATCCCCGAGTCCCCTCCTGCACTGGGGCATGCACCTGCTCTCCTGGCTCTAACGCCACCTCTGCACATGGGCTCTCAAACTTGGTGTCTGTCTGGGGTGTCTCGTTGGAACCCCAGATGCACACTCAGCTGCTTCTGGACAGCTGGGTCTGAGTGTCAGGGCAGGCATTTCCAAAACCACATCCTAGCCCCTCGACCATGTGGCTCTTCCCGGCAGCAATCCACCCCCTTTCTCTGACCTTCTCTCCCACAATTTACCCACAGTGCCTCTACCACCTGGGTCTCCCTGGGGTCCTCCGGGAGGTGAGTGCATGTCTGCCTCAGGGCTTTCTCACTGGCAGGAACACCCTTCCCATTCAGCTCCCTCCTTCCTCTTATGCCCTGGTGCCCCTCATTCCAGATGCCATCTCTGGCCATCTGCACAAATTAGTGACCCCCTGGCCCCTGCACTCCTCTGCTCCTGCCTCACGGTTTCTCACGGCCCCTGTCCCATAACTGTATGCCTACAATACGCCATTCTGTCACGCAAGCTCCAAGCGGACAGGACTTCCGGTCACTGCCCACTGCTGTGTGTGCCCCATAACTGGTGAATGTCAAGGGCACATCTAACTATCTGTTGAATGCTGTAGTCACACGCAGACAGAGCCACTGCCTTATAAACCAACAGCTAGATGAGGAGTCTCCATGAACAGGACAATTGGAGGCTAGCAAGGAGCCTGAGGGTCATCACCTTGCGCTGGCTGAGAACTGGCATCACCCAGGGATGTAATAAAAGCATGGAATCTCCAAGCCAGGAAGTGCAGTCTGGAATCCAGAATCTATACCCTCCATGAGGTTCCCAGGTGACAGATGACCAGCAGGTGTGGGCACCGCTGATGGGCCTGGGAGGGCCACTCCGCTGTCACTGTTACTGACAGGTGACCACATGTGTCCTCAGTCCCGGGTCTCAGGGGGCACATTCACTTATGCCCCAGCATGTTAGAGTCCGTCAGTGTCTGTTTCACAACGCCCTCCCTGTTCAGTACAACCAACAACTACTTAATAGGACCTGCCCATAGCAGGAGCGATGCTCATCCTGGGGACAGAGGCCTCGCCAGAGAGACGTGGAGCCTGTCCTCACGGAACCTCCAACAGGCTCTACGCGTCACTGCCTGACTGCTCCCAGAGGTTCCCTTTCCCGCCTGGTGGCTTGTTGGGCAAGCGTCCACAGTGCCCCCTCTGGTGGATTGGCCAGGCTGTGCCACACCTGAGTGCTCCCCACATTGGCCACGGGGGAGACTCCCGTCCTGCGACACCTCAATACTGCCTCAAGGTCCCATTTGAAGCCAATGTCCTTCAACAACTCACTGACCAAGCATCTAACTACAGCCACATGCTGCATGCCTCAGACAATGAGGGACCGTATGTGACAGGGGCCCTGAGATTATTCAAGGAGCTGAGAAATCCCATCATCAACACATCAAGCTATTGTGTGCAAAGGCTCACATGCCTGCGAGGTGCCGGTGTAGACGAGCTGGGCACAGGGTTACGTGCCATACATGACATTGGTGATGATACACATAAGCTGTTACCAGTTTATCTACTAGCAGACTTTACTTTTACAATTATTTTAGCATGTACTCTTCTATTGGTAACAATTTTACTACACAACAGTGTGCGGGCAGCAGCCATATCCATCTCGTGTTGAAAGCCTTTCTTGATTGTACCAAGGGTCACCTGGAGCTACTATCGTACACCATCTGAGCTTGTGTGAGTGAACTCCAGGACCTTCCCCCAGTGATGAGATCGCCTGACTAAGCATTCCTCAGAACTCACCCGTCTCTGAGTGACACACGAGTGCACTGGTTTCTGTGCACATCCACTCAGTGTTTTCTGCACCATGACACACTCCACACATCCCTCACGGTCATGGCTGGCCACTTAGCACAAGACCTTTGAAATAATTGATAGTGAAAAGAACATTGCACATATTACAATGTCCTAAAACACTAAAAATTATCCCAAAGCCGACCTCAGACAAAGAGATTTGCAGGTAAAGATTTCTCAGTGCTCCCCTGCGCCCCACCCCAACCAACCCAGCACCTCCACTGGTCAGCATTCAACCGAGGTCTTATGACAACTAAATTTTACTTTTAATCATTGTCAATGATCCTAAAAAATGCTGAGTTTGCTAGTTTGAAAAATATTGATTACTGTTTAAAATGGCCAAAATTAACTCAGATTTTCTCTCCTCCACTGCAGAATAGATCTTCAGAAAGCAGCATTAATAATAGCGGTGAAATAATGTCTCACCGCACAGTTTACTGAACACTGATTTATATGGGCAGCGTCCTGAGCCCTACGGAGGGCAGAAGGCTCATGCAAGCCTACCTTACTCTCCATCCCACCATCAGCTCCAGAACGAATCCGAGACTTGAGCTGGCTGCTCTGTCTTAAATCTTCTCTCCCCTGAGGAGGCTGCTGGGTTTGCAGATCAATGACCTGCTGAGTCGGAGACGCAGGTAAGAGTCACTGCTGGAAGCCTCAGCCTTTTAAGTGCTGGGTTTTGTACCAAACACTCCAATCCTTTTTGTTTCAAGTGTTCAGAAGCGTGGACAGCTCTGGGATAACTGGCTTTGAGTGAAGTCATAATTTTCTGATTCACCTGAATGCCATGATTTCACCCTAAGTGGATGTGTCTTGATTTGTGAAAAAACAAATCGACTTAACCCTACTGTCCCCCTTAAAATCGCCTCCGGGGTGGCGAGAGCTGGGTGGCTCAGTGAGTTTCTGTGATGTTGACGTGCACATATGAATGAGATGCATGGGGTACATGTTCTTATGATCCAGAAAATAAAGCCAGGTGGGGTGTTATAGACGTGCGTACCCCGTCCGTCTCCTTCTGCCAACAGAAAGAGGTCTGGAGAGCAAAGCTGGAACAGGGAGACTGAGGGGCCTGGTCGCCCAGCACGGACCCAGTGTGAGGATGTACGGCAGTGACCGGAGCCGCAGGGGGATGCCACAGGCATGGGCCTGGCTGGTGGCTGGGGGACAGTGGGTCGGAGTCAGCCCCAGCTGCACACACCAGATGGCTTAACAGCAGAAGGTCCATGCTCTCCAGTTCTGGTGGGGACAGTCCTACGTCAAGGTGTGGGCAGGTGGCCTCTCCCCTCGGTTCCCAGAGGGCCGTCCCCTGTGTGCATGAGCTCTGTGTCCCTCAGGGCACCCTAGCATCCTCTTCTTATAAGAACACTAGGCAGACTGGATCAGGGCCCACCCTGATGACCTCATTTTACCTTGTCACCTGTGAAAAGACGCTGTCTCCAGCCACTCCCCAGGCAGTGGGGGTTAAAGACTTCAACTTGGGAATTTAGGAGACACAACTCAAGCATGATGGGTGGGGTGGGGCCTGACCTGGTGCAGGTTAGGCCCTGAGACCCGGCAGCCCACGTGGTTTCAACCCTCCAAGACCCCAGGGGCATGCACACTCTGACATCCAATCCAGAGAAGGGAGGGCTGATGAAGAGTGTGGATTCCAGTTCCCTTGGCTTCTTGCTGCTTGAAGAGTCTACAATCCAACAGAGGGTGCAAGGATTCAAAGGCCTGGACAGACTCACCCTGTGACAGTCCCCACCAGCTTGTTATTCCAAGCCCTGCGGGGACAGGAGCTCCCCAGGGGAGCTTCTCAGGAGGCCTCCAGGCAGGGGCTGTTCGTGGCTGGGGCCGAGGTGGGGACGATCTTCATCGCATCCAGAGGGGCAGGGCAGAACAAACAGCCTCCACCAGGAGGCTGGGCCAGGAGAGAACCAGCACGAGCTTGTATGGGACCTTTCATCAGCAGCTGGGGTCGGGAAGGGATGTGCAGACTGCCAAACTGGGAGGGAAGGGAGGTGGGCTCTAGTCACCTTTTCTCTGGCCCCAATGTACCCAATCAAAGGCCAGAAGAGGGACCCGGGCACACTGTTAAATCTGGCAGTCTAGCATGCTATCCAGAGGTCATGGCTGGGTCCAGCCAACCTTCCCAAATCCTGCCTCTGCTCCCATGGACCATGCCTCCTCAGTAGCGTGACCCGTGGGTACCTCAGTTTCCTGCGAGGTGGAGGTGAGGACTTGCAAACTCTCCTCTCCCCTAATCCCATCTGCAAGTAGCTCCAGAGAATTCATCAGAAGGTAATACTTTTCTCTAATTTGTTGGTTAAAAAGAAAAAAACAAAACCCTGAAATTATTTGGAAGATTTTTACATAGTTAGAAATTACGATTTCAGGTTAAGGGTTTAAAGGTATTTTTTAGGCAGCAAACTGACACGGCTGCTGGTACAAATCGAGTCACAGTGATGTTCACAGATCAGCTGGGGACACGCAGCGCAATGCAGCCTGAGGGCGGCCTGGCTATGCTGTGGCCCTGTGTGTGCTATCACAGTCGCTCCTCTCCGTGCCTTCCAAGGAGCAGAGCCACTGGCTGTTTGCCACCACAGTAACACTCAGCAAATCTAGAACCGATTTTCTGGGAACTGAAAGCATGTAACTCATCTTCAGATCTCATTTTAAAAAACAAATCAGATCGATGACATGCCGAAGGCTGGCAACTGAAGCCAGGGACAGGCTAAACCAAAAGCACCCAGAGGACAGCAGCCCAGCTCGCTGAGTGCAGAATGGAGTCCCCTTGACTCCAGACCAGCCTGATGTGCAGTCGCAGGTGACCTGGCTCCCAGCAGGTGGACCCAAGGAGGCCATTGGTGTCCACTATGACTTAGTAAAGCCTCTTTCCTTATTATCTCGGGTAACAGACACAGACATGCGTTCCTCTTGCACCCCAGTGGATCACTGGGTGTTCCTGAGATGTGTCCACCCCAACTTTGGGGACCTCTGTCCCAGGAAATTCCTTGATCAAGGCTCCAACCTGTGCCATAGGGCACATTCCTAAATGGATGGCAGGACAGTACTCTCTTCCTCTGCCTTGCTTTCCCCCCTTGCAGTATTTACAGAGAGTCCTCATTCACTCCTGAGGTGTTCCATGGTCAGTGAACTGGTCTGCTCACTCGGTTCCCTCATGTGGACTGTTTCCCACCACTTTTATTACCTGTAGTAACAGTGAAAAGACGTGTTAACTGCTTTTCGTATCTTTCCCACTTCGACTTTTGTATAAAGTAGATTTCTGAGTCAAAGGATAAATGCATACATACTCCTGCTAGACATTTCCAAACCCCTGTCCGTAGGATTTGCACGACAGGATATTTCAACAGAACTCTTTCTTGCCAAATAACTGTCTTCAAACATGCTCTGTAAATTACTCTTCTCCACCCGTGAATGAAATCTTTGGCAAACACTATATTTTCACAATAGCTTTGTGAAAATATATTTATTTTTAGGCATTGCAAGTCCAGTCCTAACTACTACCCAAACTTCCATTTGACATTTTCTTAGTTCATTTTGTGTTGCTGTTAACAGAACACCAGAGGCTGGATAATAAGCAAAAAAAAAAAAAAAAAAGAGGTTTATTTGGCTCATGATTCTGGGAGCTGGGAAGTCCAAACACAAGGTGCCAGAATCTTGCTGCAGGAACATGGTGGAAGGGAGGAAAGGAATGAGCTGCATGCAGAAGAGGAACATGGTCAAGCTAGGAAGCAAGAGCCTGGGCAGGGCCAGGCTTGCTCTTTCATAACCCGCTCACTCCCACAGACACTAATGCACGGCTGGGAGGTCGAACTCGCCTTGAGGGCCCAGCATCAGCTCCTTCACCAGGGCAGTCCAGACCCAATCGCCTACCACCAGGTGCCCCCTTTCAAGACCATTAGGGTGGAGACCAAGCTTCCAGCTCGGAGCTTCTGGGGTACCCAAACCACAGCAGGAAGCCAAGGTGACTAGCTTGATTCAGGCCTTGGGTTCTGCAGCAGGGAAGGGGTAGGTGGCTCTGTCACTGCTTCCGCACCTAGCTCTCCGCCAGGCCTCCAGGTCTCCAGCACAGGCACTGGGCGGGGGTGCAGGCTCAGCACACCCACAGGGCCTTGCATGGTGGAGCACTGGGTGAGGCTGGTGCCATGTCCCAAGTACCTTGGGACACTCAGTGGGTGCTTCTGAGCCACTGCCCCACCCAACACTTCCACCTGCAGCTTCCTGGTGTGGACAAGGCCTACTGGGCTGAGTGGCCGCTTCCCTCCCTAGTCATTGGCACCTGCCAGTCAACCCAGCCAACAAGCACTTTCTGTGTAAGCACAGGTAGCAAATGCCTAGGGCTCACCTCTGCCACTGTCGTGTGAAAACAGCTGCTCTGGTTGTGTCCCCGGAAGTGCACGTGTTGGAAACTTAACCCCCAAAGCCACATGGTGACAGCATTAAGAGGTGGGTCTCCGGGAGGCAATTAGGATGAGATGAGGTCATGAGGCGGGGCCCCCACAATGGCATCGATGGCTTTATAAGAAGAGGGAGAGACTGAGCTGGCATGCTTGTACCTCTCCCATGTGACACCAGGCTTTTGGACCTCCCAGCCTCCAGAACCTTGAATTACATAACCTTTATTCTTTAAAAATCACTCAGTTTGTGGTGTTCAGTTACAGTGCATGGTACCACTGAGCTGTGACTTAGGCCAGGGCACAACTTCAGACAACATGGAAGCGAATGAGCATGGCTGTGTTTTAATAAAATTTTATTTACACAAACAGGCAGTGGCCAGATTCAGCCTTGGTCTTATTCTCTCCACCTCCAGTCTGTCCCTTGCAAGCTCCCCTGGTGTTCCTCTAATGGGAGGTCCCTTTAGTGATGACCAAAGTCTAGGTCCTTCTAACAGGATCCACACCTTTCCCACTGGAAATCATGCCTTACTAATAATGTGAACAAAGATCTAGCTGAGGTCTGAAGACACATCCTTTCGTACTGGGAAATTTTGAGAACTGAAAAAGAATAGCACATCTCCTGTTTGGTATTGTATGTTTTCCCCAAAAGTTATGAGGGTGCATCAGCTGGGACCTTTTGGCTGGAAATAAAGAGAAAACTATAGATCGAGACAGTAGAACATGTGGGGTGTGCTTTCCTCCTGTGTGGAGCAAGCTCCTGAGACACTGGTGATAGGTCAAAATCTCAGAGGCTGGACATCACGGCTGTCCCCCTGACCTCCCTCGAGGTCAGAACGTGGCTGTCCCTGACAGAAGCCTCATGTTTTCACTAAAGGCAGAAAGAGGGGAGAGGGGGAGCGTTACCCTGGCATCCTCTGCACCTGGACCAGGAAAACAAGCTTTCCTTAAATCTCCCAGGAAAGTGCCACTCCGGACCCATAGTCCACAGCCCTGACCTATGGCTCAAAGGAAGCCACTGTAAAAAGGCTTCGGGTCTGCAGAAAGAGCTGGGAAGGTGTTTCAGTCAAGTTACCCACTGATAAGGCGAGTTCACATGCAATCGCATCACTGCCTGGATCCCACTGGACGTGTGCCCGAGGCCCTGTCCACACACAGCGCTAGATCCCAGCTTTTCAATGCCTCTCTTTCCAAGGTGAAGGGCCAGCTAGTAACCAGGACACGATGAGGAAAGTCTGTGAGTCAAAGGCCATGGCAGGTTCAGAGAAAAGGCGCTCCAAAGAGACAGATGACAGGCAGGCAGCAGGGAAGAAATGTCACAGAAAACTCTAATTCATTTCCTCAGAAAAAGAGATGAGCAACTCTGAATCATGAGACAAACAAAAAGGAGCTCCCAGAAAAGAAGAAAGTGCTCTTGAAAACTCAAATCATGGTGGCAGCTACTAATGCAGAGAGCAGAACCAAAGAGACAAAGATGGGAAATGGGGAGAGCAGGCTAGAGGGCCCCACGTCCACTCACAGGGGGCCAGCAGGAAAGGACATGGAGCACTAGGCTCTGAACCAAACCTCGTGCATTTCTAGACTGCAAAGACTCACTGGGTGCCCAGCACAGAAAATAAAACAGAACAAAAACCCAGGTTCACCTGGTGGAGAAATTCCAAATGCCAGGCCCAAGAATATCAGATGTTTCCAGAGGGACAGGAAACAGATCATGGACAAAAAAATCAGGACGCACAGCCCCACAGAGCTGGTCCACAGCATCAGCAGAGAGGATGAGAGAAGAGCTTCCAACCTCAGGAGACACTTTGGTCCCAGGAGCCAGGACTGCTGGGCTCCTGGGGTCCAATGGCTCCCCCATGGGGTGGGGACCTAAACTGGTGACAGAACTGAGCTAGTGACGGAACTGAGGGATGGCAGGACATGGGAAACAGCAGGCCACGTGTCTCTGGCTGTGCCACGCCCCTGCACCCACGAGGATGCCCAGCTAAGCTGGATTGGAGTGAGGCTTGGCTGTAGGCCCTGCAGGCCCCTGCAGTGGATGCTGGGATCTTCCACTTCTGACTCACAATCCATGTGTCTGAGGGACAGACGAGTAACCCTGGTGACGCACCAGCTCAGGAGAGGAAGGGACTCCATCCTCCATAACTGCAGCCCAGCACACAGCTGGGAGTCTCCATCAGCACCAAAGTCTCTCCTGGAGGGACAGAGGAGTAAGAAGATGGATGATAGAAGATGCAGGTGCTGAAATGCTCGTGTATCTACTCATCAAAGGATGGTGACAAATATGACAGATGCTCTCAATTCTGTGCCCACAGTCAGTGTCACTTAATGATGAGACTACAGGGAGCATCATTAGTGCAGGGCGTCATTATGTGGCAGCCAGGAGCACCTGCATAAGCCTAGGTGAAAACCCAGGGCACACCTGGACTGGGGCCCAGCAGCGGCTCTTCTGGACACTGGCCCTGTAGCACCACGTAAGTGTCTGTCAATCTAAACGCAGACTCAGGAAAGGACAGTGAAAACACAGTGCTAAAGATAACAAGTGAACACCGGTGCAGGACACTTCCTGTGGACGGAAGCTGCAGGGCTGCTAGTGGCTGCGGTGATGTCCTCAGTGAGCCATGAGGGGTGGCAGGGCCTGGACAGGACTGTGCGCCACCACACACTACCACCACTGAACACTCAGGCTACACCCAGGTTACTCAAAACCTTTCTTCCTTTAATTATAAATTAATGAAGTGTACTGTAACTTTTATTCTTAAACTTTAATTTGTTAATTTTTTGTAATGACTTTTAGCTTAAAGTACACACTGGACAACTGTACCAAACATTTCCCTTCCTTATGTCCTTATTTTTCCAGCTTTTTCTGTGTTGTAGTTTTAAAAGACTTTCCAAATACACACATTTGCTGAGGCCCTCACAGGGTCAGGGACATCAGTCACCAACTTCCGCTCAGTGTCTGGTCCCACTGGAAGGGGACGCACGGAGCTGGCCCCACTCAGGACAGCAGCGCCTTCCTCTGGAGCCCCTCCTGAAGACCCGCCTGAGGCTGCCTGCAGCTGGCTTTCCAGTTCCACGGGCAGAAGGAGCACCCTCTAGAACAACCAGCAGTCCCACAGCACCTGAACCAGCCCCACAGGCTCCAGTGCCACCACCAAGCTTCACGCACGGCACGCGACGGGGTGGGCTGCACTTCCACTTTTTAAAAAAGTTTTAACAATTTACAGATCGAGAAAAAAAATTACCTTAGGAATCCTTAGAAGTCTCATTGCTAATTGTATTAGTGTGTTTTTATTGATTGGGATTATAAGGATTTTATTTTTATCCATATTTTTATCAGCACATAAAAATATACATTTGCTCTGAGGTTGGGTTTTATGAGAACCTATTACTGTCTCCATCCTAAACAGTCCCTATCCGTGACTCCTTAGGTCTCCTCCTAAATAAACCAATCAAGCTCACATCCCTATGCCTGTAAGCAGGGGAGCATGATGTTTGCAAACTCTGTTCTCAATATAAACATAATGGTGGGATTTGTTGTTACACATTCCTACATGCTCACGATAGAACAATATAAATTGGCCAATATCACTTTCCAGTATCTTCTCTTCTCCACCCCGCCTCCCTCCCCTGGCCCCTTTCCTCTGTTCTACTGATCTTTTTTTTGACTTTCATGAGATCCCACCCCCTAAAATTTCTTTTCCTTTTTTTTCTCTAGCTTTAACACATGAGAAAACATACGACCCTTGACCTTCTGAGTTTGGCTTATTTTGCTTAGCATAATGTTCTCAAGTTCCACCCATTTTTTTCGGCAAAGGACAAAATTTCATTCTTTATGTCTAAATAAAACTCTATTATATATCTAATTTTCTTTATCTATTCATCTGCTGATGGCCACCTAGCTGGGTCCACGGTCTGGCTGTTGTGCGCTGTGCTGCTGTAGCCGTGGGTGTGCTTGTGCCCCTGTAGATGATGGCTGTGATTCCTGAGGGTAAATACCGAGGAGTGGCCGTGGCCAGGTCGCGTGGTGGTTCAGGCCTGGTCTTTCGAGGAGCGTCCGTCCTGGTTTCCATCGTGGCTGTCTACTTCACAGTCCCGCGGACAGTGGAGCAGTGTTCTTTCCTCCGCGTCCTCTCCAGCATTCTTACCGGTCGTGTTCTTGATGGCAGCCATTCCAGCTGGAGAGAGATGAGGTCTCATGTAGTTTTGATTTGTATTTCCCTAATTGCTAATGATGTTGGACATCTTTTCATGCATTTTTGGCATCTGTATTTCTTCTTTTGAGAAGTGTCTTTAATTCATTTGCCTATTTATTAATTGGATTGCTTAATTTTTTGCTGTAAACTTTTTATGAGCTCTTTATATATTCTAGATATTGATCCTGTCAGAAGAGTAGCTGGCAAACATCTCACCCCCTTCTGTGGGTTCTCTCTTCACATTCCTAATTGCTCCCTGTGTTGTGCAGAAGCTTGTTAATGTGAGGCCGTCCCATTTATTAGCTCTTGCTATTATTTCCTGAGCTTTGGGGTCCTATTGAGAAAGTCATGCCTGTGTCTACGTGCCAGAGTGTTGATCCTGTGTTTTCTTCTAGGACTTGCATGATTTGTGAGGTTGTGAGCTGACTTTGTGCGGGGTTAGAAGTCAGCGTGTAGTTTCATTCTTGTTCATGTGGGTAACCAGTTTTCCCAGCACCATTTGCTAAACAGGCTGTCTTTTCTCCACTGTATCTTTTGGCACCTTTTCAAGGCTCAGATGACTGTGCCTGTGTGGGTGGTGCTCCACGTTTATACGACTGGCAGTGCGATAGGTCTGTTTCCACCAGCACCACTGGGAACGCTGAGTAACACCGCGTTGCTGGGCCACACAGCGCGGCGGCAATGTCACTAGGCGACAGGAATCCTTCGGCCCCCTTATCATGCTACAGGTCCAGCACTGCATGCAGTCTGCGTTGATCACAGTGTCATTCTGTGGAGCAAGACCGTACTTGAGACCCGATGTTACGAAGAGTACAATGAAACCATGACGTCATAAGTTCTCCTGTGCAAAACGCTCTGGGGCCAGCCTTTGGTAAACACACGCATGGATCCCAGGGAGCTCACAGATCTGGAACCTGCCGCCTGTTCTGGGAATGTGCTGCTGTTCCAGAGGTTTTGAAAGTCTTTATGTCCCCAACACTCAATTTTCACAGGAGGTTTTGCGGCTGGTTTACCCTCAAGCACAGTCTCCCTTTGTCCCATCCAGTGTCTCTTGCTTGGTACACGTCACACCTTCAACTTCCAGTGTGACACAGCCATGACAGGTGTGCCCCCCAAGAGTGTCTCGGGGTTAGATTCTGAATCATGGGAGCAGGTCGTGATTTTGAAAGACAGTTTTAAAACTACTTCATGACAACGGAGCTGCACTGATGCTCTCAGGTCACTCGGCAGTAGACAGCAACTGCTGTTTCATCCTTCCAACGTGGGCCTGCCGTGTAGGAACCCGGAACCCACCATTCCTGCGTGCCAAGCCCTGGGGAAGCACCAGGCTGAAGGGTTAAGCCTCCTCCCCGAGCCGGGAGCCTCCTAGCCCATCATGGGAGGGGGTGACGATGCCCCACAGCTTTCCCCTTGGCAGGGCCCCTCAGCGGAGCCTAGTTGACTTGACCTCTCAGCGACCCCGAGGGACGAGCCCCTGCTGTCCCCACCTATTACTGTCTCCATCATATACAGTCCCCATCCATGACTCCTTGGGTCTCCTCCTAAATAATCCACTCAAGCTCCCATCCTCGTGCCTGTAAGCAGGGGAGCACGATGTTTGCACACTCTGTTCTCATAAAACCAACCTCAGAGCACACTTTAAAAACAGATGAAAGAGGCCAGGCGCAGTGGCGCATGCCTGTAATCCCAGGGCTCAGGAGGCTGAGGCAGGAGAATCGCGAGTTCAAAGCCAGCCTCAGCAATGGCGAGGCGCTAAGCAACTCAGTGAGACCCTGTCTCTACATAAAACACAAAATAGGGCTGGGGATGTGGCTCAGTGGTCGAGTTCCCTTGAGTGCCCCTGAATTCAATCCCCAGTACCAAAAAGAAAAAAAACCCACAAAAAACAAAAAACCAGAGGAAAGAGGAGCTTCTGCTAAGGCAGGTGTCTCAGATGCGCCATACACGTGTGATCGTGCTGAACACCCCCTGGGGACAGACTGTACCTCCCAGGCTCATCCTGGAGCTGGTCACCCTCAGCTTCCTCTGGTCCTTGTCTAACTCTGATTGCACCTCTCAGTGATATCTCCCAGCACCCTTTCTAACTCTTTACCTACAACACCCATGCCCAGTCTATAGCACTTAACCAAAAAAGCTGTGTTCTTTCTTCACAAGCCATCTTCCTCCCAAGGACAGAGACTGTGTAAAAACAAGGACCATCTCTGTCTGGCTAGTTGCTGTGTCCCTCAGCTCAGAACGGACTTGGTATACGATAGGCACTTAATAGATATGCTAAAGAAAGGAATGGAAGCAAGCCCACCCTTTGGGTCTAGTTCCAAATTCTTTCTCCTCTCTGGTGGCCGATCGCTCCAGCTAGCAGGTACTTTCAGGGTCTCACGGTCAGAAACAAGGACAGCAAAATGTGGCAATCAGATCCTTCTCTGGTGGGGGCGTCGTGTGCTGCAGAATGCTGAGTGGCACCCCTGGCCTCCACCCGTCCAGGTCGCATCACGCTGCTGGTGAAGATTCAGAAGTCTCCAGGTGATGCCTGAGTCCCCCGGGTGGGCCATGATGCTTCGGGCTGAGAACCACTAAGTTAGGCCTGTTTGCACGGAGGCGAAGCTCTATTGCCGACCCTCTAGGAGGGCAAGGGGGTGCAGGTGGGGCGTCTGTGGAATTCCTGGCTTTGGGATGAGCAAACAGGGCCGAGGTTCCTTCAGGACACACACCTAGGTCATGCATGCCCAGCTCTGTTTTGGTTTTGTGTTGCTCTGTTTGTCTTCCCAGTTTTGTTTCCTGGAACGTGCCTTTTGATGAGCTAGGACCTGTGAAGCCCTTACCATGTGGCACCACACCCTAACATGTCCACCCGGTCCACGTCTCGGGGGACAGAGGCCTGGCCTGCCTGGCCCCAACACACACACTGGTGGGGTCACCCCCTGGAGCCCTCTTCTCACGGCTGTGACCCTGGGAAGCTGGCTCAACACTGTTGGAGCGAACGGGCGGGCTCTGAGGGGTGGCACGTGGTATGCTGGAACACAGGTGTCCGCAACGGCTGTTTTGCCAGGTGAGATTCTCTGCCCTCTGCCTGCGGACTCTCAGCCTCTACTTGGGATCCCACGCAAGTGGCTGTCAGACCCACGGATCACAGGCACTGGGCATATGGCCAGCCCTGGAACACCAGATTTAAACGGGCTCCACCTGCACATTGAGGGGGCAGCCCTCGATTTTCCTAGGAAGAACACTGCAGAGAGCACGAGCACCTGGCACTTATCACATTTCCTTTTTTGCTTTAGCATGCCCTCAAAGAAAAAGACCACCCTCTAATTAAAGGGAGGAGGCAGGACAACCATGTGTTTCTGGAGCCATTTGTAACAATTTCTAGTTTGCCTCTGAGACAGCTGCCCCAGGGCAACAAGATAACCACAGCCTGCCGCTCCCAGGTCCCATGTGGTCTGCAGAGGGATGTCTATTGAATCTCATAGTGAAAAGAATGGCGTTTGTATTTGACACCTCTTGTGAATGTTCACTTTGCTTCCTGATAATTCATTTGTCTGGAGTCACAAATTCTCACTCTGAGACAGGCTGAAAATTTCAAAAGGTTGCCTTCAGCCCTGAGACTTTGAGACTCTGAGCAGTACTGCTTCAGGACTTGATCCCCAAAGAAGGCATTCCTCATTTCTGAACTGCCCGATACAAGGAAGCTTCTGGAGAAGTCCACCTGAGGAGAGATTCTCAAGGGGCAGAGAGGGAACCCTTAGACAAATGACATGTCCAGGAGGGTGACAGAACAGAACTCTGTGCACAGGCACCACTGGCAGGGGCTCTGGCCTCCATCGTGGCCACCAAATAACATCTAAGCACAGGCCGGGGGGGCTGCTTCGGGGGTTTGAGAGTTGTGAAAAAATGCAGCTTCTCAGCCCAGGCGCAGAGCCTCCTCTTTAAGTGTGCACTGGGTCCTGGGAACCTGCATTTTGTAACCAGCTCTGCAAGGTATTCCTATTCCTCCCCATGGCCAGCTGATTTGGGGCAGCAGTGTCCCTAAATGTGACCCATGAGCCAGCAGCAGCCCCCTTCCCCGTGCCATGACACTGACATGACTGCATTTCAGCAGATCCCAGATTCCCTCCTGCAGAAGGTCAAAGCAGCACTGGTCTGGCGGTGAAAAATTAGGGCTCAAAAATGCTCTCCAATAGAACAGACTACAGTCGTGGGGTCTTAGGGCTTCTAGAAGGGAATCTCAGGTTGTTTGGTCATGTACCTGAATTTGCAGGTGAGGACAGTGAGGCTCAGTCTCCAAAACCCAACATCCAGCAAGCAGCAGATTTAGAATCTGCAACCAAAGCACCGGATCCTGACCACTGTGCACACCACAGTTGCTCCTGCTTCCTGATGGATTTTCTGAAACTTACGAGTTTCCTTAGGAGGCAAGGGCTCCAGAAGTTCCATGGAAGCCTCCGGAAGCCACACCTGCCTTCACCCAGAAGCAGCTTTCCTTCCAGCAACAAATCCTCCCTCCAAGTCAGAGCCCCTGAGCTCCAACAGCCACTACCTGGAGAACTTTTTAATTGAATCCAGTCACCTGCAGGTCTCCAGGGTGTGGCCTTCCCACAGGGCTGCGTCAGAGGTGTTCTTTCGCTTCTGGCTAGCACACAGAACCTGCTGGGTCTCTGTGGGTCTCTGGCCCACTGCCAAGGCCATTTCCGGAGCACCCGTTCTGGAGGAGCAAGTGATCTGCAGTTGGATCATGAGGCTGTCCTTAGCAGCCAGGGATAAATCCTCCTCCCCTGCCACTCTCAGTGGTGGGAGAAAGTAGGAGCATGCTCTCCCCTGGCCTTTTATGGCTCCCTGGAATGATGAAGCTGGCCCAGGCATTCCCACTTGCCCTGGCAGACAGTCCCCTTTGTCTTCCCAAAACGGCAGTGCCGAGGTTGTGCATTACTAGGTACAGGTATATGATGTGCCATATAATAAAAATCTGAAAACACCCACCTCGAAACCTGTGTTGGACAGCGAGTACTAACTTAAAGACAGACCTAATCCTTTGGTTTCCCTAATATGGTTACGTCTATACTCCAAGAGCATTTTTTTCTTCTTTTGAGAATTCTAAGAACAAAAACCTGACCATTTTTTTATTGAGTAGCAACAGGCAAAATAGCAAATTGTCCATTTGGGCCAGGAAGGCACCCAAGGGAGCCAAGTGACAGCCTAGCCAACCATCACACATACACACAATCTTACAGAATATGTGACCGACACTCATCCTCACACTTTACCTGTAAGTGTGCGTTCACAGTGAGATAAGTTATGGGAGCCACTGTGGGCCATGCCCCTGCCTCACAGGTAGGTTTTGTTTTCTGGGTGGTATCCATTGTTACAAAAGAACAAGGAGCTCCAGTGTCTGCCAAGACTGGGCAGCAGAGCAGGGAAGCCAGGAGGCAGGAGCCGTGGTAGACAGCAAGGGAGCCAGGAAGAGGAAGAAGGCCACCATTAGTCAGAATCGGAGACTCCTGGATGGGAGGCAATAGTACCCTGCTCACAGATGGGTAGGGCTGCCCGGTTCCTGCTGTGCTCTGCATGAAGGTGAGGCAGGAGTCAGCAGCCACCGGGCCATCCTGCTGCCCAGCCTGGGCGGACCTTCCAGGGGATGAGGCTTGACCTGCTGTGACATACAAAAGAAATCCCAAGGCATGCTGTCAGACGGCTCAGGGGAGGGGACAATGGCGCCTCTGAACTGCCCACAGGTGCAATGCAGCTGCGTCCCTCCACCACAAGGAGGAATCGCTAGTCCTGATCTTACAGTTTTATATGGTGCGCCCCCTCCAAAACTCATGTTGGAATTTAATCCCCGCTAGGAGACTGGAGAAGTGGGACTTTTCAAAGGTGATCGGGGCTCTGCTGTCACAAGTGCGTTAACCCATTCCTGTGACTAACAGAGAGGGTAACGAGTTCTCTTGTTTTTACTTTGGTTTTGCAGTGTCGGGACTCGAACCCAAGGCCTCCCACATGCTAGACAAACATTCCGCCTGTAGCCCTAGCCCTGAGCGGGTCCGCTGTAACAGCCAGTTTGGTTGGGTCCCTTGCCCCGCCGTTCATGTGCTGTCTTAGGACTCCGCCAGCAAGAAGGGCCTCACCAAGATGTGGCCCCTTGATTCAGGGCTAAAGACATGAGCTAAAATACATCTCTTTTCTTTACAATTTACCCAATCTGTGATATTGTGGTTAAAAGCAACAGAAAACAGAGTAAGACAGGAACAGCTAAACTTATCCTTGCCCTTTGGTTTTCAGTAAGCAGGGGTCAGCAATCACCGCCGGAGGCAGCAGCCAGCGCAGGACGCTGGGCTCAGCCAGCCCACCTTCAATGCAGGGAAGCTGGCAGGGAAGAAGGCCAGGGAATGGCAGGAACAAGTCCTGGGGGAGGGGCGGGGGCGTCTATTTCAAACTAAATGTATCCTGATTCAGCAGGTGCCTCACAAAGTCTTTAAACCACGAAGTACATAAGCTTCAAAATCTGTGTTGTTCCCAACAAGAGTGTTTTATTAGTCAAATGTTGCTGACCTGAGATTGCACAAGTTGGATGTGTTTCTGCCATTATGCACTAATTTCAGCAATTCTAGAATGAGTGCAACATGATAAGAGACATATTAAAATTTTGAGCAATTACCTTCTAATGGGGAAACCAATACAGAAACAAACAGAAGCTGAGGAAACCCTCTCTCCTCCTTTTCCCATCCCCCAGTGCATGGCCTGGCCACAGGCTCCACATCAATCCCATACCAAAACCACTGTTTGCTCATTGCTGCTAATGAACACTAAAAGACTAATTGAAGTTACTGGCAATTAAAAAGTGTGACAGAATAAAACATACTACAGAAAGACAAACTTATAATAAACTTGTGGACTAAACTGTATCCTACAACATGGCACAGATCCCACTTAATGGCAGGTGACGTTCTAAGATCGTTAGACGATCTTCTCATCGTGCAAGTATCACGGAGTGTGGTCACATCACCTAAGACGGCTACAGCATCGCCACACCGCACAAGGTCACAGGACCACCGCGGTATTTGCAGCCTGTTGTTGTCCATGGGCAACTGCATGCTGAAGAACTGTCCCTGGAAGCTTTTCTGGAAGGTGGGTCTGTGCAGATGTCTGAGATAAGGTCAGGTAGTCTGATGGCTGTGTCCTTAAAAAAAAAGGGAGGAATTTAGACACAGAGATACCAGAGGGGAGAATGGAAGATGGAGGCAGAGTGTGGAGCAGTGCAGCTAGAGCCAAGGACCCCTGATGGCCATCCACCCGAGAATAAAGAAAGGAACATCGGGGCTGGGGTTATGGCGCAGTGGTAGCGTGCTCGCCTAGCACGCGGGAGGCACTGGGTTCGATCCTCAGCACCACATAAAAAAAATAAAAATAAAGATATTCTGTCCACCTATAACTAAAAAATAAATAAAAAAAAAAAAAAAAGAAAGGAACCTCCCCTGGAACCTCGGGAGGAGAATGTTCCCGCTGATATTACGATATCGAGAGAATGAACTTCAACTGTTTCAAGCCTCCAGCTGTGGAGTTCGTCAGGACAGTCTGGGGTGAGGACAGAGGAGCGGGGGAGGTTCACCACTTGCCCACAGGCACAAGTGTGAAACTACAGCACTGAGGAGCTTCCAGCCACACCCAGTCATTCTCAGAAAGACAAGGTGGCTCCTTTAAAAGGTTATTGTAACAAATCGAGGCACACACAGGGCAGCTGCACAGGCTACAGACTGGAACAGGCGGGCAGGCCTGGATGGACACCCCTGCTCTCTTCCTCCCTAGGGTGGCCTTGAACACAGAACTGGCTCTGAATCTCAGCTTTCCCATCTGAAACCAAATCAAACCATTGCATGGACTTGCAGGACGCCACGAGAGTTCACTGAGGTGAGCTGGGCAAAACGCTTGACGTGAGGGGCTGAGTACAGCTCAGTGGCACAGCCTAGAGCCCTGGCCCGGTAGGTACCTGGAGCTCCGCCCCCAGCAGCACCAACCAACTAGCACACACACACACACACCAAGTCCATCATGGTGCTGCACACCTGGCAGGCAAGAAATGAAGCAGCTCTTACTATGGCAGTGACAGTCTCTCCAGCTCTGCCCCTCTGTCGCTCCCAGCTGATTCCTGGGCCTGCCTTTCACATCCTCTGTAATTGAACGTTTGATAGGTTCTTCTGCCAAAGCCCGGAAGTTGCTGCTCTACATCCAAAGGAGCCAGTGGCAGACTGGCTGTGACTTTCTTGCCATTTGGACCTCTGAGATCTTGTCTTGGTTTATTGTCCTTAATAGTTGACCACCTCAGATTTGTGTTTCACCAGGTGTCCTCTTGCTGGCCACCACCTTCCTTTTCCCAGCCTCACCTCGTCAGCTGGATGTGATTCGGGGACTCTGGATGGATGACTTTGAAAACTCCAAACTTCAATCCTATAGGCTTGGAACAAACTTTCAATCCAAAGTCTCCCAAATAGTTACCAGCTAAGAGGCTGACACCCAAACATGCGCATGAAAATAATCCCTTAGGTGTTTATATTGAGCGCTTAAATATGAAAACAGGTTTTCTGGCTGTTCATCCATATTAGTGGAGATGACAGAGAAATCTTTCAACAGAAACCCCAACCGCTTTCATGAAGCCTCTCTGAAGTGTAGAGCTGCAGACCTTTCCTATTTTCATCTGGATTTACTGGGTTAGCATGAAAGTTTTTTTAAATAATGGAAATTGCTATAATTATAATCACTTTAGAACACCATTATTATTATTAAGACCAAATTACATGGTTCCAGCAGATGCTGGTCCTCCTGTTGGAAAGAAGTCATATAATGGTATCAGTGTGCAACCCGGCTCTCATCTCCATGCCAACGTGGCCTGCCCGCCAGCACACGGCTGTGCCGCTCTCACTTGGGCTTCTGGGCAGATGTCTGTGACTCTTCACAGAGTGGCGGGCAGAACAATGGACCCACAGTTGTTGATTAAAGCGTTCAGGAAGCAGCACACTCCCAAGGGCTAGCTTTCCCACAGGAGACAGAGATCTGCAGGGCTCAGCTCCTGTCAAATTCCTCCCTCAGTTTCTGGCACGAGTTTCTGGATCCGACAATTCACCAGGTTCTTCTTGAAGCTTTGCTCTGAAGGAAGGAGGAGATGGGGCAACTGCGGGGTGGGGAGTCCACCTGCAGTTACACATAAAGTTCCTGACACCTTGAGGTATAAGCTTGAGGGATCTCTGACTAGAAAGGCTAGTTCAAAGCCACAACCCAAGAAGTCAGGAGGTGTGGGGGAGGAGGGCGGAGGGAACAAAGGTGTGGCTAGTGGCCAGCAAGCTGGGTTCTGGAGTCCAGCTCCCTGGGGTCCATTTCAGCTCTCCCTCTTTCTTCCCCTGTTACCCTCACAAGTCACTCAGCCTCTCCAAGTGCCAGCTTTCTCATCTTCCGATGCATATAAGAACTTCAGGGCTAAGAGGTGGTTGTGGGGATTCCCAGGAAAAACACACCTGGAATACACCACAGTCTGTTGGGCACAGGACCCTCAGACACTTACCCATGTCTATGAACTTCTGAAAAGCCCTGGTTATTTACTGCTTGAATTTACAATTCTACTTTTCTTTCCACCTAAGCAATTTTAATTTTAGGCTTCAGAGAATCAGCAGAGAATAAATGCATGACTCTTGGCTACTAACAGAGCAGGAAAACTCACTCTGGGTTCAGAAGCCACCTCATTGCTGCCCTTTCCGGCCAACTGCAAACGCCCTGCTGGTGGTCAGGACATCTCAGGGCAGGACAGGGGTGAACAGGATGTATTTTCACCCACACCTAAGGGTTTACAGTAGGCCTGCAGAAAATCATGTACATGGATTTCTGCTGTAAAGCAGCTTATCACTAAATCAAGCCAGGAAAGAGGTCCTGGTTATTCCATTCCCCATCAATTGTAAAAGTTACATCCATCTTTATGAAACAGTCTGCCCTGAAAACACACTGTTTGAGAAATAACCTTGATCCAATCGCCTCCTTGGCTATGGTAAAGATATGAGCATAGGCGCTCAATGCGTTCCATTCTGTTAATTAAATTAATTAAACTTCATCATTTTAAAGGAAAGGTCATTGAATTAATTAACAAAAGCAAGCTATTACTTATGAAATCTTTTTTTTTTTTTTTTTTTTTTGAGAAGAGAGAGCCCAAGAAAAGTGTTTTTTATTCTTTCTAGAGACTTTTTCTCTTGTGCTTTGCTCTGGAGGGCGAGGGCTTCCAGGCTTCCTTTATCACAGCCCTAGAACTGCCAGAATCCACTGTATCTCAGTGCAGAGAATATCAGCATTTTTTTCAAAAAAGAATACGTTTCCCAAACATGGAATAATTCAGGGCCTGTTCCAAGAGATTTCACAGGACACAAAAGAGTTTACCCCATGTCCCGTGGGATCTTGTGAGAAGCAATTCACAAGGTTCCCACCGCCACGTGGTGTCCTCCTGAGGGCCACTAAGCCTCCTCAGCTGACTGGGGCCCCATCCCCCCTCCCTCCAGCCACCACCCACTCTTGGAGATGGCAGAGAAGGCTCACCCCGGTCCCACCAAGCAGCTAGGATCATTGTTGAGCAGAATAATGCACTTTTGACGGTCATTTTTTCTTTGTTAAACTAATTAAACATCTACACAAGTTGTTCAGCTGAGTTTCCTTTTTTAAAAAAGAATTAGCATGGCATATCTTTCCTCTTTAAGTCTTGAATAATTTAATTAGAATTATACAAAAGTCATGAATATGTTCTATTTATGGGCAATCATAGCAGAATTATAACCCAAATGACAATGTTAAAAATAAAAATAAAGTATCTTTCCAGCGTATGCAATGGTGAGAAAACTCGACTTCGCACGTGCCTTAGGTACTCTGAAGGGAAGAAGGGGTCAGATCAACTCGCGGTAGGCTTTTCCTTTTTTCTTTTTTTAGGATGAAGTACTTGTGCACAGTTGTTCCTTGCTACCCCCAAAATGTTAATAGATGAACATCCGAGGGAAAGCAAAGCTGTTTGACTTGATTCTTGTTTTATCACCGCCTCGCCCAGCCCGTGCCTGCACTTCGTACTTCCAGCCACACGCGGGGAGATGCCCGCTCTGAGCCGAGGGGCCGCGAAGCAGCAGCCAACAAACCAACTCAGAGAGCAAAGCGGCCCGGAGGCGAGGCTGCTCGCTCCGCAGGCGACTAGCGAGCCACTTCGGAACCTGACTGCTTTTAGCTGAGCTCATGTACAAATCCCTTTAAAGGGTACTGCAGCTTGGACGCCGGCCACAAGCCTCTTTAGCCGTGAGACAGCATGGGGGGCAGGGGACGGTAACACGAGGTGCTTTCTCCCAACCTCACAGCATCTCTCCCAAGGCCCCTGGTACCCATCCTGCCGGAAGGAGGTGTCATTCGCAAGAAGGAAACCGCGCCGAGGCGCATTACAGGTCTTTCGCGGGCCAGCCACACCAGGGCCGGGGGGCTGGCAAGTTCTGAAGCACTTGGCACAACCCTCAGGCGCGCCCAGGGGCACGGTTCACCCTCCCCGCGCTCGCCAGCGCGCGTCCCCGCTCCGCGACCCCCAAGCCCTTTGCGCTCCCCACTCTCCTCCAGCTGCCGCTTTAGGGGTGACGTTCAGGCGCGCGAAGGCACCTCTGGGCACCACCCCACTCTTCCACGAGCCCCTGAAAAGCCCACGGCTGCAGCCAGGACTGTGGGGACCGCGGGCGCCGGGTCCGTGGGGCGGGCGATGCCCAACGACCTACCTTCTGCGGGGGAGTCCCGATCAGCATCTCCAGGTAGTAGCCGCGGCCAGAGTCCCCTTGCAGGTTGTCCACCATGGCCAAGAAGTTGGCATTGGCCCCGGCGGACTCTAAGGCGAGTGCCAGGCCATCGGCGCGGGGCAGTGCGGGGGTCCCGGACCCGGGGGCGGCCGAAGGCGGGTAGCGGGTGGCCGAGGCCACCTGGAGGGGCAGCGTGAAGGGCGCTGGGGCCAGCGCAGGGGCGGCGCCAAGGAGCCACTGGGCCAGCAGCGGCAGCAGCAGCGCCCTGGCCGGCGCGCCCATAGCCGCGGCGGAGCCGGGAGGAGAGCCCTGCCCGTCCGGCGCGGGCGGCTCGGCGACTTGGCGGGCACGTGGGGCTGCGGGGCAGGGCTGGCCGCGCACCGAGCCGGCGGCGGCGGCGAAGGAGGGGCGGAGGAGCCGGGGAGGAGGCGCGGCGGCGGCGCCGGAGCCGCCCCAACCCGCGCCTCCAACTTGAGCAAGTTCTTGGCCGCTGCCCCCTCTGGCGGGCGCCCGCCGCCCCGCAGGGCCCCTCCCCCGCAGCCAAGGTCAAAGCTGGGCGCGGGGTCCGCCGGCGCCGGCCCTGCCCACTCGCCAGTCTCGGGCCGCGCCTCTTCCCCGGGAAACTCGAGTCCTGAATTTCCTCGGAACGCGCTCGCTCGGAGGCCGCGGCCAACGGATGTGACGAGGCTCATCTGATATCAGAGGGAAAGTTTCAGGAACCCTTAAAGGGGCAGCGAGGGCCCGAAATACTCCCCCGGGCCCCGCGCGCGAGGAAGCCCGCTGTGTCCCCTGGCCCTCCTGCGGCGGGGGCTGCTGGGGTGACGTAGGGGGCAGGGAAGAAAGCCAGGAATTGTGAAAGAGCCGCGAGGCTCCCAGCGAGTCGGAGCCTGCGCTCCCCCTCGCCAAGTGCATCTCCATCAGGGCTGGCTGCTTCTTGGGGCATTTTCCGAGCGCTGCCTGCTGGCCCGGCCCTCATTCCTACCCACTCCTCCTTCCTCACCAAGGCGCGGAGAGCGGGGTGAGGCGGAGTGGAGGCCGGGGGGAGTGGAGGCTGGGAGAGTGGAGCGCTGGTGGAAGCCGGCGAGGGCGCGAGAGCTTTGAAATCCTTTGGGCTGGGGGCTGGGCTGCCGTTTGCTGCCTGCCAGCGCCTCGCCTCTCCTGGAGCGCCCTGCACTACCCGCTGGGGAGCTGGCGCCCGCCACTGGCTTTGTCTGGGCTTTGGGTCCCAAGTTGGTCCTAATACAGGGGAGATCCTACCGAGGGTTGCTCTCCCACTTCCTCCAGGAGTCCCTTCTCACCTAGTAAGATGGTATCAGGATCCAAAATCAGGGCTGCTGCGTCTACCCCCTGCCATTGAACCCCCATCCCTCCGGCAGCCTGCCCTGGCAGATTACCTAATTAATACTTGTTTAGCCCTAGACGCCAAACCTGCAGAAATGCTCTCATACAAGCAATGAGGCTAATTTTATTTTAGATACTGAACGCAAGGGGGACGGTTACACTAACCAAAGTCATTTATTTCTGCTGAAACAAGAAATAGAAAAATCTTTCTGCCTCCTCCAGCTGAATTATGTTGGCTGTTTTAAAAAACACACAAGCCCATCTTCAAACAGTAGGGAGGTGCAAGCCAAGCTTCCCCCCTCAGGGCAACTTCCAGCCACTTTCTCTCTGGTTTCCATATTAGTTCCTGTCTTCCCAATGTTAGAATCACATCTTGCTCTGCAAAGGACCCTTATGTCAGACACCTTCAGCTGTATTGATTTTTAGATGACTTTAACTATAAATCACATTTTCCCCAAACTATAGCCCGCCTGTAACAAATCTCCAGGATGCAAAGAAAAGCCAAGTTGGAACCTATGATATAACCTAAATTGATATTCTCCATAAATCTGCATAGTTATTCCAAACATATTATATTCATATATTCAGATTTCAAATTCAAGGTTGTAAAGGAAGTACAATTTTAAAGAAATGATTATTTATGCTCCCTGGTGTCCAGTCTTGAGGGTTCAGAAAGACATCCAGAGAGCTCTCAGAAGACTATAAGCCTGGTGAGAAGTACATGGAATGTATTAGGACATTGATATAAGGCCATGTGATATATAAGTCCAATATTAAAGACATTTGCTCTCTAATAGTTAAAAACCACAAGGGAAATTTGTGAAAAATCAAGTCTAATTAGAGTTTGTACTTGAAACTCAGCGTGAACATTCCTGAGCCTTTGATCGTAGGGGATGACTTAGGTTTGCATGTAGATGCTTTTAGATGTGGGGAGGGAGTAGCATGTGCAGTTTGGATGAGCAGAGCTGCCTTGTCAGAGAAAAATGCAAGCTAAGGCAACAGTCTCTGGTCTCCTTGATTGACTGTTTTCAGGAAGGTCCCAGCACCCTGTTGGGGACTATGGTGCTGGCCAGATTTGAGAAACAACAGTTTTACATTCCAGGTGTTAGCATTGAAGGGGTATTTGATAGTCCTTTCATGGGGTAGCATTGATTTTCCTTCATCAAACTTTTCTTTTCCCAAGAAAGAATTCTCTTCTCATAGTATTGATGGACAGCGCAGGACAGAGTGGTTGCCCAACCCTCTGTTGGGGTGTCGCAGCACCCCAGACTCCTCCTCCTCCTTGCCTCCTCTCAGCCTCTGGGAGCACCTGCATTTTCAGCAGCAAACTTCCCTGGTCCATTTAGGAGAACAAGCCCTCCCTCCTTGAAAGGAGAACACGTACGCCTTGAGTACATCTGCGGACAGCGTTGGGAAGGGAGGGTCTTCTCTCCAGTCTGAGGGGCTAACCATGAACTCCTGGGAGGAATTCTTAGCTGTCTTCCAGAGGAGCTGGCATCAGGTGGCACTGGGGTGTTCTGCGGGTGCTGCACAATGGCTCTTACCTCTTGCTCCAAGTTCCTTTCACATCAGCTCTTTGCAAACTTGGTATCATGAGTCCTTAGAGCTTTGTTTTGCATGATCCAAACTAGGAATTCAAACAAATTTTAACAATGTGTCATAATCCACTTAAAATAACAATAATATGCCCATTACACAGTGACAAGACTAACATTTTAATGGACACTATTTTTCCAAAGAATAACTGAAAAAGGTGGCATTATTTTACATTTTGGCAAATCTCTTCTCAACATCTGGCCGCTTCTGCCTCTAGGCTTGGAGGCTCTCACACATCTTGAGGCCCGGGAGAAATTCTACCCAACACTCATGACGGAATGACAATAAAAGGGCTCATATTTCATTGCAATTATGAAAATAGTTTTGAGATAAAGAACCCCCTGGAAGGGCCCAAACTCGCTCTTTTGAGAACCACTGTTTTCTACTGTCTTTCTTTTGTGTCTTATGTCATTGGTGACATCTAATGGGTGAATCCCTTGTATCAGGCACTGTGTTTGTGACTGGTAGAAGAGGCTAAACAAGATCTAGTCCTTGCTCTTAAGTTTGCAGACTAACTCAAGGCTTCTTTCTTCTTGGTCTAGCCCAGCAGCTCCCTAGTTTCCAAAAGGACCCTAGCCAGCTGCCTGCCAGTGGAAGCTCATCCATTGCTTTCTACCTTTTGAAACTCCATTTTCTGCCTGCTTTGTACATCCTTCTCAGTGACTCTGAACATGCGAAAGTCCCCACTTCTTATTTTGTTTAAACCTTTCTTGATCTTACTCCTCTGCAGATCACAGCCCCATTTCCCCCCCTTTTTAGTCACTGTTTCTGAAAGTGTCCTCAACATTCCTTATCCATTTCCTCCTCCCCTAACAAGGATCTACCCGCAAGTCCACAGAGGACATGGACATTTCTCAATCTTTATTCTTACTCAACCAGTCCACCCCCTACCTCAGAAGAATGTAAGTCTTGTGAAAAGCACACAGAATTTATCAAGATAGAGACGGTGGTCTATGGTGATAGTGCTCATTTTGCAACACAATTAGAACTGGTTCTGTGGTAGGTTTGCAACTTTGTGATCCCCTGGGGGGTCTTGCCTGCAACTGTTGCCTAGATGTTCCAGTTCCCATTCTCCTGGTTTTTGGGACAGGGGTCCAGAATTGCCAGATGTTGAAGTGCCCCAGGTGAAGTGGGAATCTGAGAGGAATGAGCTACCACTGTCAGATTGAAGAGATTTGTAGTCCTGAATTGATTTGGAGGTTTCAGTATATGTTCTTGAGATCTTTCATATTGTAAGAAAGCTGGTCTTCACTGTGTCTCCTGAGAAGTTCCAGAAACCGTGAACATCCCTAGTACTGAAATGAGGGTTTTTAGGGGGGAAGAAGGGTACCTGAGATTGAACTCAGGGGCTCTCGACCACTGAGCCACATCCTCAGCCCTATTTTGTATTCTATTTAGAGACAGGATCTCACTGAGTTGCTTAGCACCTTGCTTTTGCCGAGACTGGCTTTGAACTCTGTGATCCTCCTGCCTCAGACACCTGAGCCATAGGGCTTACAGCTGTGTGCCACTGCTCCCAGCTGAAATGAGAGTGTTTAAACTTCACTTCTTTCCAGAGGGAAGCAAGGTCTCTTGGGTGAGGCTGAGTTCATAAGTGGAGTGAGCAGACCCTAGAGCATCTCTCTACAGCAGACAGCAAGGATGTTACCAGACACTCTGTCAGAAGCTGGGGCAAAACCAGGACAATTTACCCATCACTAGAGCAGTAACTGCAATGGCTCAAAACACGTCCGTTATGTTGAAATATATTTGTTCATAATGTTCTTTTTAAAAGTACATTGATTATCTTTGAAGAGTGCTTGGGAACCCAACTCATTATTTTTAAAAGCTGGCAAAGAAAGGGGGAGAATGGAACATTTATTATCTTGACTTTGCCAAACAAACTACACCTTCACTTAACCAAATCATGGCCAATGGCAAAGTTCTCTTTATAGAAGTTTTGTAGGTACAAAGTGAAGAAGGAACGATGGAATTAGAGTACTGCCGCTGCAGGCCCTCGGATGTTTATAGATCCGGGTACTGAGCATCAGAGACAGGCCGGGAGAGGAGGGACCTACCCAAGGTGGAAATTCATAGTGCTACCTGTGATGTGTTCTTGCCCAAAGCGTCAAACCTGAGTCTGGTCAAGCCTGTCCATCACAGGATGGCAGTATGTCTCCTGGGGCCCAAATCTGGCCTGTTGCTTGTGCTCGTAACTGAAGTTTTATGGACACACAGCACACTCATTTGCTTAAATAGTTGTGACAGAGACTGTGTGGCCCCCCAAACCTAAAATGCTTAATGTCTAGCTCTTCTCAGTGAAAGTTCATGAACCCCTGCCATGGATCAAAAGGGTCCCCATACTCCTGTCAATCATGGACCTTCTGTGGATGCTGGTTGGAACAAAAAGAACGACAGTTATTTATGAGACAAATAGATTTAAACATTGGTTCAATGATGTTTTGGTATTATAGTTAACGTTTTAAAATGTGTTATAATGGTAATTGTGTGTATGTGTGTGCACGTGCGAGAGCATGTGTGTAAGAGTTCTGAGACCGTGGAGACACATGCTGCCCTATTGGGGTGAAATAAGGTGGTTTCACCATCACCAGTTGGTGGGAGTCCTGGCAGTGTGCCCTGTGCAGCATCTAACCCTGATGACCCTGGAGCCCCATCACTATTGCCAGTTTTGAAGGTGAGTTGTGGGAACACTATTCACAATCCCGGCTCGGATTTCAGTTCCTGTGCTCTTCATCATGGGGCTAGGCTACTCCTTTGATGTAACCTTTCTGGATGTCCCAGAATAGTACAGCTGGAGAGAACCCAGAGCACCTCCTGTGGACAGGAGACCCAGGGAGAGAGGACTAGGTGATCCTGCAGACAGCATCCTTTGGCACTAGTACAGCAGACTTGTGGAGTCCCCCATTCCAGGCACTTGCCTGAGTCAGGCCCACATGGGTGGACGACACCCACAAAGTCCTTCATCAGAGATTGCAGCCAGCAGGAGACAGAGAGAAGGGGGCATTTCCTCTTTAGAAACCCCACCCTGGCTTCCACATGAAAGACAGTTGGGGTGGTGTAGCCAGAGAAGGAACTCATTAGAAAGGGACTGAGGATCTGGGAGGCTGGTGGCGATGGTCACAGATGGAGGGGACCTAGCATCAAGTGTTTAAAAGGCTAGATGCTCCTGACACAGGGAAGAAGCTGAAGGGACTGTCCTGCCTTGGGAGTGTAACAGTGTCCACTTTAGGCTTTGACTTAGCCCCTGCTGCTCGGCCACTGCAACTGATTTTTAAAACGGACCTGTTTCTTTCTCTCCCTGCTCCTCGCTAACCTCAGGGAAGCAGGATCACCTCTCCTTCCCATCCTAGGCAGTCATCTGTCCCTGAGCACACACCCACCTCGGGAACAAGTAATCCAGATTTTAGGGATGGCACAGATCTCAGAAATGACTGTCTCCCAAATTAACAAGTGAATTACAAACTCCAACAGAGGACACGTGGAATGTGGCCTTAGTCACCTCTTTAAAAGCCACTTGTTCCTGCTGATTGATGGGCAGATCACAGCCTCTGTGTTTCTCCTTTGCTAACAAAGCAATAAACCTCCTTTTTCCTTTTTCTCAAAACCGTGTCCTCGTTATTGGATTGGCATCCGGAACAAGGGCCGGGCTCTCGATAACAGGAACACCCTGTCTGGAGATATCTGGATGCGATTCCTTCTGTTTGCATGACGCTAGTGTGGTCAGTTATCAGAGCAATGTTACAATCCTGCCTCGTTCTGTATTCCAGCACTGGGAGGTGACACTGGTGTCCCCATTTATAAACAGACATTGGGGCACTTGAGCAGGGAGCTCTCACCGCATCCCGGGGCCCAGGTGCTTCGAGTCCTTTTCCAGTGGTTCTCCGACACTCTGAGGCAGCCTCTGTGTCAGCCAGCTTTCCATCCTGGTGACAAAATACCTAAGATAATCACCTTGGAAGAGAGATTTATCTTGGCTCCTGGTTTCAGAGGCTTTGGTTGCAGTAAGCTGGCTCCAGGGCAGAGACACCATGACAGAGGGCGAGGTGGAGAAAGCTGCTCAGCCTGTGCCATCAGGAAGGGCAGGGGGAGGACGGGAAGGAGCTGGAATAAGTAAAGTCCTCCAGGGCACGCCTCAAGGACCCACTGCCTCCAACTATGTCCCTCCTGCTGCAGTTTCCACCACCCCAGGAGTGCCTCAGTAGATTAATCCTCTGCTAAGGTCAGAGCCCTTGATCCAGTTATTCCTGAGCCCCACCTTTGCACGCAGCTGCACCGGGGACCAGCCTTCAACACACGAGCCTCTGGGGTTGTGTCAGATGCAGACCATAAGAGCCCCACATCCCCACGTCATGGGAGAACACCAAGGCACAGAGAGTGACAGCTTTTCTAAGACCACAGCCAGGAAACGACCCAGCTCTGAACCCAGTCAGCTGGCTTCTGAAGCTTATGTCCTTTTTTCTAATCCATGTGGCCTTCTTAAAATGACTAATTAAGCACATTTCAGGACAGAGGGAAGTAAGCATTCACCCCTGACTTCTAAATAACAACCTTTCCCTGTGCCTTTCAAATGGATTCCCATTTACAAAAGCCACACTCACTTTTAAGACACATGAGTTGAAATACATAGGGTCACTGGTCTTAGAGTACATCAGCTGGGTCCCCTGCTGGGCAAGCTCTGCCACCCACTGCACCCAGAACATTTCCATCTCTCCTGCAGCTGAGAGCCCCTTGCCCAGGACCTCACAGCTGAGAGTGGAGTCCTCTTTGGAATAGTCAGCATCCTCCCAGAACTGGCTGCTCTCTCTAGTTGACCAACTTTTAAACCATGAGGACTAGTTAATGCCAACACCATTGTCAGCAGAGGGGGAGGCCTGGGTGGCAGAAGCCAGATGGTGGGGTCCAGCCACAGACAATTCACTGGGCTGTGGGGCATCTTCCCGAGAAGACAAATTCATGCCTGTGCCTGCGGAAGTCTGTTTTCACAGGGACCAGTTGGAGAATGGGGCTGTCCCTCTGTGTGGATTTATGACTTTATTAGAGGAAAAAACAAAAAGTGAGGAGGGAGTGAAGGAGGAGGAAATGAGGAGGACAGGGTCCTGCCTATGCACAGAGCAGCCTCTGCAGCTTTTGACCTGATTGCTCCCCTAGGGTGCTGCTAGGTGATGGAGGGCTCAGGGCCTGGCAGGGCCCTTCACAGACAGTAGGGCCCCAAAGGGCACCTGAGTGCTGCAGTCCACCTTACTAGGGAAGTCCAGGAGCAGCAAAGTGTCCAAGCATGCCCGGTCCTACTGTGTCCCTTCCCTTGACCCTTCAGTGATGCTGCTAAGGTCCCACCGCAGCAAGAGGCTGGAAAGGTGGTGGGTGGCCCTGCAGCAGCCGTGGAGAGCTGCAATTCCACCAGAGTCCCCCAGGAAGAGCCTCTTGTTGAAAACTCAGTCCTTGTCCCTGATGCCAATCTAATAACGAGGACACGGTTTTGAGAAAAAGGAAAAAGGTTTATCTCTTTGCTTGCAAAGGAGACACAGAGGACTCCTGTCCTAGAGGCTGTGATTCTGCCCATCAGCAGGAACAGGGGGCTTTTAAAGAGGTGACTCAAAGGCTACATTCCACCTGTTCTCTGTTGGAGTTGTAATTCATTTGTTAATTTGGGAGATGGTCATTTTTGAGACCTGTGCCATCCCCAAAATCTGGATTACTTTATTACCATGGTGAGTGTGTCCTCAGAGACAGATAACTCTGCCTCGGATGGGGATCCTGTTTCCCCTGAGATTAGAGAGGAGGAGAGGTTAAGGAGGAGCAGGGAGAGAGGAAGAGAAAGAAACATGTCCATTTTAAAAATCAGTTGTCGTGGCCGAGCAGCAGGGGCTAATTCAAAGCATAAAGTGGACACTGGTACAAGTCTGTCCAGCCTCTGCAGAGACACTCATTGGTTCAGAGTGGCAGGCAGCAGAGCTGGGTGACAGCATTTACCACGCCCTGTCTTCCATGCCACCTCTGCACCGCACCCCAAGGAAACTCCATCTTCCACTGTCCCAAAGACACCGCTGCCTGGGCTGCTGAGAGCCCCACGCTGGCTGCTACGCTGATCCCTCAAGAGCCTCCGCTCACCGAAATGTGCAGTCACTGAAAAGCCCCGCAGCTGGGCCTCACAAACAATTCCAATATTTTGCCCCTAGAGAAACTTCAGAAGCTATTGTATCAAGGAAATAAGAGCTTTTACTGTTAAGATGAACAATTGAAGCTCAAAAGAATCATGGAGATAAAAACATGATTTTTGAACATAAAAAGAAATTTGAGGAGGGGCAGTAAGGAAGAAGAGATGGGACTAAACTGTGGGGGATGGTGGCCCAGTGTCACCCAATTCGAGGATGCCTCAGCCACAGGCACAGAAAGGCAAAGAGGGGGAAAGACAGGAAGCTGGTGTGGGTCAGCGGTCCAGGAGGCCCACTCTCTCCACGTGGTCTCTCGGGAGAGAGCGGCAACCGGGCAGGGAGCTGGGAACCAGGACAAGAAGTCCACTGAACCGAGACAGATGGAAAGTGCTTGCGAAACGCCAGGGAAGCGATTTTTAAAAACATTTAGGAACTCCAAAGACAAAGAGAAATTGTTTAAACTTTCATGTCCGGCTGGCCCAGGCAATGCTCCAGAAGACCGAACGGCAGGACATCAGAACCAGGGTGACGAGGGGTCGGCCCAGAAGCCATCCCCAGCCAGGCCGTCCTCCCCGTGGGTGGGAAGCACAGAGCGCTGAGCTCAGGAGACCTTCAGCCAAACCAAGGGTGTCCCAGGAGGAAGGGAGGCCTGCGAAAAACCGGCCTGCAAGCCAGGGAAGCAGATCCGAGCAATGATTGGCAAGACCACCAAACCCATGGTGAAGGACTCTGGGAACGGAGGAGTGTGGGGTGAGGTGACGGATCTAAGCATCTGAGAAACAGCGCCCCAGGTTCTTTCAGCCATTTCTGTCGGGAGGAGGCTGGGGAGAGGGAAGTGGCCCAACCCTTCAGTGTGGCCTGTGTGGGGAGCACAGGGACGGCTCAGTGGGAGGCCTGGATCCGGGCAGTGTGCTTCCTGCACACCGCCCATCCCTCTCACCTTGGCCTCCGCCCTTGTCCCATAGGAGACAAAACCCATTCACAGGGCTTTCTCACATGACCATCACCACCTAACAAGCTGGTGTGCATTTCAAGTGCCAGCCATGAGTATTATTTCAATTAGGAATTATTAATGGAGATAGAATAAATAATTTTTTTGTTTTCTTTTTGGTACTGGGGATTGAACACAGGTGCACTCAACCACTGAGCCACATCTCCAGCCGTTTTTTTTTTTGTACTTTTAGAGACAGGGTCTCACTGAGTTACTCAGTGCCCCACTATGTTGCTGAGGCTGGCTTTGAACTTCTGATCCTCCTGCCTCGGCCTCCGAAGTCTCTGGGATTATAGGCATGCACCACCGCACCTGGCAGACAAATGTATTTTTAAACTCTGTCCAAGAAACTTACCAGAAACCCTTCTGGTTTGCGTTCTGAGTTTGGAATGTTGGTGTTCCCACCTCAGGGCTAGCCTGGGACCCTGTGGAGGGAAGACCTGGAGAGCTGGTATGGGGTGGACCTCTGTGAGTCGCAATGCATATGGAGTCCAGGATCTGTCCCTGGCTGACCCAGATGGGCTGGGCTTGGAGGGTGGGGTTTGTTTGCTTTTTTTCCTGGGACACCAGGCTCCTTCCCTTGAGGTGGGTGGAGGTCCATTCCAGAGCACACAAAAGGCACCTAACAAAAGAAAGTTGCCTCATTAATGTGCTTCCTGGGACACGCAGCAGGATGTAGGCCTGTGTACACAGTGTGATGGCAGCTCCAGGCTTTGAGACCACAAACACAGGCCTGGAAGGGCAGGCTACATTGTTCTCACAGCTCCCTGGCCATCTAAGTCCTGAAGAGCCATGCTCCCTGTGTGAAGAGCAGAAAGCAGGGAAGGGGCTTCTTCACAGACCCGGGGTCGGTGGCTCCGGTCTGAGGGTCACCTCTAGAATTGCTGGGGAGAGCTGGCTGGCTGACCCGGGTTCTGCTGGGACCTGCTCATTGGAGCAGGCAAACCCACCATTCAACCTTTTGAGCTTCCTGCTGGGGGAGAGAAATTTATCTTCTGGAGTTCAAAGCCAGATAATCACTGCTCTCATTTTATTTATCAGCCATCATGATCCAGGCTCTTGTAAAATATATCTCATTTAATTCTTAGGCAAGGTGGGCAGTGATCATTATTATCTGCAATTTACACACGAGGCCATGGAGGCCCAGAGAAGTTAAGGCACGTGCCCCTCAGGGGTGGAGATCTTGAACTGGGGATGTAGCTCAGTGGTAGAATGCTTGCCTAGTATGAATGAGGCCCTGGGTCCAATCCCCAGCACTGTTAAAATGTATTTTATATATATATGTAAATATATAAATAACATATTTTACGTATTATATATATATATATATATTTCAATTAAAAACAAATTCAGTAGAAAGAGATGGAGATTTGGGTCCCAGAGAAGTAAATCCACAGTATAACTTCAGGAAGAATTTGAGAGTAACATGTTTCTTTAGGTTTTTGCTTTATCATTATTTGTAGATAGTTTTCATTTAAGAAGCCTTTTAATTTGCTCTTAAAAGAAAACCCTCTGAGATACTAGATATGCATGCTTTATAAGGGTGCAGAACAGTACTTTGTATGCATGGAAAGCCCGGCCTGGTCTCTGGAAGGCTGGCGGCTCTCTTCTTACCCGTGGGGTCAGGCAGTGATGAACTTGCCTTTTCTTCTGCTTGGGAATGTGGTGGCTGGAGTGCTTTCATTCTCCAAACTCCTTGTGTCAGATCTTGGATAGATCGGGGTGTTTTGTTCTTGAAGGTTAAAGGTGAATACTAAGCTCTCACCCTTGAGTCTCTGTTGTCACTGCATTGGCCTTGAACTTGATGGAAACCAAGTGTGAACCCTGGGAACGAGTGTTCAGAACCCAAGGAAAGACAATCAAACGTATGAGAATACTCTTTGTTCAACACCCCAGAACAGAGTTGGCAGTTCTCAGCAGTGTGTGATGCCGGGCTGGCTGCTACCTTTACTGTCTTGGATCATTCATTCTGGGCCATTCACTTTTCTGAGGGCTCCTCTTCGTGGCTCCTCTGCTGGTGGAGAAAACCAGGGTCCCATCCTGAGTCCTCTTCTGAGTCCTGTGTTCAGCTCTCTGTCACCATAGTCAATACTTAAGGTAAGCTTCAGTCCACCACTGGTTGACCCCACTCTCTCGGGGCCCGTGGTGAGGAAGCACATCATGGCAGGGGTGTGGTAAAGCGTGACCTCTCACCTCATGGATGGGGCCTGAAGTCGAGGAGGAGGGATCACATATGGCGGGCTCACACGGCAGAGGAGGCTCTTCCCCTCTTGATGTCTGGGAAGCAGAGAGATTCAGAGAGAGGTCCCCTTCCAGGGACCTAAAGACTTCCTACCAGACCCCATGTCCTAAAGGCTCCACCACCCCCCACCCATGGACCAAGATACCAATACCCGATCCTTTTCAGATCCAAATCACACCCCCATCCACGGTAGCTCTCTGGGGCCTCACCTAGGATGGCGTGTGAAGGAGTCCTTTAGTTTCTAGCACCAGCTCAGATTTCTGAAAACCCAGCACTTTTACACCCTCTGCCTCTCCCATAGCCCATGGAGGTTTCTAATGTACCTCTCAAGGTCAACCTGAACAAAATGGAACCTGGATTCATTATTCCCTCTCTCTTGCCAAAGGCCCCCCTTCTTTACCTCTGTCAAGGACCCCATCCATCCCTCTAGGTGTCCAAACTGCACTGTGGACAGGCCTTCCATTTTCTTGGTGTCACACCCCACATCCAGTTGTCAAGAATCATGACGAATTTGTCTTCAGAACTTACCAGAAACTGAAGAACTCACCCTTCCCTACCACCTAGTCTGAGCAGCCCCCTCCCCCTGGCCCCAACCTCCTGGTGGTCTCACAGACAGGCTCTTGTCTTCACGGTCTAGTCTGCCCAGTTGCCACCGTGATTCTGTTAAAATAGGTCACATGGTGTCACTTCTCAGCTCAAAATCCTGCAATGCTTCCCATGAGACCACGTCCTCTAGAGATCCTGAGGCCACCGGACCCCGCCTCCTGCCTCCCACATCTCCAGCCTGCAGGTCTGCACTCTCTGTGGCTCTTGGGAATGCTCTTGGGAATGCTCTTGGGAATGCTCCTGGCCAACCACGGCCTGCTCTCCCTCTCCCTCTTCCCCTCCTCCTCCCCGCCCTCCCTACCTTCTTCCTTTTCCACTCCTTACACTTCCTCAGGGCCACTGTCATGACATGTTATGTCTTTCATCACTGAGGCTTGTTGACTCTGGAACCTCAGGACCAAGCATCCCAGGACCTCCCTGGGGAGAATGGCTCAGGCACTCACTGTGCACGCCATGGGCACAAACACTTCACCTTTATTAAGTCAGCCAGCTCTCCCCATTTTAACAGAAGAGGAAACTAGGGGACAAGAGGGTTGTCCCCAGCCTGGGGCCTAAGTGGTATGGTGGGCAACTGGTGCGAGAGGAGTTTGTATTTGAGAATGTCTTGGAAAATGCAAACTCCTGCCCAAACCCAGGTAAGACATTAGTGCTTGGCTGCTTCCATGAGGGGATTGGAAGACCAGGTTATTTCAGGCCTGAGTAAGGTGTTTCCCTGTATTAGTATTTCACGACATTAAAATAACAATATTAGTGGAGCACGGTGGCGCACGCCTGTAATCCCAGCCCTTTGGGAGGCTGAGACAGGAGAATTGCAAGTTCAAAGCCAGCCTCAGCAAGGGCGAGGCACTAAGCAACTCAGTGAGACCCTGTCTCTACATAAAACACAAAATAGGGCTGGGGACGTGGTTCAGTGGTTGAGTGCCCCTGAGTTCAATCCCTGGTACCAAAAAAAAAAACACCCAACATTGCAGGCATGGTGGACAGTAGACACACCTGTGGCAGGTGTGTCCTGATGCCCACTTCCCGAGTCCTGGCCCACAGAAGGAACCCCAGGCTCTGGGACTCCATGACTTAGCTAGAGAGTCTTCACTCTTGCTTTTTTTAAAAAATTAATTAATTAATTAATTCTACTTAGGTATACACGATAGCAGAATGCATTTTGATTCATTGTACACAGATGGAACACAACTTTTCATTTCTCTGGTTGTATGTGATGTAGAATCACAACATACATGCAACCATACATGAAGCTAGGGCTACGATGTCCATCTCATTCCACCATCTTTACTGTACCCATGCCCCCTCCCCTCTCCCTCCCTTTCACCAAACTTCCTCCATTCTTTCCGTGTCCTCTCCTCCATTATGGATCAGCATCCACTTATCAGAGAGAACATTCCACCTTTGGTGTTTGGGGATTGGCTTACTTCACTTAGCATGATATTCTCCAACTCCATCCATTTACCTGCAAAGGCCATAATTTTATTCTCTTTTAATTTTATTATGCTGAGTAATATTCCATTGTGTATATATACCACAGTTTCTTTATCCATTCATCTATCGAAGGGCATCTAGGTTGGTTCCACAGTTTAGCTATTGTGAATTGAGCTGCTATAAACATTGAAGTGGCTGTGTCACTGTAGTATGCTGTTTTTAAGTCTTCTGGGTATAGACTGAGGAATGGGATAGCTGGGTCAAATGGTGGTTCCATTCTAAGTTTTCTAAGGAATCTCCATACTGCTTTCCAGATTGGTTGCACCAATTTGCAGTCCCACCAGCAATGTATGAGCGTGCCTTTTCCCCACAACCTCGCCAACACTTATTGTTGTTTGTATCCTTGATAATTGCCATTCTGACTGGGGTGAGATGAAATCTTAGAGTAGTTTTGATTTGCATTTCTCTAATTACTAGAAATGTTGAACATTTTTTCATGTGTCTATTGATTGATTATATATCTTCTGAGAAGTGTCTGTTCAGCTCCTTGGCCCATCTATTGATTGGGTTGTTTGTTTTTTTGTGTTAAGTTTTTTGAGTTCTTTATATATCCTGGAGATTAGTGCTCTATCTGATGTGCATGTGGCAAAAATTTGTTCCCAGAATGTTGGCTCTCTGTTCACTTCATTGATTGTTTATTTTGCTGAGAAGAAGCTTTTTAGTTTGAATCCATCCCATTTATTGATTCTTGCTTTTACTTCTTGTGCTTCAGGAGTCTTGTTAAGGAAGTAAGGTCCTAATCCAACATGATGAAGATTTAGGCCTGTTTTTTCTTCTATTAGGCGTTGGGTCTCTGGTCTAATTCCCAGGTTCTTGATCCACTTTGAGTTGAATTTTGTGCATGGTGAGACATAGGGGTTTAGTTTCATCTTGCTGAGTATGGATTTCCAGTTTTCCCAGAACCATTTGTTGAAGAGGGACTGTGGCTGAAGGTGACCTTGGGGCTCACTCTCACAGCTATTCAAATAGGGTCTGTCTCTCCCCATGTGAGAGGTCCTGCCAAGTCCTGCAGAGGGAAGGTTCCCCTGGCCACACTCCAAGAGACCCCCCGCCTTCACAGACACTCACCCCCCCCACCTCACACACGCACATCCCCACCTCCCAAAGCCCCTCACCACACACACATGCCCTCGCTGCACACAACCCTCATCACACACACACACACACACACCACACCAAGGCACCCCCACACACTGACGGGTCTCAGTGCATCGACTGGTAGCTGGAGGGCATGCGCATCTGCAGGCTCGCAGGCTCACTGTGGTCACTTGGGTTTTCACTTGGCTTCGTCCCCAGCTCCTGTGTCCTGCAGCTGCCCCAGCACAAGGACAGTCCTGCGCTGTCATGACCCCTCCCCTCTCCAAGCAGCCCACTCCACACTGCAGGGCTGGGGAGTACCAGCACTGGGCGGGCCTGTGCACGTGGGGTGCTTGTGGGGCTGGCATTTTCCTGCACACAGATGGCAGCCCATTTGCATGGTGGTCCCCTGATGCCCATTGGGGACCCAGAAGGTCTACTGGCACAGACTGTTTATTCAAGACAGTTGGACGGGGGGACTGCCTTCTGGCAATCTGGACATTTCTCTCCAATGTCCCTGTCCCACGGCCCCCACTTACACCTATCCTCCTCTCTCTGTCCCTTCCTGGAGAAAGCAAAAACCCTGCCAGGCACAGCAGCCCTGTGTCTGGAATCCTGTCTGGTGCTCAGGACGGTGACTTTTCTGGGCTCAGAGGAGGCTGGGCCTCTGGAGTCCCTGAGTTCTCCCCACGTAATGCCATGGGACAGAGCATGTAGGAGGCAGAGGACACTCTCAAGTGACGCCTGCAATCCTGGGGCACAGTGGCCTGCGGACGCTGCACATGGTCGTGGAGGCTGACCGTCTGTGTGCTGTGCACAGCCAGGTCTTCTAAGCCGTCGTCGACATGCACCAGCTCCTTGAATGAGGCAGACCTCGGCACCCCCATGTACAGGTGAAGAAACAGGCATGACTGGCAAGTGGCAGAGGCCAGCTCAAGGCTGGACAAGAACTGGAATACGGAGCCAGGCAGTTCTCCTGAGCAGTGGTAGGGGAGTGGTGCTGCTCACATTTGGGATTTGGGCCACATTTGGAATAAGGGGCTCACCCTCCCCGCGGCAGCTGCAGCCTCCCTGGGGATAGCACGCTTCCAAGGAGTAGCACTTGCAGAAGGGAAGTCACAGTCGCTCGCTGACGGGGGCCCACTCCGTCTCACTTCCACAGGCCCCGTTTGTAGCTGCAGTGGCCTCACCCCCCGGCATGGCACCCTTTGGTAGGAGGAAAGTGGCAGTGAGTGTCCAAGATGAGTCTTCCCTGGATGCGAAGTTACAGCCTGGGACCACATTGCACAGGTGAGGGGGTCTCTGTGTCCCTGTGTCTTAATGACCCAATGTTGGAGGGTCAGCATGGTGGCAGCTCCTTTTAGCTCCAGATGTTCCTTGGGCCTGTGGCTTTTGTTTCCATGGCTGGAGGGGATTAGCTGGGGCCTGTCTCAGTCTTCTTGTAGAAGTATGCAAATAGCTGAAGTGAAATCACGGACAACCTTGGGCCAGTGCGGAACCAGGTCCCGTCCTGGGAAGCTGCTGTGAATCATCGTAGCAGGTAGCCACTTTCTCCAGGGTCCTTTTGCTGCATGAAGGCTCCTTTTTAGACTATGCATGAAAATATCAGGTCTGTGTGAATAAGTTAAGTGCCTGGCTGATTTTTCCTTCCATAAATGAAACTTTGTTTTCCTAGATAGAATATTTTGAAAGAAAAACAAACAAACAAACAAATAAATAAATAGGCTCGCTTGGGTCTGTTGGTGGGTGTCTGTGTGAGTTTCAGAGAGCGGGTTAGTGAATGCCTTGCTGTTGGCACCTACCAGCCCAGACCTCTGGATCCCCCTTGTTGGGTCCCTGTGTCCCTGTGTACCAGGTAATGAAAGGATATGTCTTGCGTTTCTCTTCCTTATTTCCAGGGAAGACAGACAACTGAATAAATCCCCAAGCAAGTGGCGGAGGAATGGGAGTCCCACAGGAAGCTGGAGAAACCACAGTCTGCATCATTGCCTGCTGACCGGTGTCGTCTCTCCCCTAGATGCTGACCACCTCCTTCCCACAGAGGTTGGGCACATCTTTCCACCCAGCTGCCTCTGCTCGACAGGAGCCCAGCTTCCTGCGGCTGCCCAGGGTTGAGTATGTTGGGCAGTGGTTATCCCTAGGAGTCACTGTGGGCATATTCCAGGGGACAGAGGACCCATGGGGTGGCACTATCCACACTCGAACTTTTCTAAGCTTCTCTGTGGCCTCTGTTTCCTTGAACTCTTTGAACATCCCATATTATGCTAATGATGCTAATTAGACTGATGGTCCATGACCTTTGGAGTAAGAGGCTTTGACCTCCCTGTGCAGCAGGAGGAAGACAAGGCAGCTTTCAGAAGTACCAGCCCCTCAGGAGCCCCAGCAGCCTGCGGTGCCCTAGTCCAGAGGAAAGTGTCCAGAAGTCCTCAGCTCAGTGGGAATGCAGGGCCTGTCAGCTGCTGGGCAGGCTTCTCAGGTGTCACCTGCTTCATTACCCTCCCCTGGCAGGGTGTTCTGGCCTCCAGAGCGTGGACGGGTTCCAGGATACACAGGTGACACCCTGATTGTATCAACCTAATAGAGTTGGTCCATTCAAACAGAGAGACGGTGACAAACTTTGGCTGCTGCAGTCTCAAGGATCCGGAGGTCAGGTGGGCATGGACTTGTCTCAGGAGTTGCAGCCCCAGGTCTTGACTCGGCAGCCTGCGGTAGGGCAGGTGCCTGTCTCCAAAACTCATTCTGTTCCCTGACTTTTGCTGGGCCAGACGCTCACTCCCGGGTTCCTCTCCTCCCCCACCCAGGGAGACCCCTTGCTCAAGTGCCCCGTGAGCTGAGTCTTTTAAGGGAGGGTACCTGTACCCATCAGGGCTAGTGAGGTTCCTCTAGCACCTCTGCCCCTCTGCACAGGGACACCTCTATGTGCTCTGTCCCTACCCCCCAGCACTGGTCCCCAACTACTCTGCTGCTCCTTGTTACCTCCTGCCGCTCTCCCCTCGGCCCCCAGTGGGTTGTCCACGCACTCCGTGGACTCATGCTGGCCAACCGCGGCCTCCCAGCACACACTCACCCTAATAGCACCCACAAGTAATACCCAGGGTGCTTAGAGATCAGAGGAGGCGGCTGGCTTCACCGCGTCCTTATCTTCATAAACACCTCCTAAAAATAGTGGTAGAAGCTGTTATTTTTTGAAAGGTGGATTTGTTTGGCTTTAATTAACATTGTTCTTTCTCAGGCATCACATATTTTTAAAATGATTTTTTGATCAATATACAGCAGAGCTTTCCAAGGGCTTATGTAATCACACTACATCCACACCATCCTGGGGCCTAGGAATAGAAGTGGATGTAATGACACCACTTGCTCTAATTTCCTCTTTATCACGGGGAGAGAATAAATACCTGCATTTCCATAGTGCTTTTCATGCTTAAAAAAAAACCTGCAGCCAGTTCTCTATGTAGTTGGATCATTTCTGCAGTCTGTCAAGGTAGGGAGGAGCAAGAATCAGGGTTTCTAGTTTGCACATTGAGGAAACTTTGAGGCTCACGGAGGCTAGACAATGTGTTTAGAGTGTCAGTAACCAGTACAGAGCAGGGGCCACAATTCCATTTTATTTTCTGACTTTTTCTACAATAGGACTTGATTTCTTTTCTAAAATATGACTTCTGGACATGGACAGGAGGAGGACATAGCACATGGTCAGCACCCTGTCAGTCCCACCCCACTCTTCCATGACCCTGGAGGCAGTGTGCCCTCTGGGGACTCAAGGACTCAGGCTGGCCAGGTGCTGCTGCTTCTCCTGCCACCAGATATGGCCATTCATGACCCCCTGCCATTCCGAGGGTCTCCACCCTCTCTCACCTCAACACACACTTCTTGGCTAACATTGCATGTGGCCCCGGGGACATAGCGGGCTTGTAACAGTGTCCACTTTAGGCCTTGACTTAGCCCCTGCTGCTCTACCACTGCAACTGGTTTTTAAAATGGACCTGTTTCTTTCTCTCCTCTCTCCCTGCTCCTCCCTAATCTCTCCCTCCCTAATCTCAGGGGAGGCAGGATCACCTTTCTTCCCTATCCTTGGAAGAGTGATCTGTCCCTGAACACACACCCACCATGGGAATGAAGTGAGCCAGACTTTGGGGATGACACAGGTCTCAAAAATGACTATCTTCCAAATTAACAAGTGAATTACAACTCTAACAGAGGACATGTCAAATGTGACCTCTTTAAAACTCCCCTCCCTGTTCCTGCTGATGGGCAGATCACAGCGTTTGGGATTGGAGTCCCTGTGTCTCCTTTGCTAGCAAAACAATAAACCCTCTTTTTCCTTTTTCTCACAGTCATGTCCTCATTATTGGATTGGCATCATGGACAAGGACCAAGCTTTCAGCAACAGAGTCAGCCCCACAGGAAGGAGGTCAGGATGGGGATCTGCCTCACGGGTGGAAAGAGGAGGTTTCGGGTCGCTTCTCTGCAGAATAAATGAGAGCAGTAGCACAATCCCATGATCTCGGGCCAATGGGGAAGAAGAGGAAGTCACCCTGCTTGGCCTCCTGGAAACTGGTGAAGAGTGGGCTGGCACTGTTGTCACCTGCCGTGGTCCAGCATTGCAATGAGCTTCTCGCCTCTTGTGTTCTTGCAGGAGAAAATGTCAGGCAACGCTTGTAATCCCAGCACTTAGGGAGGCCGAGACAGGAGGATTGCGAGTTCAAAGCCAGCCTCAGCAATGGCGAGGCGCTAAGCAACTCAGTGAGACCCTGTCTCTACATAAAACACAAAATAGGGCTGGGGATGTGGCTCAGTGGTCGAGTGCCCCTGAGTTCAATCCCTGGTACCAAAAAAAAAAAAAAAAAAAAGTCAGGCAAGACAGGAAAAGTAGTGAAAGTGTAGCCAAGCTTATTAGGAAAGAAATCACTGGAGAGGGAAAGAGGGAGCGGGTCTCCCAAGAGGAGAGGGAAACATGCCCTTTGTTCCCAGTTTTACTGGAGAATCTTAGGGACATTTCTAGAAAGTCCCACCCAGCTACCACCTCTTGATTTTAACTGATAGTAAGACTGCATCAGCTTTTTTCAAGTCCTTACAGTGCTTGATTTTACCCATAGTCACCCAAGCAAAACCCATGAGGGAGAATTTTGCTATTTTAATTAGATTAAAATGGTGTGCTGAAGATCTACGGGCAACTCGTCACTGTGGCCTGCCCCCACTGTCCTAGTTGGAATTTGTTTATTTTTTTAAACAGATTTTATGGTTGGTGGGCTTTGCTTTTAATTATCCTGCCTTCTTGAGTCTTGGAATTGGTCTGTATAAAGGTCACAAACTCTCCCCTTCAGGGTAATTTGTGTTATCACAAGGAGGAGTCCCAAGTCTCCAAGTGGAGAGAACAGCCCTAGGGTGGCAGGTTGTTTGTGGAGAAAAGTAGCAGCCTGTTGACTTCAGCCAGAGGAGGGCCAGAGTGGCCTCAGGCAAAGTGCTTTTTAAAGAAAGCACTGGGGGTGGGTGGGGGAGGCAGCTGGCAGGTCTAGTCTGTGGAATTGTCCCTGCGGCTCATGCCTATATTCTGCCTGTCACTATGAGCCACTGCACTGGATCGTGGCCCTGACACCCAGTCCGCCCCCATCTGCAATGGGCTCCTGCAGGAGGGATGGTGTCCTCTGGTGGCCTTGTCCTCAAGAGGTTTAGTACACATGGAGCTCCAGAGAGCCCAGAAACCCAGGCAGGGCCCTGGAGCAGCACCTGTGGCTGCTGGTCCACAGGTCCAGGGTGACACTGGTTCCCCTGGGCAGCACTGGCTTCCTGATTTCATGTTGATCAAGTCCACAGGGGCAAATGCACAGTTGTCTTCCACATGGCAGGTTGAGGGCAGGAAGAGCAAGGACAGGGGAGTAGAATACGCTTTAGAAGGATCCCAGTGCCGCACCTGTCTAGATGATGGATGTTGGGTACTTTCTCAATCTCTCTGGACCTCAGTTTCTTCCTCTGTGAATCAGGCACATGGAACAGCATAAGAAAGGAACAAGTGTGGAGCCCCAGGCCTGACACTTTGGGTATCACCCATGCAGGCCCACCTCCCCAGCACCCACTCTTCCCACATTAACCCAAGGACCGAGGATACTGGGAACACTGGCACCTAACCCTGCCACCTAACCCTGGGTAAGATCATCCAAGCCAACATTACTAAAACCAGAGCCCAGGTGCTCTCTGTTTTACTGTGCACAAAAGGAAAAATTGAAAAACATGATTTCAGAATGTTGGAAAACCAGTGCCAGTCAGAGGCTGAGCACGAGCCCATGGAAGGAAAAGTATAGGTTTTACTTTTTTTTCCATACCAGGGATTGAATCCAGGAGTGCTTAACCACTGAGCAACATCCCCAGCTCTTTTTAATTTTTATTTTGAGACAGGGTCTCACTGAATTGCTTAGGGCCTCACTAAGTTACTAAGACTGGCTTTAAACTTGGGATCTTCCTGCCTCAGTCTCCTGAGCAGTTGGGATTACAGGCGTGCACCACTGCACCCTGCTGGTATTTATGTTTTTAATAGAACATCACGTTGAATTTTCTCCAAAGTGTCTGGTGACCCATTCGGGAGATTGCTGATGTTCAGGTCTTCAGGGCCAAGAGGGGAGATAGTGACTGGGGCCTGGGAGGCTCCAACTTCAGAACCAACAAATTGAAGCTCCTCTGTCAACTCTCAGTCATGCGGACACAGGAGACATTTCTCCTGTCCCTTCTGAAGGTCAAGTCTGCCAGATGATGCCTGCTGTGTACTTCCCATGAATTGGATTGCGTGAGCACTCATTTTAAGCCAGGGAGGTCTTTCTGCCCCATCTGCTTTCCTCCTAGAATTTTTCTGGATGGACGTGTTTCGCTGATGTCCTTTTCCTTTTTCCACAGAAGATGTCCCAGTGTGACTGTCTGGTGCCCCTGGCCCTGCCAGCCTGCTCTTCACAGAGGCATCACAGTTCTATGTCAGCAACTTGCTGGGAGTGAATGGAGCCTGGTTCATCGCACTGGCCAGTTGGCCAGGATGGCTCACTTCTCTCAGGGCTTGCAGCTTCTTCAGGAGGAGCGGTCATTCCCAGTACCAGTGGATGGCTGTGTTTGCAGCCAGACTTGGACAGATCTGTTTGGGTCCAGAACATGTTGCTGTCTATGGAATCTGCAGCTGGGGTTGGGATGGAAGAGGACGAAGGCATTGGGATGGAGGCAAATGGTGGAGTCAGGAATGAGGCCGCTGATCAGCAGGCTGTGCAGTGGCCTCTGGGTCAGTGGTAGGGTGGGAGGAAGAACCCTAGAGAAGCAGGTCCTTCCTCCCCTGAAGACATCCAGAGCAGCCCTTCATGTTTCCAGCAGCAGGTGGCTGGACTCTGTGGGACGGATTCGTGTGATGCTTCCCCAGAAGAGCAGACTAGAGGGATCTGGGAGACTGGAAGCCTGGTGCTCTGTGGGGCCTGCAGACACAGGCTGTCCACGTGGGGATGCTTTAGCAGCCAGCTCCTCGTCCCACCAGGGAGCATCCATTTCATCACTTCCCACACAGTGGGAGTGAGCTCTGGGGCTGCTGGACAGCAGGGACCCAGTAGGGTGGAGGCTGGGTGCCATGTGGGTATCTGAACCTGGCTGGTCCTGAGACTTCTGGGCCATGGGCAGTCTTCCCTAGGAGGCGGGTCTCTGAGTAAGATTTCTTGGCGTGCAAATCTCTATTGGGGAGGGATCAAATTGCAGAAAGTTGACCTGATGCCAGGCCTTTCTCTCTCAGGCGAGCTGACCTGCTTGGATTGCATGCGTACTCATTTTAAGCCAGGGAGGTCTTTCTGCCCCATCTGCTTTCCTCCTAGAATTTTTCTGGATGGACGTGTTTCGCTGATGTCCTTCTCCTTTTTCCACAGAAGATGTCCCTACCACCTCCCCTGGATGTTTTCTGCACCAAGTACAAGAGTTCCTAAGGTCACAGTGCCCTTGACGGTCAGCTAATTATGTGGGAAACAGGTGGGTGTTTATAGCCAAATAAATATGGAGCCCCTCCACACAGCCAGTGCTGGTGGCCAACAGCGGTGAGGTCACAGACGCCTCTTCTTGCTCTGTGCCACATCTACTGCTGACCTCCAGGCTCACACGAGTGCTCAGAAAATCCTCCTGCCCACATAGGGAGTCCCTCCCACCTCTCTGTCAAATAGCACTCAAATAGACAATCTAGAACTCGGAGAACGCTCAGTGTGGGTGGTCCTGTGCCATGTGTCAGGGGGTCTCTAGTAGCCAGAAAAGTCTCCCTCAGAATATCCACTCTTCCAGTGAAAAGGACACATGGAAGGCACAGGTGCAGAACGTTCTGGAAACTATCCACTAACTCATTCCTACTGGTGGGAGGGTTGCTCAGCTCTCCCACATTGTCTCTGGTGGAGAGGCCAGTTCACCCGGTCGAGAGCTCCACATGCTGGTGGGGCAGCCCTAAAGCAGAAGGCTGTGTGGCCTTGAGCAAGCTCCTTAACTAGTGAGTGCCTCAGTTTCCTCATCTGTCAAATGAACACAGTGCCAGTGCTGCTTCTCTGGAGAGCTGGAATGCTCAGAGCATGCGCAACGGCTCCTGGCTGACGCTGAGTCCTAACAGTGTGCGTGAAACGAGACATCCAGCAAGTAGCTGGCCGTAGGCAGCACGGGGTGGGGGCAGCTGCCTGGATGGCTGGGTGACAAGAGAACCTGTGGGGCGAGCAGGGCCATGCCAGGGGGCACTGGGAAGCTTCACCGGCTGCTTCTCTGTTGGGATGGGGTGTCAGGTCAGACCCCCCTGGGTTCCTTTTCCTGCCTGTTCTCCCCTTCCTAACAGTAAGTATGAATTGTTCAAGTTGAAGGCACAGCCCGTTTGGCAAGAGAGCTGTTTTGGAAAATGACCAGCCATGTGGGCCGGAAGAGGTTCTGTGCCCACCCACCATTTCTTGGTTGCACCAACCCTGGCTGAGCAGGATCCTGCGGAGGGAAGGCCGGTGGCAGGTGGACAGAGTTTGCCCACACTCTTTCCCAGCCAATTTCAGAGGCTCATAAGGCGGGGAATCTTGATTTTCCATTTTGGTTTTGAGAGGTTTCCTATGCAGACATGATTTTAAGTTTTATTTTCCCCTGATGAGATGTTTGGAGATGGAGAAGAAAGGGAAGGAGTACTGGGACTCTCTCTCCCCCTGGCCATTCCATTTTCTGTTCTTTTCGCTGCCTGTGACTCAGGTGAGAGAGAGACAGAGACAGGTAGGATGTCCAGAGTGATTATAGCAAAAATCAGTTTCAGAGTAATTCTGTGATATTTGTAGGCAAAATCAGGAGTTTTGGCTTACTCCATTTCTTAGCCCATAGAGGCCTACCTTCCAATGGATGATCAATTGATTGATTGATCATTGACTTATTCAGATACTTATTGAGCACCCACCTGCCAGAAACTGGTCCAGGCTCTGACGATGCAGCACGAACTGCAGTGAGAACAAAAGATGTCCTTGTGGACCTGGGTTGCTTGGGCAGGGCCAGGGGAACAGAAGAGGGACCGTGCCAGGGACCGTGCCAGGGCCAGCCTATAAGTACACCAGTCAGACCGAGGGTCATTTGGGACTCCCAGCCCCACTGCATCCCCACTGGTTTCCAGTTTCTTTGCTGGGTCTCTGCCTCTGGCCCCACACTCTGGACCCTATGCAGATGAAAACCTTCCCTGCTGCCTTCCTGTGGGGAGAGACAGACTCGAGCTCAGGTGCCGGCTCTGGGCACGTCCAGTTCCTTGGGTCACCCTCAGTTTCCACACATCGGAGCAGGTATCTTTCTTATGGAGCTGGCCTGAGAATGACAGAGACCAGAGACAATGTACCTAGCCTGGGAGGTGGCACACAGATTCAGACCAGAGGGACCAGGCAGGAGAAGACGTCCATCCATCAAGCTGCTACATCAGAACATCTGAGTCTTGACATTTAAAGAAAGTCAGTGTGGCTCTGCAGGCTGGGAAGACCCAGGGCGAGGTCTGCATCTGGTGAGGGGGCAGCGCTGTATCATCCTATGGCAGAAGGGGGTGTGTGGAAATGGAGCGGCTGACACCGTCCCTTATCAGGAACCCATTAAAGGCATTAATCCCCCATGAACCCACTAAAGGCATTAATCCCCTCATGTTCCCCACAGGGGGACTCTGGGGCCACACTCAACCACAGCAGAGCGCCAGGCTCCCGGATGCTCCCCCTCTCCCTCGCCAGGAGGCTGGGCAAGGCCTTTAGAAAGAATGCACCATTTCTCATTTGTGTGGAACCCAGGAACAGCACGGGTGAAGCTGTGCCTTTCTCTGGAAAGTATTCCTCCTGAACAAGAGTGTAGTGGCTACATCCCATCTCCTCAGTGGCCTTTGCCTTCTCCCTGCCCAGGAAAAGCCCTGTGGAGCAGGAGAACCCCATGGCTTTCTTAGCCAGTGATAATCAAGCCCCTTCTTGAGTAGGACCCCTGATTCTCATGTGTCTGAGTCTGTGTTCACTTACCAGGGGCCTGCACTCTGGGCAGCTCTGGGGTTCAACTGTCCCTACCATCATGGAGAGGACAGAAGACTCCTGGCTTCTAAGAGCACTGGATTTACTGTCTCCTAAGGGAAGAGTCAGGGCACTGGGGCCCCAGTTCCTCCCCTGCCGGCTCTTGGCACAGCTCATCTGCAGGGGAAGTGAACACTAACAGAAGACCCTACTCCCTTCCCCTTGCGACTCTCCCAAGAAAGGAAAGAGTTCAAAGAAAGCTTGAGTTCTGCCCAGCACAGGCGTCCAGTGAAAGCGGCCAGCCCACCAGCAAAGCCCTGCTGGGCATTAGGTAAAGGGGCTCAGGGCACCCCAGGACAGCAGAGCTCCCAGCCAACAGGCCTGGGAATCCAACAGTCTCATGACATGGAGTCTGGGCAGAGCTGGGAGCGACATGTTTGGTCTGCCCCAAGGCTATAATCTGTTCGATTTGGATTAAGGGGCACTTCTTGCAGGGCCAAGACCCCAAATATGCCACTTTCCAGGTGGGCTGCTGCTTATGAGCTGCCTGTGGCCCAGGCACCAGTTGCATAAGCAGATGATTTGTGTGCCTGTCAGTGGTGTCCACTTGCTTTTGATTTCATCTCGCTCATTCTCCTAGGACCTGGAGCCGTATGTCCTTGTTGAACAGTGTGTGAGGCACACGCCGGCGGGCGGGAGGCAGGGGCACACAGACTCCTCGTTCCCACGCGAGCAGGATCAGGTCTGAAGAGTCCCGGGTTTTCAATGACCTCTCCACTGAAGCCACAGCAACAGCCTACACAGCAGCAGCAACAGCACAATGGCAAACAATGGCCGCCCCGGCAGCAGAACTGGCTGGCGGGGCGAGCTGTTGATCTCCCAGGAGATGGGAAGAGTGCTGTGGTGGCTGACAGCATCCTCAGAGGCACAAGCTGTCCCTGCAGCAGTAGAGAAAGATGGAGGTCACCGCAGAGCACACACCAAGCAGAGGAAGCCAAGAGAGGCTGTGGCGAAGCCTATGTCAGGAGCCTCCGTGGGCCATTCAGAGGTAGAGACCTTCCTAAGCCTTCACATCTCAGGGATGCTTCTGAGAGGGTCATCAGGCCTCTGAGGCACTGCTCAGGGACCAGCAGTCTGCTGCAGAGCACAGCTTGGTAACTGGGCCTCCCACAGCCTCCTCCCTTGCCTGCCTGGTTCTCTGTCCTCACACCCGCTCTCTGGGCCCACACTCCTCATTGTAGCAGTTGCCCAGGACGGCTCAGCCTTGGCAAGCTCTGGTTCTACTGAAGTGGCCAGGCACCATCCACTGCAGTCAGCTGGGCTCTGTCTGGAGGGTTACAGCAGCAGCCATCACTGAGGGGTGTCTCATGAGGGCTCAGGAATTCTGACTGCAAACCTGTGAAGTAGATGTGGTTGTGGCCATTCCATAGATGAGAAAACCCAATGGTTACAGGGTTGCCTAAGGCCCAGAACGGTTCAGTATCAAAGCAGGACTGAGATACAGCTCTGGACACCACGCTGCTTCCCACAGAGTGGGGAGGGAGCCGTGGAAGGGCGGGCGGGTGGCAGAGGACAGTCATGGACCCCACACACGCTTGAAGAGTCTCTGGTCACAGCATAAGGCAGGAAATCTCTGCGTATGTTCAGCACCTGTGTCTGTATGAGCATGTGTGTGCTGTGTGTGGACCGTTTTGCACACGTGTGTTGTGTTGTGTGTGTGCGTGTGTGTCCCTCTGTGCTGTGTGCATGCCCATGGTGTGCATGCGTGGTCACGCGTGCTGTATGCACATGTGAAGGTGTGGCACCTGCGTGCAGGCGTGTCCTTGCAAGTGCAGCGGCTCCTGAGGCAGGCAGTGCTTCACACCTCGGAGACCTCACTCACTAGTGGAGGTCGGCACCCAGGGGTGCACAGATGTGGCTTCCCAACAAAGCAGTGAAGAGACTCAACCAGAGACCCACTACGCCAGGGACCTGGGGTGCCAACAGGCAGGTGACTCTGTGAGTGGGGAGCCAGGGCTGGGGCACTTGTGGGGGACTAGGACAGAGTCTCTGTGCAGGCTGGCACCGTTGTAAGCTGCAGTGCCCAGGCCATTACCAGTTCTGTGAAGGCCTAGGGGATGGAGCCATCTGCTGTGGTGGGACGCAGGCTCCTTCCCTTGCAGCAGAGCAGTCCTGCTGCCTGAAGAGAAGCAGGGGAGGTTGTGGGGACTGGGGGAAGCTCACAGGGGCGCTGCTACTCGCCACTCGCCACTTGAGGCCTTCCTGAGGGCTGGGCTGAGAAAGGCTCTCTGCCGACACCTGTTGATCTCCTAGCAGTGTGGTACCCAAGGTCCTGAGTGAGGGCCTCCAGGCTGGTGTGTTTTTCTGACTTTGGGATGCATTTAGAAATCAAGTGGGTGCCTGCAGGACACTCAGATTCCTGGCCCTGACTACAGAGAGCTTGATTCTGAGGTCCAGGTTGGCACCCAGGGCTCTGCTTCCAACAGTCTCCTCGAGACCCTCTGTGGGTGGTGCAGGAGCCCCTGGGAGAACTCCTCCTCCCAGGCCTCATTCTGCCTGAGCGACTATTGGGAAGAAGGTGAGCGAGAGGAATTGGTAGAGGAGTGCCCAGGCGAAGGTGGAGCTCCTTAGTTTCTGCAATGTGATATATTGGGGATTTTTTTTTAAGGTTTGGTAAGTGTGTTGTAAACCATAAAGTCAACATGTTACCCTACATTTCCACTTCAGTTTCCCAAACTGATAACTTGGGAATCCCCAACTCCCTCCCGCCTCCATCCACGTTTTCATTTTTCCATTCTTGTCTTTCGGGTCTTGGCTTGGAGGTCACTTCCTCCAGGAGTCCTGGACACTCCTCCTCAGGATGCTCAGGTGGTCTTTTCTCACCTCCTCACAGGGCCCGGCCCCTCCTTCCCTGTTCCACCATGGGAAACAGCTGCCTTGCCCCTGCATTTCTGCACTCAGCATGCACCTGGTGTGGGCACTGTGCCATCTGCAGATTCCCAGAGGTTGCGTGACGTTCTTCTTGGTGACCGCTCTGAGTTTACAACATGTACCCTTACCATTCGAATGATATGATGCCATTTCATGTGAACCAAACAGCTCCGAGGTGTCGTAACTCCACCCCTCCCCGTCCCTTCTGTCTCTCATTCCCCATTTTAATTCTGCAAGTGTGAAAAACCCAACACTTATTATTTTTGATCTTCCTGGTACGTTAACTTTTAAAGATATTATTTTAAAAAGGAAGTTCTTTTACATCAATCCTCATTCTGACCTTAGTATGCCATTTCTGGAATTCCCCATCCCCATATCTGAGTCTCCACTAATACCATGTCATTCTGTGTATAAACTTCTGTTATTATTTCAGGTTGTTCAAGTGTCCTGGTGAAGAATCTCTCAGTTTAAAAAAAATAAGTTCTGAATATGCCCTTTATTTTTATTTTTAATGCATGTAAAATTCTAGATTAGTAGCTTATTTTTTCCTTCTGTTCTTTAAAAATGTCTCATTGATATCCTAACCTTATTTTTTAAACATCTATTGGTAAGGGAGAAACAGGTATTATTTTCCTCCTGTATGCAATGTATCTTTTCTCTGGCTGCTTTGAAGATCATCTTTTTGCCACTAGTTCTCAGCAGTTCAATTGTGATATTTCTTTGTGTGGTTTTCTTTGTGTTATTCTGCCTGAGGTCTTGTGGGGGCTAAGGTCTGAAGTGTGTGTGTCCTCCCAAAGTTTATACTTTGAAAACTTAAGCACCAATGTGATGGTATTAGGCAGGGCTTTGAAGGGTGGCGTTCTCAGCAATGGGAACTGACGATCCTCACCAGATGCCCAATCCATCAGCACCTTGAACTTGGACTTGAAGCCTCCAGACGGTGCACAGTGCATTTCTGTTCTTTATAAGCCACTTGGTATGTGGCATTCTGTTACAATAGCCTGAATAGTAAGACTGTGTTTCTGCTTTTCACCAAACCTGAACATATTTTGGCCATGATTTCTTCCAGTATTTTTTTTTTTTTTTGCCTTCCTTTCCTTCTGGGCCTCCAGTTATGTGTCTGTTAGACACTTCATCTTGTCCCACAAGCTTCTGAGGCTCTGCTCGTTTCTCCTCAGCCTTTTTTCTGGGTTTGGACTTACTCCATTTCCCATGGAGCTTCCCTGGATATGCGTCATTAAGCTTATGTTTTCCTTTAAGCCTGTGATCAGATGTAAAATAGTTGCTTTGAAGTCCTTGTCTGGTAATTCCACAATTCTTGCTATGCCTGGTGTTTTTCTAATGACTCATTTTTCTCCAGGTAGCAAGTCACATTGTCCTGTTTGTGTGTCTAGTGATTTTCCGTTTTCTGCTGGCGATTGCAGAAGACAGTTTGCTAAGTGTTGGGCTATGCTGCTTCCTTTAAGGGTGCTTTTTTGCTCTATCAAGGAGCTGGCTTGTGATTCTTTCAGGTGTTTTTTAAGCTGGTTAGCGTAGGTATAGAGCAGCTTTTCTTCAGGGCTAGAGGACCTCTTCTCAGTTCTGTGGAAGTTCTGGAATTTCTATGTAGCCTGCATCTACGGGAGGCCATTCTTTTCTGGGGTTTTGGAGTTCCGTCCTATGTAAAACTGTTGTTCCCGAGAAGCAGGAGACCCTAAGTGGACTTCTGGAGTTCCTTCTCTGGGTGACACCCTCCCTGGAACTGGATCTGTACTCCAGTGGCCTTAGCACCTCCCAAGCTTTGCCTCCTTTTCCCAGCAGGACACTGTGCTCTGCCTGGGCTCGCCTCCTCCATGCCATAATCGAGAAAGTGATTTAAGTCCAGAAACTGGGGAAATCAAAGGTCTCAGCTCACCTCTCCTCTCTCAGAGACCCCGACTCTGCCCTGTCTGACGCCCAACACCCACAAACAGAAGTTTCCTGTGCTTTATCCAGTTCTCTAGGTTTTTATTTCTGGTGGCAGTGTTAGTCTGGTACCAGTTACTCCCAGTGGCTCCTCTGGGTGTTAACAAAAGCGTGTAGGGAGAGGAACAGGCTGGTTCACAGTCTTACCTGACTCTGCATTGGTATTTCCTCCTGCTCTCTACTTCACTCTCAGTTCAGCCTCCTGAGCCTTTGTGGCTGCCTTAACCCCTTCTTATCCTTTCTGAATCACTTATGTGTACGTGTGTATATACTTATATATATGAACATATATATATAAATGTATATATGCACACATTGATGTTGCTCAGTATTAATGCCTTTGCAATAAACAGCTAGCAGTTCCTTCCATTCTTTTTCTTTTTCACAATGCTTTGCCTAGCTATCAATGGGATGAAATGAGAACCCTTCAACAGACAAGGAGCTGAGACAGGCAGGAAGGGGTCCCGTGTGTGGGGCGGGAGTTGTGAGGAGCCGGCTCATCTGGGGACGCATGGCAAAGGGGATGGGATGACTGTGAGCTCATCATGTTGATCAGATATAAAGGCCTTTCCTTGTTCTGCTGAAACAATTCTCTTCTTCCAACATTTGTCTTCAAAGTCTTAGCTCAGTTTCTTGGACTCAGAAGGCCAGAGACATTTAATGCAAAAATCTTAGCAAAATCCACTGTGTTAATTGTAATGGAAACTTGTCCACATATTATATTTTATATTGCGGTGACTCAGATAAGCTCACGCGGAGGTAGGGTTCTTTCCTGGGTTTGTTTGACCTGAGCACAAGGCCTGACCTGCAGTGCCCTCCTGCTCAGGACGGAGAGGAGCCCTCATGGGCACACTGCTCAGGGGCCAGCCAGGTCTGGCCTCGCCTGCTTTCCCAGGTGGCTGATGAATGAACAGGTAAGTCCTTGCATCCATTCTCTTAAGGAGGAATAAACTTCTTGCCTATTTAGTTTCTTAATTTTTACATATTGGAAACAAAACCCAGCTATGTTAATATAAAAAACCGATTTTTCTGCCAACAGTGACCCTCCACTCCATCTGGAGCTCCTCTTTGGATCTCTGCTCTTTGTTAGGAGCTGAAATGCTCAACACAGCAAGTGAATACAAGGAGGCTTGGATTCCTCCTGGCCTCCTCCTGTGTGCCAGGAACAGTCAGTGGCTGTGTTGCTGCCAGCCATGCCCTGCACAAGTCCCTTTCCCCACTGCAGCTCAGTGGTAGATGGGTGGTGTGGACTGCCCGGTCCATGCTGCAGCTGCCCTGTCACCAGGCCTCGGTTCCATCTCAGTCCCTGAGCTGGAGATTGGAACTCCTTGGCCCACGTGCACTCTGCCCCAGCGTCCCTGCTCAGGAGTGGCTCCTGCTCCAGCTGGAGCCACTCAAGACTCTCAAGCTGGCTGCCGTTCCATCGTAATTCTGCTGTCCTGTCTGCAGGCTGTGCACGAGCTTCCAGATGAGGTGACAGCTATCAGGTCCTGACTCCTGAGGCAGCTCCTTGGAGAAGGTGGTTGTTTCTCCTCATCCTAGAGAGAGTCCCTCAGAACAGGAACCCAGCAAGTGTGGAATTTTATACATAAGACTCAAAGGAGCCGGGCGCGGTGGCTCAAGCCTGTAATCCCAGCACTTAGGGAGGCTGAGGCAGGAGAATCACGAGTTTAAAGCCAGCCTCAGCAATGGCGAGGCGCTAAGCAGCTCAGTGAGACCCTGTCTCTACATAAAACACAGAATAGGGCTGGGGATGTGGCTCAGTGGTCGAGTGCCCCTGAGTTCAATCTCCAGTACCAAAAAAAAAAAAAAAAAAAAAAAAAAAAAACCTCAAAGAGCGGGAAGACCCCCTAATCCACAGAAGTTGGACCTTTTCTGGATGACTGAGAATAGGAAAGAAAACAGGAACTTTTTCTTGGCTAAAGCACACACCGTCAGTGCTGGAAGTGGACCTGGCTGCAGAACTTATCTGTGTTAGGATTGTGGATGGCGATTGTAATGTTCCCGTTTAAATGCCTCTGCAGAGGTTTTTAAGGCAGCCTACGGGAGCATGTGTTCTTGCGACCAGATGCCAGGTTCAAGAGCACTTTCTGGCTAGAGTGAAAAGCAGGCAGGTATTTCTAAGGTAATCATCCCAGCTGATGTGTGCTAATTTCATGTCATCATTGAAAATCAATTCTTCTTTTGATTGAGTATTAAATATCAGTACCTTCTTCCCTGCAAGGGGCAGAAAAGCTAACCAGAAAGAGCCTATTTGGAGAGTTGAAGGGCTCACCCTGAATTTAACGGCAGAACACCATTGGATGTCCATGTGCTCTTTGAAAGATGTGTACCCCAAATTCAAAGAAAGCAAAAGACTTGCCTTGGATGGTTGTGTTTTGCTTTGTCCATTTGGAGGGCAGCTGCTGCCCCTGCTCTCACCCCAGGTCCTCCTGTGCCCTAGCTTGTGATCTCCCAGGGAAAACAGTGTCCCGTGGCTTGTTGGCTCAACCATTTGTCCAAGCATCCAACAAGTGTTGAGCATCCGTTCTGTGCCGGGGTGTGTTCTAGACACTGAACAAAATTGCTACCCTCCTGGGCCTCCGTCCTCACAGCCCGTTTTATGACTCTGTAGCCAGTGGAGGGGTTCTCATGCAGGTTCAGCAATACCTCCCCAGGGCCAGCGTCCAGCTCGGGCTGTGCTTCCCCATGCCCCTCGGATGCAGAGAACACTGCTGTGGAGTCATCACGCCCTGGACTCACACACACACACACACACACACACACACACACACGCACAGCTGGCTCACACACACCGCTGCTTACATCTCAGCTGTGGTCCTACGGCGGCAGGACCCCACTCCTGTTTCCGTTTGTCCATGTGTTTGTCCTCGGCACGAGTTCCAGGCGGCCCCTCTCCCTGGGCCACCAGGGAGATGTGTTCAGCGGGTCCCTTTTAATTGCACGTGGTGAGGAATATACACAACTGCCCAGGTTCTGGGTCCCGGGGTCCAAGCCCAGGCTCTGCCACTTGCTATCAGCCGGGCCTTGCTCGTTGTGGTCGGCTGGTTGACCTGAGTCCGGTGCGGCCATGGGGAGCCAGACGGAGGTGGGGTGGAAGAGATGGGAGTGTGACACACAGCACCTCTAACCACCATGAAAGTGGGACTCTGAGTCAGGAGGAAGCTCCGCAGTGTGGCCAGGGCTCAGGGAGGAGCCCAGGGCAGGATGCAAGGTGAGGGCTTCTGGGCTCACGGGAGGAGGATGGCCTAGCCAGCTCGAAGCAGGTATGCTGGTGTGGCCAGGCCAGGACCCCCCAGCACACAAGCCGAGGAGCAGCACGGCCAGGCTGGGCCCCATGGAGCACAGGGGCAGCATGGGAGGTTGGGTTTCCATGCCAAGCACAGCAAGGAAGGTTGCTTCCAGGCTGAGTCTGGCTGTGGGGAAGCTCCCCAGGATGCTCTCACACCTAGGAGGACCACGCAGCTGGAAGCACAGGAACCTTGTCCTCCTGCGTGTCCCTCCAGCGCCCTCTGCTGAGAAAGTTTCGCATCGAGCCTCCTTTGAAGGAGTGGTTAAGCCGTGGTGTGTGGATCTCACTTGATTGCTACACGGAGATGCAGGTCCATCTGCATAGAGCAAGCGCCGCCAGGCAGGTCCTCAGGGACCACCCGTCTGCATACGGCACTCAGCCCTTCTGGGCAACTGCTGGACTGTGTCTGACACTTACTGAGCATCTCCCGTGTGCCAGGCACCCTTCTAGGTGCTGAGGGGACAGTGACAAAGCTGGACATCGGTCCTGAGTTCACAAAGCTCCTGTCCTGGAGCGAGAAACTAAGAAACTAGATAAAACAGGAATGCACAAGGGAGGGCCAGACCGTGTTCAGTAGGGTGCTGAGGTTCAGCAGGGTGCTGAGTGACCAACAGTGGGCTAGACCAGCACCCTGGGGCCCTGGGTTGGCTGGCCTGGCGGCATTGAGCCTGAGGCAGAATGTCTGGAAGACAAAGGAAAGACATTCCAGGGCAAGAACATGGCATAGAATCCCAAATGCCTCCCTAAAATTCCAAACATTTCTAACCTCTGCCCTTGTCCTTTAATAGATAAGAAAACCATATGTGTGGGTTGATGAATGGATCCATTATTCTTCCTATTTATGTGTATTTATGACACATATTTTTAAAAAAACTCACTTAAATTGTGTTGCTGAATTTTCTTGGGGGTTCCTAGATTTTTCTGGATGAATATTTATGGGTGCCTCAATGGCCAGGCCTGCTCATCTCCCCAAACTATGCTCATCTATGGTAAGGGAAGGGTGCCTTTAGGACACCGTCTGTGTCTCCCCAGACTGCCTGAGGGGACACTTGCTCACTCTTCCTTATTTCTCTGCCACCTTCATTTTCTGCCTTCCTGTGAGGACCCTCATCTTGAAGGTGACCTATGTCCTGCTCCATGCCAGAGGTCTCCATTAGGGTACATTCCTGCTGGGCGTGGTGGCTCATGTCCTTGGTCTCAGCTACTCGCCATACAAGTTTGAGGCTAGTCTCTGCAGCTGTACAACACCCTGTCTCAAAATAAAGCACTAATAATAATAAAGGTCTGGGATGCAGCTTGGTGGTGGAGCGCTTGCCTAGCAAGACCCTGGTTCCTCCTAGCACTGCAAGGGGGGAAAGAAAGTACTTTCCTCCTAAGTAAAGCCCATGATTTAAAAGCCTCTTTCCTCTTCTAATTCTCCCATGAAATCTCTTATCTAACTGACAACATTTCTGTGCAGGCACTGGGTCCACCTGGCTGTGTCAGGGAACAACAGGCGCTTCCTGCGGAGATTCCCTGGGCCCACACCAGCCATGGAGGAGGCAGTGTTGAGTGGGGGAGGTATTTGCTTTTCTGTGAATGCTCAAGGCCTTCTGAAATGGCAGTGCGTGTGGGAGAGAGAGAGGGAGGGAGAGAGAGTCGATCCCATTTTATACTCTGTTCCTTGTGGATATACTTGTTGACACAAAAAGTAGAAACTGATAGGCAGATGACAAGATGTGAGATACAGACCATGGACTATGATTTAGCCATGAAAAGAAGGGGATCCTGAGACCTGCTGCAGGGTGGATGAATCCCAGGACACCATGCAAAGAGAAAGAAGCCAGTCACACTGGGTGGTTCCACTTGTGAGGTCCCCACACTTTCTTAGAGACAGAAAGGAGGAGACGGGTGCCAGGGCTGGGGAGGGGTGGGGAGCCAGCGTTTAGGGGGCAGAGCTCCGGTGGGGGAGATAGAGTTCTGCAGGTGTGACGGGCACAGCTGTCCAGATGGCTTAACGGTGGTTAGAATGGTAAGTGTTACACTCAGTGTGTTTTATCACTGTGGGGAGAGATAGGAAGGCCACATCCTGAGGCCGCAGGGCCTCTGCAGGCTTCACTGGAGGGAAGAAGCAACATCCCCACAGTCACTCCCCATGCTGACCCTCCCAGGTGGCCCTGGCTGGCTGGGGCAGCCCATCACCACGTGCATGGACAGGTTCTGCTGTGGTTTAACCTAAGCCCCAGCACTTATAGGAGGCACTGAGGTCCTCGGGGCTCCTCCTGCACTGCACCAAGGATCCCAGTTGTGGAAGGGCATGCTGCTGCCAGTTCAGGCTGGGATCTCGCTCACCCTTTCTCTGCCCTTCTGCAGTGGATGCCGCAGTGTGGAGGCCTTTGCCAGATACCATTTCTCCTTCTTGGACTTCAGCCACCACGCCACGAGCCAAATAAACTTCAGTTAATTACAAGTCACTGAGTCTTAGGTATTCTGTTTTGGCAGCAAAAACAACTAAGATAAGCACCATTGCTTTCTTGGCGACTGTGGCCAGCCCTATTTTATTTCTTCCTGGGGTCTGAGCACAGGGCATCTCCTCTGCTGGGAAGGAGCTATAGCTTCACAAAGTTCCCCTAGCCGGAGTGTTTGCAGAGCTGGGAAACTGGATGTTTGTGTGGGCGGGCACTACGGGCAGAAGAATGTGGTGAAATCCTTGGGTTTGGTGACCGGTTTGTGGTTGTAGAGGAAGGCAAACTTCACCCCCTCACCCCCTCAGAGAAGCAAGCCTGGGCACTTCCTTCATTATCTGAGCACCTGAAGGCTGTTCTGCAAGCAGAGATGGCAGTTTCTGACAGATCGTAGCTCTCTTCCAATGTGTCTGGCTGCTCTGATTTGGCAGAGTCCTGAGCACATGGCAATAAGCATTCCCCGCAAGACTGCTGGGTTCCTGCCGCCACCCACAGGCTGATAAATGATGGCTATTCCCTGCCAGGGCCTCCCTCTCCAACCGAAATCAACTCTGCTTACCACAAGCACTGGCAGCAGGTTAGGAGGGTTGCTAGAGGCCTCGCGCCCCGTGCACGCCCGTCCCCATGGCTCCCATGCCACACCAGCTGCACTGGGAGCTAATTCCTCTCTGCATCCCTCCTGCTGCTTTCTGGGATTCCAGACCCTTACACTGTTGTTCTTCCTTCCAACATGTCCCGCGCAGGCGTGTGGCCAGCCTCTGCTGTGAGTCAGTCTGATCAGCCCATCCACCTGCTGCAGAAGCTGGTGACAAGAGATGTTGTCCTGCATCCTGGCATTACTTGGTGGCCTGGGTGGTGGCATGTGGGTCCAGGTTCTGGGACAGCACTCTCCAAGTGTCTAGTGGGTGGCAGGGCTTGCTGTAGGGGCAGGCTGCAGTGGCAAAGGGGTGGTGCCTCTCACCAGAGCAGCTCCTGGTGTGACCTGGCACCTGGACCCTCCAGTCCTGCTTAACCTGGCGGGAGTAACCGAGTTTCCCTCAGCTTCCTGCTTCAACCAGCCCGGGAGCTTTCTGCAGCTGATGATCTAATGTTGTGGATACGGATATTTGAAGGTGTTAAAAGGTCGGCTGAAAAAAACACAAGCCCTGTTCATAAGGGTGGTGGCTTAGCAGGTGGAAGGAGGGAATGGGGTTGAAGATGGGGAGGAAATGAGCTTCAGCTCCATCTGCAACACGCTGCTCAGTTCATTACAATCCAAACAGGCCTGATTGCATGAGTATGATCCACGTTGTTTAATGCAGGTAGCTGGGCGTAGGGCGGTGTTTGCTGGGTTACACATTCTTTCTGTAAATTTCAAAATATTCACAAAACCACAAAACACAACCACAAACCACAAAACGTTAATCAAGACCAAAGAAGGGAACAAGAAAGGCAGAAGGTCATGCTTGGTGGTGGGGGCGAGTGCACCGTGAGCGTGCATCAGCCATGCCTTGCTCCATGTGCTGTGTGTGAGCTGCAGCACTCTTTGTGCAGTGCGAAACCTGCACAACTGTTGGGGGCAGCTCTGAGTGAGGTAGTCGGCTCCAGCAAAAGATGCTATGCTATGCATGTTGTGAATGATAAATGGAACATTGGTTTGTCATTGGACCTCAGGGCTGTGAGTGAGCACCAGGCCAAGAAGCTCAACATTCTGGTCAAAGGAAGACCTGGGCTGAAGTTTTATTTTGGGGGACTACTCTGGCCTCCTGCATGGGTGACTTGGGGTGGAAAAGGAAGCTGTGGTTCTATTTAGGCTGCAGGAGGGAAAGTCTGGGTTGTGTGGTCCTGACTGGTAATCATGTGGCTCTGTTTTGTTGACAGCTGGGTGACATCAGTGGTTGACAAGGCGTGTGCCCAGCCAGGAGCCCCTCCTCCGTTCTCTCGGAAGCCCATCCTCACCCGCAGGTCTGGCGGCTGCTTCTGGAGAGTCGCTTGCTGAATGTCTGCTCAGAACTCGGAGCACCCTGCTGTTCCTAAATGCCAGCTCTGCTGCCATCCCTCGGGGAGGCTGGGCACAAAGCCTTGCTCTGAGGGCTCCTTGCAGAGACCCAACGGGCTCACTGAGGCAGGAAGGTCCTGGGCAGCAAGACCAAGGCCCCATGAGGCCTGATGAGGAAATGGACTCCAGAAGGAACGACTCTGGAGGGGGCACCTGTGGAAGCCGTCCTGCAGCCGGCAGAGAAGTGTGAACCTCCTGTCTCCAGAGGAAGACCAGAGCACCCCACGACTGGGCGCAGGAGGCTCTCTCCTGGTGACGGGCCCCCTGGTTGCTCCTGTCACTCAGCTTTCTGTTGGACATTCTCTCAGCTGCTGAAGCGCCCACACAGTGACCAGCTCCTTTCTTAGAGAATTCGGGTTTTATCTGGATCTGATGGTCACTCTGGGGACTGCTGCCGGCACGGCTGGCAGAGGCAAGGAACGCACGGGCCAGCCCTCCAGGAGGACCCGGCCCTGACCACAGAAACCCCTCCAGCCTGGTTTTCTGCTCTCTCGTGCTGCGGGAGAAGACCTTTCTGGGGTTTAAACCACCCGGCCTGGGGTCATTTGCTGTGGTGGCCACAGGAAACGCGAGCAGGCAGGACCGGAGGTTCTCATGGGATTCTATGGGGCAACCTAGGTCCCTCAGAGCGAATCCATGCTTCCAGCCCTTCTGGGGTGACTGGAGTAACCGACGCTGTTCTCTAGCTCTACGGACTTCTCTGTGGGGCGTGGAAGCCGTGTGCTTATCCCATCTCTCACCAGGGGCATCCACAGGGCTCCCGGGCTCCTTGGGCTGGGCTCCTGGGCCGCCCCACCCTGTGCTCCCCCACACGCTGCTCCACCGCCCTCTCAGGGGCCAAGGCCCTGGGAGCAGCTGCCCAGGTGCGGCTCTCTCCGCTCCCTCGCCCTGACTCTGGCCCAAACCCCGTGCACTCTGAGGACAAGTGCCTCACAGCCCTTGCCCTTCGATTCTCCCCTCCTGGGCGGCCTGGCTGTCCCTCTGCCCCCTTCCGGTGTTGACCACGCTGCGTCATATTATCCGTCTCTCAAGACAGACTTTGCCCTCTTGGAAGTGGCCCCCAGCCCACACGGGCTTGCTCCCCACTTCCCTTTTGTCGGGTGAGCACAGATCAGGTCTCGCACGCCTGTGTTGGTGGGGTGAGGGGAGGGCACCAGGCCTGTGCCTCAGGTGGAGGAGCAGGACTCTGCTCTGTCCCACCTGCTCCCCGGCTCGTGGGCCTGGGTGGCTGTTGCATCCTGGCCTGTGAGGAAGTAAACGTCCAGAGCTGAGGCCATGGGGTCTCCAAGGTCTTTCTCCGGGGTTGGTGAGCAGTAGGCTGGGCGTTTTCAGCCTGGGGTTGAATGGTTGGTGCTCACTTGGGCAGATGGGGTGACTGCTGCTGACAGGGGATGCCAGCCTGACCACATGGGGTCAGCCCCTCCGGGCCACTGCCCCCTCTGAAGGTCACTGGCTGGACAGTTCCGGAGCACCCACCAGAGCTGCCCCTGTGTGGAGCTGGCCAGGGCTGTCCACAGCTCAGCTGCCCCGAGGAAATGGCTCACTGCCGACGAAAGCGTTTTCTGCCCCTCATGGGAAACGTCACCCTGTGTTACATCAAAGCACACACCAGCCACTGCTCAGGGAGACGCGGCGCCTCCCAGGCACGTGCAAGGGCTCTGATCTTCAGGCTCTGTGTCCTGGGCTCAGGGAAGAGCTGACCTTGTCCCCTTCAGATGACACTGTGGCCTGTGGGAGAGTGGGGTGCCGGGGAGGGTGGCCCATAGAATGAGGGTGGAGGTGGAAATCACTTTAGGAGACTTAAGCACACGTCTGGGTATTTTCTGGATGCCTCTTAGATGCCCCAGGATTCTGCGTGGTTGGGTGGCAGACCTCCTCAGACGCAGACGGAGCACACACGCTTTTCTGCTCTCGGCTTCCTCGACCATAAGGTGGGGGCCGTGGAAGCTCAGCTCAGACGGTGGCCCGTGCCCCGAGCTGATGAAGGCTGGGCATCCCGCTCTTTCCTGATGCAGGTAGACCAGCGAGGCTTGCTCTCCACCGTCCTCACTGCTGCTGCCAGTGGGGAGCCCAGGCCAAGTGGACCCGGAGGCACAGGGCAGCCCCCTCCTGTGCCTCTTCAATGTGGGGGCATCTCAGCTTGGGGTTTGGGCTGCAAAGGAGGACGAAACCTGCTGGAGACCTGCTTGTCCCAGGCTGTGAGTTAATTAGGAAAAGCAAGGTTCCTCCTCACTAAGGAGGCAGTGGACAGGCCACTGGGGCCCAGCGCAGGGCCAAAGGCCAGCTCGGTCCGTTTGCTCAGTTTGTGTGCAGGCTGCTGGTCTGGACACGGGAAGGCAATCGTTTCCACCTCAGGGCTGGCCGTGCGGGTGAATGAACTGATAGGGGCAGAGATTCGGCGCTTGGCCTGGCTCTGGACTGGACGTGGCGGTGCTGGCTACTGTCACTGTCCTCGCTGTCAGTGGACACTGAGGGACACCTGATCGGTGTGTGGCTGGGGTCCTTGCTGTTTGCTGCCATACGGCCTGGTGGGTTCTGACGCAGGAGCCATGTACGAGCAAGCCCACAGCGCCGAGTCCGGCAGTGACGGGGGAGACCCCCTGGACAGCCAGAAGCCTGGGGTCAGGACTCGGTCTGGACTCAGCGGCATCTCTGAGCACTGAGCTTCCGCAGCTTGGAAGAGCAGGCTGTGCCCGGGAGGGGCAGCCTGAGGCGCTGGCCGCAGGGCTCTGCTTCCTGAGTGTGGGTTGAGGCCTCTCACGATCGTCCACCAGGCTGTCCGGGGGTGGGCTATTCAGGACAGGCACCCGTCCTTCCCCACTGTGGAGGGGGGTCTCTTCCCATGCCCCCTCCCCTTTCATGTTCCTTCTTTCTTTTGCTAAAACAACACACATATTCTCAATTACTTTTAAAATTAGATGCATGATTTAAAAACTACATTCAGGTGCACAAATTAAATACATAATTGATAACCAATTCCAACCAATTCATGTTTCAGTAAAATGTGAGGGTCCCCTGCCTGAGCGCTGGTGTCCCGCTTCCCTCCGGGGCTCCCTGCTCTGTGGCTCTCTTTACTTTTGACCCTCTCTGCCCCTCCGCACCTCCCCGCCCCCCGCTTGACAGCTTCCTTTTGTCCTTGACCCGATGGCAAACATCTTTCCGCATCCTCCCACGTACACTGCATCTGGGTGCAGACAGGAAGGCGGTCATTCCTCGTCACTGCTGGTTAAGACGGCGCAGCGGAGCCCTGTGTGTCCCCTTGGGTCGCTTGTGCAGCTCCTTCCAGGATGAAAAGGACGCTGCTCTGAAGAGTGTGCGCTCAGCCCTGCGGGATGGTCTCCCTCTAGGAGAGGCGCCTGCTTCCCTTCCACCGAGAGTGTGTGAAACCACGTTTCCCCACAGCGCCGCCCACACAAGTGTTTCCAGTCTGTACATTTGGTGTCCATCTCACGAGCAAAAAATAACCATCTTTATTATTGTTTGAATTGTGAGCTTCTTCGCTTTCCAAGGAAAGATGTGCGCCTCACTCTCCTCCAGGCGGGCGTTTGCCAGCCCGGTCATGCTGCACCTGCCTGTCTCAGAGTCCACCCTTGGGGGACGTCAGGTAGAAGGAGCCAACACCTGAGCCTTGAGAGGAGACCTGGGAGGAGTCACTGCTGTCCCTTAGGGCAGCTTCTGCTAGGCCTGGGCAGAAGGAGGCCGAGGGTGGAGGACTTCCATGGTCCTTACTGTCCTCTGCTCATGCTCCTTGTCCCCGCCTCTGTCCTGCTTGGTGGACATAGTCCTTGGGCTCTCCACTCCAGCCCTCTGCCACTTCAGCGTCTCTCTAGCCACGAGGAGTCTAAGTCCTGCAACAAGCCCCCGGTCCCCACAGCACGAGTCCCTGCCGGCTGCTCCCCTAACCCACTCTGCCATCTTGTGAGTTCTTTGGCCAGTAGGAACCAGCATTTTTAAGTGCTCACTTTTGTCACCTTCCGTGATGGTCTTTGGCTTGTTTACTACACTCTAAGATTGATTTACAACACGGTCTTCCTCATTTTCCCAGCACTTTCATTGCTGATGAATGTCATCCACCACCTGCCATCGGGAGCAGAAGCCCAAGCATCCCTGCTCACCACGTCTTGGATACAAGAGGCCAAGGAGGACGATGAGGTCAGGCACTGGATTAGGGTGTCACACAGAGCAGGGACAGGGCCAGTGCAGCCACAGGGGAGGACAGTGGTGCCCCTCAGCCAAGGGTCCCCAGGCAGTGGGCTGCAGAGACTCTCCTTGTGCTGCAGCAGGGTGGCCTAGCCCTGTCCTCACAGCTGGGGACTGGCAGGTGTTGTGTGACACACACACAATGCAGCACAGGAGCACCTAAGGTCAGAGTGGAAAGGATGTTCTCACCCAGGGCGCCAGGCCAGTGCAGACGGGGGCATCTGCGCCTCTTGGCAAGAAAGAGCACAGGCCCAAGGCTCAGCCTCATGTCTGAGCAGGGGCCAAAGAGGGTGGGCGAGAGACGGTCTGTGCAGCACTCCTAACTGGGCAGTGCTTTGGGGAAACACGTGGACTTCAGTCCAGGTTGAACACTGTCTAGGACGTGAGGCAGCGACCTCAGGGCACCTGACCTGTGTGGTCAGCTGGCTGTCCCACGGCCATTCACGGGGCATCCCCTCTTCCTCTGCACAGAGTCCAGCTCCGCCTCTTCCTGGGAGAGCCCCCAATGCTGTCGTCTCCGTGCTGCAGGGTTCTCCTGTGACACCAGGAGTCAGGAGTCACTGGGTGCTGTTTTAGTCAGCTTTTTCACTGCTGTGACCAAAAGACCCGACAAGAACAATTTAAAGGGAGAAAAGATTATTGAGGCTCTCAGTGTCAGAGTTCACAGTCCATAGATGGACAACTGCATTCCTTGGGGCCTGAAATGACGTGGAAGGGTGTGGTGGAGGGAAGCAGCGGGGAATGGCAGACTCCACTCTCCAGGGACAAAATGTACACATCTAAGGCCCACCCCCAGGGACCCACCTCCTCCAGCCACACCCCACCTGCCTTCAGTCACCACCCAGTTAATCCCATCAGGGGATCAATCCACTCATTGGGTTAAGGCTTTCATAACCTGATCTTTTTTCCTCTAAATCTTCTTGCATTGTTTCACACATGAGCTTTTGGGGACACCTCAGAGCTAAACCATAACAGGTGGAATTCGTAGAATGGCGGGAATTCAATGAGCTGATTGACAGAGAGTGGGCAGGACACACTGAGGTCTCGGTGGAGGGGGCTCTGCTTGTTTCTGCAGCAAAGCTTGCCAGGCAGGTGCAGGCATCTCCCTGCACTCAGGGCTCCCGTGTGTGTCCCCAGCAGACTTGGCCTCCCCATGTGTCTTGTGGAGCATCACCCTTTTGTCCTTGAGCTGTTCTATACATTTTGTTGCTATGGCAATGGGCTCTTCCTTTAGCTACATTTTACAAGTAGTTATTCCTTGAATATGTCTTTATTTTTATTTATCTATTTGACATCATATTCCCTTGATCAATTCTGCTATTGGCTTCTCAAAATTATTAAGTGGATTTTTTAAAATATTTTTTTAAAAAAAATTGTAGATGGATGGTAATATCTTTATTTTATTGATTTATTTTTATGTGGTGCTGTATTAAGTGGATTTACTAGGTAGCTATTATGTGGAAATAATTGCATTTTATTTCTTTTTTTCCCCTACTTATCTCATTTTTAAAGTATTCAATAAAACATGTCTGGTTTTCAACAAAAAATTGTAAGACACGCCAGAAGACATGCTAAAGTGTAGTCTGAAGATAAAAATTAGACTCAAACATATCACACATGTTTGAATTGCCAAGTTAAAAAAACTAAAGTAATTATGATTAATATGTTAAATTAATTAATATTAAATTAATATTAAATGTTAAATATTCTAATGGAAGAAAAGTATATAGCATGCAAAAACTTATAAACTATGTTAGAGAAAATGGAAATTTTAAGAATCAAAACAAAATTCTAGAAATTAAACATGCTGAAATAGAAAGAAAGAATGCCTTCTGATGCCATCAATTAAATTATAGCCAAGGAAAGAAACCATGATCTTAATGATAAGTTAATTAAAAATTTCCCAAACAAAAATACAAAGGAAATAAAAGCAACCCAATAACTGTGGGACAATATCAAAGAATAAAGCACATGTAATTAGAATACAAAAAGAAGAAAGGAAAACAGAGCGGAAAAACTATTTGAAGTAAAACTATCTGAAAATTTTTCAAACACTAAGATGAGATAAAAGGCACAGATTTTGAGAGAATATCAAGTAGGATAAGTACCAAATACAAATAGGTAAATAAAGTAATACCTAGTTATCTCATATCCAAGTTACAGAAAATTAAAAACAAAGAAAGAATTTTGAAAGAAGAAAAATAATCGCCTTACTTATACAGCTATAGAGGAATAAGTATAAGAAATTCATTAGATAGCACAATAACCAATTTTTATCTTCAGCTGATGTTTCTAACACAGTTCTTTTCTCCATTGTAGGCATAGCCCTGAGCCAACATCTGTGTGAATTCCACAATTTGAGTCTTTTTAAAATTCAATCTGCCAGTCTATGTCTTTTAATTGATGAGTTTAGGCCATTCACGTTCAGAGTTATTATTGAAATATGGCTTGTATTCCTGTTCATTTTAGTTTAGTTTTGGTTTTTAACTTGACTTGGTTTCTCCTTTGATTGGTTTTCCTTTAGCGTAGTCCCTCTCTTTGTCGATTTTCACTGATGTTTTTCATTTCCTCCTCGTGGAATATTTTGCCATGTAAATTCTTTTAACTTTTGTTTATTGTGAAAGGTTTTTATTTCATTACCAAATAAGAAGCTTAATTTTGCTGGTTATAAGATTCTTGGTTGGCACCCATTTTCTGTCAGAGCTTGGTATACGATGTTCCAGGATCTTCTGGCTTTGAGGGTCTGGGTTGAGAAATCTGCTGAAATCCAAATTGATTTCCCCTGTAATCTGCTCCTTCTCTCTTGCAGCTTTTAAAATTCTATCCTTATTTTGTATGTTAAGCATTTTCATTATAATGTGCCTTGGTGTGGATCTGTTGTAGTTTTGTACATTTGGTGTCCTGTAAGCCTCTTTTATTTGATTTTCCAATTCATTCTTCATGTTTGGGAAATTTTCTGATGTTATTTCATTGAAGAGATTGTGCATTCCTTTGGTTTGTACCTCCGTGCCTTCCTCTATCCAGATAATTCTTAGATTTGGTCTTTTCATGTTATCCCATAATTCTTGGATGTTCTGTTCATGGTTTCTTTCCATTTTCATTGTGTGGTCAACTTAATTTTCAAGATTATATATTTTGTCTTTATTGTCTGAGGTTCTGTCTTCCAAGTTCTCTAGTCTGTTGGTGATGTTTTCTATTGAATTTTTTATTTGGTTTATTGTTTCCTTCATTTCAAGGATTTCTGCTTGGTTTTTTTCAAAGTCCCTTTCTCTTTCTTGATCTAATCTTTTGCTCCCAGTATTTGCTCTCTTATCTCTTTGTTGTATTGATCAATTGTTGCCTGTAATTGCTCTTTTATATTATTCTGTGCTTCACAGATCATTTTAATTATGTACGTTCTGAACTCCTTCTCTGACATTTCATCTACTGCTCTGTCAATGGATTCTATTATTGTAGCATCTTGGTTTTTAGGGGGCATTTTCTTCCCTTGTTTTTTCATGTTGTTCATGTGTCTTCCCCTCTAGCAGTGCCCATCTGAGGCATTATAGTTTCTACTCTATAATCTGGTAGTGTCCCTGAAAGTTACCAAGACCTCACCTCTGGTGTAACCGGGCCTGCAGGGACCACGGGGATGATCTTTTTGGTCCTGGCTGTTGACTCTAGATAGATATAGACAGGGACAGCCACTGGTTGCTAGTTGGGGGGCCACGGTGCTGTCTACCTCCTCCTCTGGGCCCAGGTATATCCCCTTTGCCTCCTCTGGGCGTAGGGCCGGGGTCGGTCTGCTCTGTCTCCTCCATGTGTCAGGCCGGGGCTATTTTATTTCTTTTGTTTCAAGTTTTACATCTTTTATTTATCTCCCTGTCCAGGGGCATTGATCAAGACCTCAAGAGCAGTGTTGTCTAGGAGACATTCCTTCCATCAAGGAGCTATATTCTATATCTGCACTGCCCACCACGGCAGCCGGTGGCCACGGGTGGCTACTGAGCACTTGAGATGTGGCAGTGCTACTAGGGAACTGAGTTTTTAAATTTTACTAAATTTTAAGTAAAGTTAAAATTCACAAACCTGACTGTCCCTCTCGCTGTTTGACTATTTGTTTTTTCTGTATGTTTCTGTGGAGAGAAGATGCATACATCTGGATCCACGATCATCTGAAACACGGGCTGAGCTCTTCTGCTCTGGGGAGCACCAGGAGCATTGGACCAGGGTCACCTTACTTCCCCTCTGGGGCAAGGGACAGTGTTTAATTTAGCAGGCAGAGTGGCTCTTGAGGTTCCAACCTGGTGCAGGGCTCCCAGTGCTAGTCCTTGTCCCAAGTGGTCATAAGGCGACATCCCTCTCCCCGCCATTCAACAGATCGTGCGGGTTCCCGTGCCTCCGCCTCCTTGACAATGTTTATTCTTGTTGTTTTTTGATAACTGCTCCCCCATGCGAAACAGTGATGAGTGAGGTCAAGCATCTTTTCATACACCTGCTGGCCGTCTGTGTCTCTTCTCTAGGGAAATGGAGCTGGGCGAGATGAGTGGGTTCTAGAGGTCTGTGGGACAACATCGGGCCCCGGGTCGCAGCACGGATTGTGCACGCTGACATCTGTGAAAATGTCCACCTCATGCTAAGTGTTCTTGCCCCAATTCCAAATGAAAGAGCAAACTGAGCCCAGACTCAGAAGAGCCGGAAGGTCCACTGTGTGGGCGACGACCTGGGGACCTCCGAGCAGTGTCCCACCCATGGAGATCCCTGCCCCACAGGGTCCGTGTGAGGGGTCCACGTGGAGCTGTGAGCATACCCCACATGCTCTGGACGTGGCGTGAGGCTGACGCAGTTCCCCCGGCCAGCCATGCCTTCCCTGGCCTCCCTGCGGCACTTGTGGCAAGTTTCCCTCAGGAAGCTGTTCGCCTGGACCCCTGAGCCACTGCCTCTCTCCTTCCTGGACGTTAAGGACCCTTTCAGTGAGGACTACGAATAGACGGGAACATGGGAGGGAAACACAGGATCACTTTAGAATACTCCCAAACCACCACGGACAGGAGGGCGGCGTCAAAGGCACAGCTGGCGAGGCAGGTGTGCTGGAACCTGGAGGGGCGCAGGCTTCGTGCAAAGGGGCAAAGCGCTTGGTGGCATCGTGTCCTGAGGTTGGTGGAAAGCGGACCTGCGAGGGATGAAGCTGGACATTTAGCTGAGGCTGTTTGTGAGCTGAGTTTAGAAGGTGCAGGCTGGTTCCTTCTTGCTGTTTATAGTAAAATGCAAGTGGGGTGAGATTAATGGAGGAAATAAGTCAAAAGAAAGAAAGAAAGAAAGAAAGAAAGAAAGAAAGAAAGAAAGAAAGAAAGAAAGAAAGAAAGAAAGAACGAACGAACCAGGACTTGATAATTTTGAAAACTCTCAGCCCATCCGGATTCCAAAAATGCTAAAATTTAGGGAGTAAGTGTCAGAAAAGCAGGACCCAGAGAAAAAGCCAACTGTGTGGCCATACTTTTCTTTCCTAGTATCTCTGAGAAATCCCAAGTTCAGAGTACTCAGCCACACCAAATCTCCTTGAAGAGGTTGAGGGAGGGACTCCCAGTTCCCTAGATGGATACCAGAGAACACCCAGGAGACTTCTGAGCACTGTACCATAGGAGTCTCAGCAGAAGCCAGAAGTAGAGATGGGTCCCTAGCAAAGGCCCCTGATGGGCTCTTGTCCAGTGGGAGAAATACCTGTGACATGCACAGGAGACCTACACCATTCCTAGTATGAAATTCTTAATTTCGTATCACTGCTGTAACATATTACCTCAAAATCGTGGCTTAAAGCACCTCACGTTTATTTTCTGACAGGTCTAAAGGCCAGAAGTCTGAGAGGAGTTCCCTGGACTAAGAGCAAGGTGTCAGCCAGGCTGAATTCCTTCCAGAGAAGGAAAAACCTGCCTCCTGGTTGGTCCAGCTCCTGGAAGGCACCTGACTCCCACTCCGCTCCTTCCTCAAAGCCAGTCACCACCGCCACTGAATGACACAGCCACCGTTTCTTCCATGGTTTAAATTGTGCTTCTGTCCAGAGTATAGTTTTGATGTTCCTCCTCCATTTCTAAGCATCCCCTTCACTTCAGTTTCTAACAGAGAAGGTTCTGGTTCATTGGCCTGGAAAGGTCTGACTGGTGCTTGACTTTCGCGACTTCTCCCTCGTCTAGTCTTCATGTTTTATGTCCCAGGAAGAGACCCCAGCGTGCTCTGGCATTCTGAACACTTGTGCTTCCTATCTGAACATCTGCAAGAACTTCCTGCCCAGGCCTCCCCACCCTCTGCCTGGGGAGCTCCAGGCCCTTTTCTCTGCTGGAAAATAGCTTCAAATTCCAGCCCAAACATCTTCATAAAGATCTTCTTTGGCCCGACCCTTTGCCCCCAGGCTCTGAGGTAAAATCAGTTCTTTATACTCTAATCTCTGTGACAGCTTTCCTTCTGTTGTCCCATTCTTATGTCGTTGGTTAACTCATTTGCTCAGCTGCCCGACTCCCTGATCCAATGGGGAGCGAGTCTGTGTCTGAGCACAGGCCTTGGTGTGGCCTCACTGTGCAACCCATGTCCACTGACTTGAGAAGTTAACTGGAAAGGAAGGTGATGGGGCTTGGCACCTTCCTGCAGACTGTGCTGGCTCCAGGGGTCCTTTTACTCAGGTCTCCCAAGGCCAGCTTCTGGTGGTGCAGCCCAGAACTTTTTTAGGGGTCAGAGGCGGCCTCACTGATCTGCGATTTTCAGGAAGATGAAAAAACCTATGACTGCTGCATGGTCATCTTCTGACATGTCTGCTGACCAGGAGCACTTAAGTAACACATGTGGCTGTGCCAGGGCTATAGCATACGCCCTCGCCAATTCACGTAGAGAGGCCCAAACCTGCAGCAGCTGTGAATGGGACTGAAGCTGGAGATGGGGTTTTAAAGATGCGTTTCAGGCCCACGAGGTTGTAGGGTTGAGGCCCTAATCCAGTCTGTGTCCTAGGAAGAGTAGATTTGGACACACTGAGAGATGCCAGGGATGCAGATGCTCACAATAGAGACCCTGCCACCACCTTCTGCCTTCTCCATCAGACTTTGTGCACCTTAAGGGCAAGGATCACACCAGCGTGCATCACAGCAGGCCTGCTGGAGCAGCTGCTCATTAACACGTGAAAGAAGATAGGAAAGAAAACAAGTGGGAAAAAATTCTTTGAAAATTATTTACTAGCTGCTGTAGTTTAGACCTGGAATATCCCCGCAGGCTCCCATGTTGAAGGCTTGGTCCCCAGCTGGTGGTGCAGTTGGGTGGTGGGACCTTTAGGAGGTTGGAAGAGTAGGTCACTGGCACCTGGCTTTGAAGGGTATCTTGTCCCTGACACCTGGCACCTTGCTCACTCTGTCTACTTCCTGAATGCCATGAGGATAGAGTGGCATTTCTCTGTCACACGCTTCTGCCATGATGTTCTGCTAGCCATAGGGCCAGAAAAAGTGGAGTCAGCCAACCATGGATTATAGAGAGTGAAATCATGGATGGGGGCGTACTGTGCACTGTGTTCACATGTGTGTATGTATGAAGAGAGAGAGAAAGGAAGGAAGGGAAAGAGGGAGGGAGGGGGGAGAGAGAGAGAAAAGAGAGAGAGAGAGAACACTCATGTGAAAGGAAGAAAGCCTTGCATATTATCATAAAATTGTCAGCTGGCTGAGTTGAGGAAGGGACTGTTTCCCTTCCCTTCCTTAACTAAAGCTCATTGTCCAAATCTGCTAGGATGACCTTATACTGAGGACTTTAGGAACAATATATCCACTATTCTAGCCGTGAAGCCTGAGCTGATAGACAACAAATAACTCTTTCAATGCTTGTATGAAAACATTTTATTTAAAAAATTCCTTTTCAGGGGGGAAAGAAATGTCCAATCCTCCTATTTTCACTATTTCCTGAAAACTACCATCTTTTATGTTGGTCTCAGAATTTTGAGCTTGCATATCTCCCTGCTCTTCTGAAGCCCATGACTGTAGGGGTGTGTCTGCTCCCCACTTACAGACTTCCCTTTCAGGAAATTGGCAGTGTGTTTTTACAGTGCGACCCAAGAAGCCGGGGAGGCACCATGCACTGTATTCGTGGCACGGATGATGTTTCCCACGGTTCATTGCATCCATGTGCACAGAGCTGAGGCCTTCCCAGTGCTTTTGAACTTGCATGGAAGGGCCCTCCTGTAAACACAGTGATTTCCTAGGAACCAGAGTCCCAATCCTATAAGTCAAGGTCAAGTTTGCAGTAATCCCGTAATGGCCACGATGAACATTCAAAGCCATCCTGTTTTCTCCTGGCCAGAAACCCTCTCTCCCCTCCTGCAGGAAGGCAGGTTGGACTCACATGCTAACCCCCTGCAGGCTGGCAACACTGGGGACCTGGATGCTGGCAGTGCTGCCCGTCCCTGTGCTCATGCTCACGTCTGTGAGCAGCCTTCCCTGGACACCTTAAGGCACTTCCACGACAGGTCCCTGCCCTACCCCTTGGTGTGCCCGGAGCAGTGTGGCTTCCTAGCAGAGAGACCCAGAGAGACGCTGAGGACCGTGACAGCCCAGTGCATCCCTGGCACGGAAGCCGACCAAGGCTGGTTTCTGGTTCTTCCCTGGTGTGCAGCAGGAAAGCCAAACACACCACATGGGGTTTCCAGGGTCTGTGTCTCTGGCTTCCGGCGAGCCTTTTTATCCGTGATCCCTCTGGCTTCCACCTGCAGTATTTATATTTTAAATCACAAGATTAGATTTTCTGTGGGTTATAGGTGTTGTTTTATATCTGGTGGCAAAACGTGGTCTGTTGAGAGCACTTGCTGGCGGTCCCACAGGAGCTCTGCGGCTCAGAGGCAACACCAGTTTGGCCAGTGTCTAGTGACAGGTCTGGCTGATGGCAGACAGCCCACTGTGTGGAAAAGCATGCATTTGAGTTTTAGGGACATCTTATGTTTTTATTAGTGCCTAATAGTTACAGACGATGGAGGGGCATCTCGACAGGGCCACACACTCGTGGACTAGATTGCTCCACTCCGGCCCCCAGTGTGCCCCTTCGTCTCTCCTCCGCTGTCCTCTGTGCCCTTCTCTACTCTGTTGATCTCCCTTCTATTTATTTATTATTAGCTTTAAAAATTTAGTGCTGTATAGATACACATAACAGTGAAGTTCACTCTGGTATATTCATACATGTGCATAGTGTCACTGGTCAACTTCATCCATCTTTCCTCTTCTCCTGTCCCCTTCCTTCCCCGCAAGCCCCCTTCCTCTGCTCTGCTGGCCTCCCTCCTTTTCCATAGGACCCTCTTTTAGTTTTGTGCTAGCTTCCACATATGAGAGAGGACATTTGACCCTTGCCTTTGGAGTCTGGCTTACTTTATTCAGGCTGATGTTCACCAGTCCGTCCATTTCCTGGCAAATTCCATAATGTCATTCTTCTTTATGGCTGAGTAAAACTCCCTAGGGTCTGTACCACATTTCCTTTCTCCATTCATCTCGAGGGGCAGCTGGGTTGGCTCCCTGACTTGGCTCCTGTGGGTTGTGCTGTTGTAAACACTGGTGTGCCTGACCACTTGGATGAATACCAAGAACACCTAAGATAAAGAAGCTCACTAAATAGCCCCTTGAATATTTGAGGTTTTAAAGTTAAGTTGTCACGCAGAACTTCTGAAAGTTACATATGAAGCAGAATAACCAGACACCACCAGACAATGACACGGCACCAATCTGGACACTCTCAGTCAACTCTAAGGGGGTTTCTAACACCTTCCCATCGGACTCCCCCTATTTGGATGTGGAAGAGTTCGTGAGTGCCACTCATATAGTCATGTGTTCCTCAAGCACAAGGGGCCCAGTCCAGGAGCCCATGTGCCAGGCAAGTTCTACTTGCAGAGCTTAGTGGAACATGGACCAGAAGTGTCAGCCTCCTAGCCGGGTACAGTGGCGCATGCTTGTAATCCCAGCACTTTAAGAGGCTGAGACAGGAGGATCACTAGTTCAAAGCCAGCCTCAGCAATGGCAAGGCGCTAAGCAACTCAGTGAGACCCTGTCTCTACATAAAACACAAAATAGGGCTGGGGACGTGGCTCAGTGGTCCAGTACCCTGAGTTCAGTCCTTGGTACCAAAAATAAAAATAATGTCAGACTCCTTCTGGGGCCAAGACTGGTGGCAGGCGGCCACGGTCGAGGTGATGGCTGGGAGTTCTCCAGCCACACAGGCCTGTTCCTGTCTGCTGAAATGTTACCTGGAGCTCACTGGCCTGCAGAGGCCCTGCTGAGCTGGCTGGAGTCCTCCAGGAAAATGGGGCATGGGGTGTGCTCCAGGAGCCTGGCCCAGCCGCTGCTCCTCAAACATGGGCACCCTCACTCCTTCTGTGTGGGGAGCTAGCTCCATGCTGCGCCCTTAAGATGGAGACTAGCCATTGTGAAAAGTGTATGAACAGGAAGGACACGGAGGAAGGAGGGACTATGTGATTGGTTTACTGTTGGTTCCGCGAATGTGATGAGCTCTTGGACAGAATTCAGGGGGCTGTGTGCCTTGCCATGTGGATAGCTGCTGGCTACGTGCATTGTCTCTGATTGGCCGAAAGGCCCTATAAGTTGAAGCTTGTTCCACAAATAAACAAGTGCCTGCTTTGACTGGACTCCCTGGTGCGTCTGATTGTCCTGCGCTGAGGGCTGAGAACGGGCGGCCAGTCAGCTCCAACTCTTCCTGACTTCCACTGCTAGGTGAATGTGGGGGTGCCTCTTCAGCCCGTTGGTTCTGGACGGACTGTAACCCCCATACTTTTGTCTCCCACAGACTGTGCTCCTCCTCCTAAGAGCATTTCCCCCCCCAGGACACTGGGCAGCTGACTTAGACTTCAGCTCATGCCGAGGTCCTGGGAGATGTCTTTCTTAGTCACCTGGGCTACCTCCTCCTGTCTATGTGAGTCAGGTCTCCCTCACTATCCCCTGTTGTTTCTCTGTTGGTCCCTATCACAGTGCTTCTGTCCGCTGCAGTTTGGCTTTCTCTGCCCCATGGTGGTGGAGTACTTTGTGGGTGTTCCCACACTTTTAGTACCTACACTGTAATTCGCCAGAGAAGGAAATTTATATCTGTCTAGAGATGATGGATGGATGAATAAACGACCCCTCAATTAATAGGAAGTCTGCTCTGACCTGGAAAGTGGATGCTATAGCGTCTATTGCAGCTGATGGCAGGAGTAGAGCCCAAAGGTTAAATTCAGCATAACCAATTATGTCTGGGGAAATATACTGAATATCAAAAGCATAGAATCTGTATGGTTTGGCTGTGAGGTGTCCCCCAAAAGCTCACGTGTGAGACAATGCAAGAAGTTTCAGAGGAGAAATGATTGGATTATGAGAGTCTTAACCCAATCAGTGAATTAATCCCTGATGGGATTAACTGAGTGGTAACTAGAGACTGGTGGGGTGTGGCTGGAGGAAGTGGTTAATTGGGGGTATGGTTGTGGGGTATATATTTTGTATCTGGAGCTGGATTCTCTCTTTCTCTGCCTCCTGGTCAACATGATGTGAGCTGTTTTCCTTCACCATCCTCTTCTGCCATGATGTTCAGCCTCACCTCCAGCTTCAAGGAATGGAGCCAGTGTTCTCTGAACTAAGACCTCTGATACCATGAGCCCTCAAATAAACTTTTCCCCTCTACAATTGTTCTGGTGAGATCCTTTAGTCACAGCAGCAAAAAAGCTGACTAAAACAAAAATTGGTACAAGGAGTGGGGTCGTTCCTATGACTAACCTGATTATGTGGTTCAGAAGCTTTTTGAGCTTTTTGGAATTGGTGGGAATAATTTTGAGATGTGTATCAGTGCAAGCTGGAAATACTTTAGGTTGTTGTAAATGGAACTTACTGGCTGATTCTGGTGGGAGCTCAGAAGACCAGCTCAGAAGCCAAAAGGACCATGGACAGTGAAGACGGGGCTCAAGAGGGTTCAGAAAAGGAGGACTCTATTGGAATTTGGAGTAGAGGCCATTCGTGTTATGTTCTGGCTGAGAAGTTGTCTGCATTTTGCCCATGTCCTGAGACTTTATGTGAGGCTGATTTTAAAAGCAATGGACTTAATCTGGTGGAAGAAATGTCTGGACAGCAGAGCTTTCAGGCAGTGGCATGTATATTGCTGGAGGATTTTAGCCAAGTTTACTGTGATATTCAGGAACAGAAAACTGAGCAGAAAGATTTGAAAAACTTAGACTTTTTCTCCCGAGGTGGGAGTAAAACTGGGGCTAAGGAAATTGTAATTGTTAAAGACATTACTGCCACTAAAGTAATGCTAAAGACTTTGCCCAGAGACTATAAGAAAGATGGCTTGAGGGCATCTCAGGAGCTAGCAAGACCACACCCATCTCAGGCTCAAGGGAGTAAAAGTGAAAATTCTTTTGAGAAGAGACAGTGGGGCACCCTTCTTGCACAAGGGACCTAGGAAGGTTTTTCAACATGCTCAGTTACCCAGGCTCTCAGAGGCAGCTGCAGCTAGTATCCCAGGAGGCTTGGCTACTACTGGGGATGGCTTCTGACCTTGGCATCAACCATGTGGTGCTGGTTCTGCAGGAGTAAAAGATACTGGACGTAGGGGGCTATGGAGGCTTCCACCAAGATTTCAAAGGAAGGCCTGGGAATCTAGACAAAGTGCAGCAGGGTCAGAGTCCCTGTGGGCACCCCTAAAAAGTCTGAGTGTGGAGATGTAAGGAGGAAGCTGAAGCTGCAATGAAGACCCCTGAGATTAAGAAATGCCAGTAAAGTGAGACATTATCCTAGGAAGGCTGCCGGAACAACACAGAGGCCACGTGGGCTGCAACCAACAAAGCCACAGGGGCAGATCTGCACAAGCCCTTTAGATAGAACATCATGATGCCATGTGCCCCAGATGCTGGACATGGAGCCACAGAGCTTGTTTACCCAGCTGGACTTCAGTCTTGCTTTGGTCCTATTCCTTCTTTCTATGCTCCTATTTTTGTAAATGGAAATGTTTACCCCATACCTTTATGTTGGATACTTGTAAATTGCTTTTCATTTTACAGGAGCTCCCAATGTGAGATTGCCTTGAGCCTCAGGGAAGACTTTAGACTTGAACTTTGAGCAATCTATGAACTGTTGAGACTATAGGGACTCTTGGAATGGACTAAATATGTTGTGCATTGTCAGATGAGTGTGAGCTTTTGGGGGCCAGGTGTAGAATGTTATGGTTTGGATGTGAGGTATCCCCTAGAAGCTCCCATGTGAGACAATGCAAGAAGGTTCAGAGGAGAAATGATTGGGTTGTGAGAATCTTAACCCAATCAGTGAAACTTTTCCTCCTTTAAAATTGTGCTGGTCAGATCCTTTAGTCACAGCAGTGAAAAAGCTGGCTAAAACAGAATCTGTCTCTGACACACCTGGTAAGGAGTAGGTGGTACTCCTGAAATAGATGTTTCCTTTTCTGTTGTGCTGGCATTGGAGTGTAAAGAGCTGTGCTCATCCTGGGGGAGTTCCATGGGGAAGGGTGAGTCCTAGGAACTCCACACTGAGGTCATCAGATGCATGCACATGGAAAAGGATGGTGTGGGGAACATTCCAGGCCACTGTTGATGAATCATGTCATGAGAAGGGCTCTCCAATCATGGGGGCAGAAGGCATGCCAATAGCACCAAGGGACCCCCAGGCCAGAAATGTCAGCTCCCCTCCTTCCAGGACGAGAACACCTAACCCTGGGTCTTGACTTTGAACTTCAATAATCTCTGAATTTTTGAGCAATATGATGGTCTGTCTCCCCTCAGTGGGGCCTCCCGGAAGGCAGTGTGAGCTCCATGCTTGTCTTTTTAGAATGTTACCCCTGTGAGAATTGTGTTGCCCGTGGCACTGGACTGGCATCTGAAACTCCAGTGGGAAGTCCCACCTAAGGCAGCAAGGCATGCAGAGCCAGGGATGCAGAGCCAGGGGTGCAGAGCCAGGGGGCAGGGAAATGGGGTTCAAGGGCAGGCTGAATGCAGCCATGCACCCTCAATATCCACCTGGCTGTCCTGCATGTGCAGCAGCTGCTCCTTCGTGCTACTCCAGCTGCTAGATGATACTGTGTGTACCTGGGGAACCATCACTCACAGTACTTTGTGCTCCTTGGCCACACAAGAGCACATCACCCAAGGCCAGCACATCACTGTATTGCTGCCTCCTGAGCAATGCAGGGCCCGTGAGGCATGAGCTCTCTACTGAAGTCGAGACCACTGGAATTATTCCTGGAGGTGTTTTTTTTTTCTTTTATAAACATTTGAGAGTAGGGAGGGCTGAATGTCTTTCTCTTCCTTTTGGTTGATTAGCAAAAAAAAATGTTGGTTTTGGATGAGGGCAGCAAGCTTCCTGCCAGGGTAGAAAGTTCGGTCGTCTCCTGAGCCTAGTGGAGACCCGCAGATCTGGAAGGGGCCTGGAAGGAAGAAGATCCTGGCAATGCAGAACCAGGATTCTGTGCCTCACTTCTCACTTAGTAAAATATTTTGTAGATTCTTCCACTGCAGCAAATACAGGTTTACTTTATTCTTTTAAAAATCTTCTTTATATTCTGTTTTGTTCCGTTTTGTGGGCTATGTCAGAGTCCCACAGCTGGATGATTTATAATGAACAGAGATTTCTTTGGTTCTGGAGGTTGGGAAATCTGAGAGTGTAGTGCCAACTTTTGGCACAGGACTTCATGTTGGGTCTTCATGTGGTAGAAGGTAAAAGGGCAGGAGAAGGTGAGAGAAAGAGTAAAGGGGGCAGGACTCTACAGCAAAACACTCCTGTGACAACAGCCTACTCCCGAGAAAAGATGGTAGCCATTCATAGGACAGAGCCCTGTGACTCAGGCGCCTCCATCAGGCTTCCCTCCCACCATGGTTGCATGGAGGTTAGGTTTCCAACACAAGCTCTTTGGGGACACAATCTAATCATTGCGTATTCCATTCCGTCCATGGAGGTAAAATATTTTATTCAGTCAATCCCTCATTGCAGAACATGTTTTTTGCTTATTGTTTTTGTTTTCATAGGTATCATAAACTATGTTGCAATAAATAATCTTGCAAATAAGTTTGAGCTTCTCAGATGGGTTCTTTTTTTCAAATTTTTTTAAGTTGTTGATGGATCTTTATTTTGTTCATTTATTATTTATATGTGGTGCTGAAGATCAAATCCAGTGCCTCACACATGCTAGGCAAGTGCTCCACCACTGAGCTACAGTCCCAGCCCTTGGATGGGTTCTTGATTGCTGCTTTGATGTCTGAGGATATCAGACTCTTGCTTCTTTACCCTTTCAAAGTGGACTCCACCAGTGATTCTCCAGGGAGTTTGCAGAAGTCTTAGATTTGGACTTGTGAGGAGGTTGAGTAGACTGACCCCGGTCCAATACATGGAGAATGCAGAGGAGGAGACTGACTCCAGCCCAACATGCAGAGGAGGAGACCAACCATGCACGTGTGGAGGAGGAGACGGCACTGCGGCCCCCCATCTACCGAAGGGTGGCTGTCCTGGCCTACTTCCATCTAGAGTCAATAGCCAGGACCAGGAAGATTATCCCCATGGTCCTTGCAGGCCCAGCTACAGTAGAGGTGAGGTATTGGTAACTTGCAAGGACACTACAAGATTATAGGGTAGAAACTGTAATACCTCAGATCAGCACTGCTAGAGAGGAAGACACATGAACAACACAAAAAAACAAGGGAAGAAAATGCCCCCCCAAAACCAAGATGCTACAATAATAGAATCCATTGATAGTACAGTAGATGAAATGTCAGAGAAGGAGTTCAGAACGTACATAGTTAAGATGATCTGTGAAGCACAGAATAATATAAGGGAGCAATTATAGGCAACAATTGATCAATACAACAAAGAGATAAGAGAGCAAATACTGGGAGCAAAAGATTAGTTCAAGAAAGAGAAAGGGACTTTGAAAAAAACCAAGCAGAAATCCTTGAAATGAAGGAAACAATAAACCAAATAAAAAATTCAGTAGAAAACATCACCAACAGACTAGAGAACTTGGAAGACAGAACCTCAGACAATGAAGACAAAATATATAATCTTGAAAATTAAGTTGACCACACAATGAAAATGGAAAGAAACCATGAACAGAACATCCAAGAATTATGGGATAACATGAAAAGGCCAAATCTAAGAGTTATCTGGATAGAGGAAGGCACAGAGGTACAAACCAAAGGAATGCACAATCTCTTCAATGAAATAACATCAGAAAATTTCCCAAACATGAAGAATGAATTGGAAAATCAAATAAAAGAGGCTTACAGGACACCAAATGTACAAAACTACAACAGATCCACACCAAGGCACATTATAATGAAAATGCCCACCATACACAATAAGAATAGAATTTTAAAAGCTGCAAGAGAGAAGGAGCAGATTACAGGGGAAACCAATTTGGATTTCAGCAGATTTCTCAACCCAGACCCTCAAAGCCAGAGATCCTGGAACATCGTATACCAAGCTCTGAAAGAAAATGGGTGCCAACCAAGAATCTTATACCCAGCAAAATTAAGCTTCTGATTTGATGATGAAATAAAAACCTTCCACAATAAACAAAAGTTAAAAGAATTTACAGTAAGAAAGCCTGCACTAGAGAGCTTTCTTGGCAAAATATTCCATGAGGAGGAAATGAAAAACAACAATGAAAATCAGCAAAGGGAGGAACTACACTAAAGGAAAAGCCAATCAAAGGAGAAATCAAATCAAGTTAAAAACCAAAAAATAAACCAAAATGAATGAGAATACAAACCATATTTCGATAATAACTCTGAATGTCAATGGCCTAAACTCATCAATTAAAAGACATAGACTGGCAGATTGGATTAAAGAAAAGACTCAACAATATGATGTCTTCAAGGGACTCGTCTCATAGAAAAAGACATCCACAGACTGAAGGTGAAAGGATGGGAGAAAACATACCATTCCCATGGACCACATAAACAAGCAGAGGTCTCCATCTTCATATCAGATAACATAGACTTCAAACCAAAGATAGTCAGAAGGGATAAAGAAGGACATTTTACTGTTTAAGGGAACCATACAAAAAGAAGACATAACAATCAAAAATATCTATGCCCCAAACAATGGAGCATTCATGAATATCAAACAAATCCTTCTCAATTTCAAGAATCAAGTAGATCACAACACAATAATACTGAGTGACTTTAAAACACCTCTCTCACCACTGGATAGATCTTACAAACAAAAGCTAAACAAGAAATTTCAAGAAACCATAGAACTCAATAATACAATCAATAATTTAGAATTAGCAGACATATACAGAATATTTCATTCATCAACAAGTGAATACACTTTTTACTCAGCAGCACATGGATCCTCCTCTAAAACAGACCTTATGTTATGCCACAAAGCATCTCTTAGAAAATATAAAAAACTAGAGGTACTACCTTGCATTCTACCAGACCATAATGGAATGAAATTAGAAATCAATGATAAAATAAAAAATAGAAGATACTCCATCACCTGGAGACTAAAAAAAAACACTACCGAATGATACACGGATAGCAGAAGACATCAAGGAAGAGATAAAAAATTTTTTAGAGGTAAATGACAACTCTGATACAACATATCAAAATCTCTGGGACACTATAAAGGCTGTGTTAAGAGGAAAGTTCATTGTATTGAGCTCATTCACTAAAAGAAGAAAAAAGTCAACAAATAAATGACTTGACATTAAATTTCAAAGCTCTAGAAAAAGAAAAACATATCAACACCAGAAAAATAGAAGACAGGACATAATTAAAATCAGGGCTGAAATCAATGAAATTGAAACAAAGGAAACAATTTAAAAAATTAGCAAAACAAAAAGATGGTTCTTTGAAAAAATAAATAAAATTGACAAACCCTTAGCCATCCTAATGAAAAGAAGGAGAGAGAAAACTCAATTAATAAAATTTGAGATGAAAAGGGAAATTTCATGACAGACATTATTGAAATACAGAAGATAATTTGAAACTATTTTGAAAATCTAAACTCCAGTGAAATAGAAAATCCGAAAGACACCAACAAATTTCTAGGGGCATGTGATATGCCCAACTAAATCAGGAGGACAAGCACAAGTTAAACAGATCAATTTCAAGCAAGTAAATAGAAGACACCACCAAAGGCTTACCAACCAAGAAGAGCCCAGGACCAGATGGATTCTCAGCCGAGTTCTATAAGACCTTCAAAGTAGGATTAATATCAATACTTCTCAAATTATTCCATAAAATAGAAAAGGTGGAAATCCTTTCAAACTTATTCTATGAGGCTAGTATTGCCCTGATTCCAAAACTAGACAAAGACACATCAAAGAAAACTTCATACCAATATTCTTGATGAACACTGATGCAAAAATTTTCAATAAAATTCTGGCAAATCATATACAAAAACATATTAAAAAGATAGTGCACCATTATCATCCCAGGTATGCAAGGTTGGTTCAACATACAGAAATCAATAAACGTAATTCATCACATCAATAGACTAAAGGTCAAGAATCATATGATTATCTCTATAGATGCTGAGAAAGCATTTGACAAAATACAGCACCTCTTCATGTTCAAAACACTAGAAAAACTAGGGATAGTAGGAACATACCTCAACATTGTAAAAGCTATCTATGCAAAACTGAAAGCCAACATTATCCTCAGTGGGGAAAAATTGGAATCATTCTCCCTAAACATGAACAAGACAGGGATGTTCTGTTTCATCACTTTTATTCTACATAGTCCTTGAAACTCTAGCCAGAGCAGTTAGACAGATAGAAGAAATTAAAGGGATAAGAACAGGAAAAGAAGAAGTTAAACTATCATTATTTGCCGACGACATGATTCTTTACTTAGAGGATCCAAAAAATTCTACCAGAAAACTTCTAGAATTAATAAATCAATTCAGCAAAGTAGCAGGCTATAAATCAATACCCACAAATCAAATGTATTTCTATACATCAGTGATGAATCCTCTGAAAGAGAAATTAGAAAAACTACCTCATTCACAGTAGACTTGGAAAAAAAACCAAATTATTTGGGAATCAATTTAACAAAAAAGGTGAAAGAACTTTACAATGAAAATGACAGATCAATAAGAAAGAAATTGAAGAAGACCTTAGAAGATGGAAAGATCTCCCATGCTCTTGGATAGGCAAATCAATATTGTCAAAATGGCCATACTACCCAAAGCGCTATACAGATTCAATGAAATTCCAATTCAAATCCCAATATCATTCTTTATAGAAATAGGAAAAGCAATTATGAAATTCATTTGGAAAAATAAGAGACCCAGAATAGCCAAAACAATCCTTAGCAAGAAGAGTGAAGCAGGAGGCATCACAATATGAGAACTTAAACTATATTACAAAGCTATAATAACAAAAACAACATGGTATTGGCACCAAAATAAACATGTAGATCAATGGTATAGAATAGAAGACACACAGACAAATCCACAAAAATACAGTTATCTCATACTAGACAAAGGTTCCAAAAATATAGATTGGAGAAAAGATAGCCTCTTCAACAAATGGTGCTGGGGAAACTGGAAATCCATATGTAACAAAATGAAACTAAACCCCTATCTCTCACCATGCACAAAACTCAAATCAAAGTGTATCAAGGCCCTAAGAATTAGACAAGAGACTCTGTGCCTAATTGAGGAGAAAGTAGGCCCAAATCTTCATCATGTTGAATTAGGCCCCAATTTCCTTAACAAGACTCCTAAAGCACAAGAAATAAAAACAAGAATTAATAAATGGGATGGATTCAAACTAAAAAGTTTCTTCTCAGCAAAAGGAACAATTAATGAGGTAAACAGACAGCCTACATTCTGGGAACAAATTTTTGCCACATACACACATCAGATAGAGCACTGATCTCCAGGATATATAAAGAACTCAAAAAACTTAACACCAAAACAAAACCAAACCAAACAAAACAAATCAAAACAAAACACTCAAACAACCCATTTACAATCAATAAATGGGCTAAGGAGATGAACACACACTTCTCAGAAGAAGATATACAATTGATCAATAACTATATGAAAAAGTGCTCAACATCTCTAGACACTGGAGAAATGCAATCAAAACTACTCTAAGATTTCATCTCATGCCAGTCAGAATGGCAGTTATCAAGGATACAAACAACAATAAGTGTTGGCGAGGTTGTGGGGGAAAAGGCACGCTCATACATTGCTAGTGGGACTGCAAATTGGTACAACCAATCTGGACAGTAGTATGGAGATTCCTTAGAAAACTTAGAATGGAACCACCATTTGACCCAGCTATCCCACTCCTCAGTCTATACCCCAAAGACTTAACAACAGCATACTACAGTAATGCAGCCACTTCAATGTTTATAGCAGCTCAATTCACAATAGCTAAACTGTGGAACCAACCTAGATGCCCTTCAACAGATGAATGGATAAAGAAATTGTGGTATATGTACACAATGGAATATTACTCAGCAATAAAAGAGAATAAAATTATGGCCTTTGCAGGTAAATGGATGGAGTTGGGGAATATTATGCTAAGTGAAGTAAGCCAATCCCCCCAAACCAAAGGTGGAATGTTCTCTCTGATAAGTGGATGCTGTTGCATAATGGAGGAAGGGGATGGGAAGAATGGAGGAACTTTAGTCAAAGAGAAGGGAAGGGAGGGGATGGGACATGGGGGCAGGAAAGATGGTGGAATGTGATGGACAACAATGCCCTAGGTTCATGTGTGACTGCACATATAGTGTGACTCTATATTGTGTACAACCAGGGAAGTGAAAAGTTGTGCTCCATTTGTGTACAATGAATCAAAATGCATTCTGCTGTCATATAAACCTAATTAGAATAAATAAATGAAAAAAGAGTTTGAGCAATATGTTAAGACACTGGTATGAATTTCAAGTTTGCACATTCTAAGAAGAATTCCAAGTCACCATCGACATTTGTACCAGTTTCTGCTCTCACGGATAGGACATTACATACCAAGCTCCTCAAATTCTTGTCAGAACAAGAGTGTCATTTATTTTTCCTACCTTATGGGAGAAGAATGATGTTTCATTTATTTCCTTATTTTATGGGTTCATAGGGCATTTGTATCTATTTTCTTTGCAAAATCTTATTCCTATTATTTGATCATTTTTCAGATTGCATTAAGATTTTCCTTACACATTTGTAAAAGCTCCATAAATGAAAGGTATCAGCCTCTTTTGAAGCATATACCTTTCAGCATTTTTGCCACTTTCCCACATAGAACTGTGCATTTTTGTATGTCCATTTCTGCTTCATGACTTCTGAAATTTGGATTCTGCCTATATCACCAATTCATTTATCCATCCTTTCTTCTACACCTTTCAGGATTAATTTTTCCTGTTTAAATCTTTTTGCCAGCCACCATTCATTTTGGGGATAATAAACAAGATACAAACCAAGAGTTATTTTTCCCAGTCAAATTTTTCATTAGCCTTCATTAATAATTTCTCTTTTTCCAATGAGTTTGAAATGCTACTTTAATTATGAACTGAATTTCAATAGAAAATTGTTTTTATTTATAGATTCTTTATTCTGTTTCATTTATGATTTTCTTTCCCTGTGGAATGGGTTAAATAGTGGCTCCCCAAAGTTTTGCCCTCTCATAACCTCAGAACCTGACTTTATTTGGAATCAAGTTCTTTGAAGATGTAGTTAAGAAGGATCAAAATTGGGAGGCTTAGGCAGGAGGATTGTGAGTTCAAAGCCAGCCTCAGCAATTTAGGGAGGCAGTGAGACCCTGTTTCTACATAAAAATACAGAAAGGGCTGGGGATGTGGCTCAGTGATTAAGTGCCCTTAGGTTCAATCCCTGGTATCAAAAAAAAAAAAAAAAAAAATCTAGAGATGAGATCATTCACAATTGCCAACTGTGAAACCAACCTAGATGCCCTTCTCTAGATGAATTGTTAAAAAGACTGGTATATATACACAATGGAACATTACTCAGCATTAAAAGAGAATAAAATCATGGCATTTCCAGGTAAATGGATGGAGTTGGAGAATATCATGCTAAACAAATAAGCCATTACCAACAAACCAAGGACCAAATGCTCTCTCTGATAAGTGGATGCTAATCCAAAACAGGTGAGGGGTGTGGGATAAGTGGAGGAACTTAGGATAGGGCAAAGGGGAGGGAGGGAAGGGAAGGAGGGATGTGGGGGGAAAGATGGGAGAATGAGATGGACATCATAACCCTAGGTACATGTATGGTTGCACGAATGGTAATCAAGAGGAGCACAGATGGGTCCACCTCAGCGGACACTCCTGGTTTCTGTAAGGCGTCCCCTCGATCCAGAATCAGGATTAACTCACCTCCTGAAAATAACCATGAAACCAACAAAGCACAAACAAGAAAGCCTCCTCTTACTGACCACCTTTCTCACTATTCTTCTTTTTAAAGGAAGAAAGGAGTGGCTTTATTATTATTTTTCCTTTTAAATAGAAGAAGAGTCTTCTTTACTGAAGCATCAAGAAGAAAAACAGCCTATGAGACAGACTTTGTCTCCCAAGATAGCAGCCGAAGTGGGAATTCTATGAGCTCAGAAAAACACGGAGCACCTGCCGGGGAAATAGCCCAACAGATGTCTTTTCTGTAATTAAAGTCACTTGTGTCAGCCTAGAAGCTCTGATCCTGTCAGGAAGAAAACGGTTAATGTCCTGGCTAACCCCCATTATCTTACTTAGTGTGAATGGCTCAGAGTGCTCTTGTTCAATTCCATGCAGCTCTGCCCTTCCAATCGAAGTGCTCATTCACAAAAATAGTGGCCAAGTGGGTAATTCTTGGCTTAGGCCTTGAACATCTGGTGGCCTTCAAAACTGATGGCATGTAATTAGAGCAGGGACAGCCATGTAATCGGGGATTGAGGGAATGCTGTTTAATCTTCTGCCATGTGCTCATGTTTGGCCTCTCTCCTCTCCCCCTGTGCCCCCCCCCCCCCCACGAGGCACATGAGTGGCCTCTGAGGCCTGCTTCTGGGGGTCGTCTCCCTCCCAGCACAGCTGGGCTTTCCCGGCCAGGCCACAGCTACCTTCTACCTTTAGTGACGTACAGTTAGGAAGAGATTGTCTATCACTTGGCAGTGCCCCAAGGGCTCCTACCTACCCTTCGTATCACCGTTGGCATTCCCACCCCTTGCTCATGAGTTGGTTAATCTAATCAGCAGGATCCTGACCCAGAAGGTGAGGAGTCTAAAGTCCGCTAAGCTTCCCTAGGGCAGATACCAGGTCTCCCTTCATTATGGTGACTGCTGCATCCCACGTAGCCACCTCTGGTCCATGCCCATCACAGAAGTCTTAATGGGCAGTAAGTGGGCTGATGGAGGTTCCAAGGTCTCCAGATCCAGGTGCGAGCTTTATTTCCTTAGGCCAAGCATGTAGGATGTACCGGGTCTCCGGATACTCCTGCTGGGATGGAAACTGCAGGGGGGCACAGGAACTGTTAGCCACAGAGTGTCCTGGGAGATGGCGGGAGTTGACAGGCATCTGTCTTCATCAGCTTGAGTTGCTGGTGGCTGGTAAACAACAGAAACATGTTCCTCACAGTTCTGGTGTCTGGAAGTGTGGGGTCAAGGAGTGAGTAGGTTCCCTGTCTGGTGAGGACCCCTTCCTGGTTCCCTTTCTATTTATCCCTCAGGTCTCACCTCCTAACCCTCCACCTTGGGGGTTGGGATTTCAACATATGGATTTTGGGGGGACACAAACATTCAGACCATAGCAGCATCTCCACGTCACCTTTCTGTGGACATCCTTGGCACGTGGTGATTGCTTACTTCTGGCAGCCCCTCTAGATGTAGAGGAAATGCAACGGCCAAAATGTTAACAGCTGATTAAGAAGATGGAGATGTGAATTGCCTGAATGGATCTTTCTACAGTGTATACAGAGGTCAAAACATTACCCTTTACTCCATAAATAGACAGTTTTTATTTGCTGATTTAAAATAACAATAATAACAAAGAAAACAAAAGTATTCTGAAATGTTAGTTAATAAAGCAAAACTCAAACTCATGTCATCTGACATTTTCTCCCCATCCACCACATGTCCCTGGGTCTGGGACTCCAATAACCACAAAGTCATCATATTGTCCCTTGAATATCATATTGTCCCATATTACTGACAGGCAACCCTGGCTTTATACAGAATTAAGATGTCAGGGAAACTGAAGAATAAAACAGGTGTTCACAAAGCTCACAGGAAGACTGGACCCTCACCAGGTTGTCCTGAGTCTTGGGTTCATGGTATGGGTCTTAGAGGCCACTAGGACTGTGGGTGCCATTGATGAGGAGCTGACCCAAGAGCTCACAGGCAGCATGGTGCTCCACACAGAGCAGTCTCCTTGCCAGGGCACAACTTCCACTCCAGCCTCTCAGACCCTGCCAATGCTCCCCAAACTGTCCTGGAAAAAGTGTGCTTTGAACTTTCTATTTCAGACTCTGCTAGGTTGGATAATAGTCTCTCGTGGGAGCTCATCCTGGGTTATCTGAGTGCAATTGAAGTGTCTCATCCAAGAGAGGCAGGGGGGCCGCACACAGACCGAAGGCACTGGATGAGGCAGCTTCCAGCCCGGGAACTCCAGCAGCTGCTGGCAACCCGCAGAGGCAGGCAGATTCTTCCCTGGAATGCCAGAGGACAGCAGCCCCACTGACACCTGGGATGCTGAGTCCAGACCTCTGGCTTCCAGAACCAAAGAAAATGAATCTCTGGGTTATAATGTAAGGGATTCACTTGATGCTTTGACCATATTCCTGGTGGTTTTGAAATGTACATGTTTTTATTTTCTTTTTCCAAATCTTCTTTTCCCTAAACTTCTCCTTCCTGATCTCCTCCCTCACCTTCTCCTCCCTGATCTTCTCCTTCCTGATCTCTCCTCTCTAATCTCATTTTCTCTGAATCACCTCTATAAAAGCCCCCTGTTCCTGCAGATAGGCAGAATGACAGCCTGTGGGACAGGAGTTCCCTGTGTTTCTCCTTTGCTAACAAAACAATAAACCATCCTTTTCCTTTTTCTCAAAACTGTGTCCTTGTTACTGGGTTGTCGTTAGGGACAAGGACTGAGCTTTCAGTAATAGTAAGGCACCGAGTTTGCAGGAATCTGTTCTACATCCACTGACTGGCAGGAAGTCAAAGGTACTGGAATTTAGGACTTTCTTCCATTTTTTTGTTACGACACACATTTTGCCACTTACCCCTTCTATGAGAGTCAACCATACAATGTATGAATTGGGAGCTTACCCGCTGAGAGTCAACCATACAATGTATGAACTAGGAGCTGCAGAAGCATGTAAATGCATCAAATAAATGATATAGCCGGGCGTGGTGGCGCACGCCTGTTATCCCAGCACTTAGGGAGGCTGAGACAGGAGGATCGTGAGTTCAAAGCCAGCCTCAGCAACAGCGAGGCACTAAGCAACTCAGTGAGACCCTGTCTCTACATAAAACACAAAATAGGGCTGGGGACGTGGCTCAGTGGTCGAGTGCCCCTGAGTTCAAACCCTGGTACCAAAAAAACAAACAAATAAATAAACGATATGAGTAAATCATTGGAAACTACTTATTTCCAGTCATTTTGACCTGTGAAGTGGCAGCTTCCTGTGGCCTGACATGTTTGACAATTCTGTTTTCAAAAATGGCCTCGAACATTTCTCTCATAAATGCTCTTCCTTAATGTGACTTTGAGGGTCTTTCTAGCAAGGGTTGGGATATCCATATGTCCTCCTTCAATGTGGTAAACATGGGACTCAGCAGAATTGAAGATGAGATGCAGCCCCAGGACACTTGGATATGCCCCTTCAGAGGCCCGGCCCACATGTGGGAAGTCTGTGGCTGCCATGCTACTTGGAGGTGCAGGCCAGTGGGATGGTGCTGTGATCTGAATGTGCCTTTGCGAGGTGATAAGTCATCCCAGGGATACTGAATCCAGACTTCTGGTTCCTAAGAAGTGATCACGTCATGGAGCCCACATAAAGAATTAATTACCTGGTTTGAAAAAAAAGTGTGAGAAAGAACAAAGAGAGGCAAACACATTTCTAAACTCAACATCTCTGGACTCATCTGTTTCCATCAGGGCAAATAAACGCTTGTTCCCCACAGACTTCAGAACAGGCCCCACGACTGTGAGGAGAATCCCAGGAAAAGACTAAGGAATAAAAATGGAGAAAATGGTGCTTCAGAATGAATTTTTTTTCCAGAAATACCCAGGTACTAAAAAGGGAAAAGAAAACCAGGAATCAGAAAAGCTCTCAGGCCAGTCAATTAAACCACGGAGTAACCAAGAAATCTGGAATTTCCCACGAAAATGGGCATTTTTTGAATGTAAAGTGTACTCCAGAGTGAAGAAGAATAATCACATAGTACCAAGAAATTGCCCAAAGGGGCACAAAGAAGAGTTGGGAGAAAAGTGGGAACATGCTGATGAATTTGTAGGATCTGTACTAGACTATCTGAGGGCCAATGCAAGACCAAGGAGTGAACCACTGCTTTGTCTTTATGGGCAGGTCCTACACAGGATCCTGGGAGATGGACAGAAGGACAGTGACCTCAAAGGTCCTCTCACCTCCTGAGTACCAGCCCCAGGACTGTGGGGTATCCCCATTGCCTTTGAGGCGCTGCTGTGGATCCTTCCACCTGTGACCTTCATGGAGGAATCTCAGGTACCTGGAGGGGAGTACTAGAAGATGAACTTTCTCTGAACAATGTCATAGTACAATTCTGCAACTGGTGACTTCCTTCCCTTCCCACTCAATTGAATGAGAATAAAATGTGAAATTAAGTGAAAAAAAAGTGTAAGGGAGTTGTTTGTTTCTTTTGCCCTTTGCCTTCTGCCATGTGAGGACACAGCAATTGGGCGCCATCTTGGAAGCAGAGAGCAGCTCTCACCAGCCATGATTCTGGTGTTGCCTCGACCTTGCACTTCCCAGCCCCCAGAACTGCAAGAAATAAATTCCTGACTTGTAAATTGCCCAATAAGTGATATTTTCTTTAAAAAGTCCAAATATACTAAGAGGACAAAGATATAAATATTGATGTGACTTCAACAATCATAAATGTGGGAAGACTCTTGAAGTTATCTGATATGTAAGAGGAATTTTTCTTAAATGAAATTTTACCTTTAAAGAGGAATTACACATTTATTAACATTTTAAAACACATATGCAATAATAAGATCAATTGATTGCTTACAAGATGCTCTTGTTGGCGAATATTTTGGCATAAGGCTCAGGTTACAAACCGAATCTTTAGTTTCTGGACTCCCTGTCCCCCAGGATTGAGTGGATCTGCCATGCTTGAGGAGGAGGTTGCAGGGGTCTCTTGGGGGCTATATATGGGAACAATGGGGAAGAGAATCCTTGGTTGGTGAGATATCAAGGAGAAGAGATGTAGATGGTCCGAGAGTTCACTGTAGGCTTGCAATACAAAGGCTCATCCAGTCTCCTTTGAAAAACCTGAAAATTCTGTACTGCTCTTTAAAATTCACTGCAAGTCCATTATTTACAGAAACCTGAAGAAGAAGTGAGATTAAGATGCACCGATCCCAAATCTCAGTCGCCTGGTACTCTCAAGTATTAGGAAATATTTCCCATCTTGATTTCTTTGTACATTTCATTTCACTAATGAATGCCACAGTATATTAAGGGAACGTGTTTTTAGCTTGAAAAAGAAAATTTCCACTATCTCCCTCTTCTGATGTTCCTTTGGGAGTTCTTCTCTGGAAAATATTTTGGGACTTCAAGAGGAGTTCTTGAAGGCCAGCTCAGCAAACACCTCTGTTTTACTCGGCCTCAGCGACAGGTGCTCTGAGTGGAGACCCCATGCCGGAGCCAGAACACAGTGTAGGAAAAGGAACACTTCACTATTGTGGAACTGGACCAGCATGGTGCTAATTTCTCTTCAACTTCATCACCTCTAAACCTAGGTATCTCAGGATTCCAAACTTGCCTGGTGCTACCTGAGTATATACCCTTGTTTATTTATTTCTGACAGAGGCCGGAGATTGGTTTGATGGAGTAATATTCCACCCGGCTAAAGTGACTATTAAAGCAACAACCACCAAATCCCAGTGGCTCGACATAGGCTTGTTCTTACCCACTTGGATCTGAGGTGGTTTTTTCGGGTGTCCCTCCTCCAAGTGCTAACTGAAGACTCCAGGTTCTTTCCCTAAGTGTCTGTTATCTATGAGACCTTCATGTCCAGTATCATAGTCGGGAGAGACTGAGCACCACAGAGCACATGAGCTGCCTTGGGTCCTGGTGGAAAGGACATTTCTCTGCATTCACTGGCCAGAGCCCACCAGGTGATCTCAACCATCTGGACTTCAGGGGGTGGGGGCAAATGTAGGTTTCCTATGTGCTCAGAGAAGCACGTGTACATTTAGCTATCCTGGCACTCATAGTTAAGGAAGCCCTTATTCCTTGATGGCTACAACCATGTGTATAATTCCCACAGAAAATATGCTTTTTAAAATTGTTCTGTGAGTCCCAGGGTGGAATTGGGGTCCTCATACACCCTAGACCTGGCACACTGTGGTTGGCACGTGCAGGGCTTTTCACTTCCTCTCCCACCCCTGGTTCAGCTCCGCCTCTCCTACTCTGCCCCCCAGCACAGACACCCCCTCAATGTGTTCATTTCATGTTTCTGAATATTCATGAGTCTTGCAGAATGAGCGGTACAGGATGGCTTCCATCTCCCCACATTTCTTCTAACCCCTGATGTTAGAAGAAGTATACAGGTGGTCTGTCAAGGTGGTTGTGCTGGGGTTTAAATGCCTGTGCACCTCCAAAGTCCATGTTGAAATTCAGTCCTTAAAACAACAGTCTTAAGAGGTGGGGACCTTAGGAGGCCATTAGGTCACTTAGGGATGAGAATGGTGCCTCGTGAAAGGACTTGAGGGGGGAAATTTGGGCCCTTCCATCTTTTCTACCATGCGAAGGCACAAAGTTTATCCCTTCCAGAGGGACTGGCAACAGGCACCATCTTGGAGGAAGAGACAGGGCCTTGCTAGGTGATGGAACTTTGGTCTGGAATTTCAGCTTCCAGTACTGTGAGAAATAAATTCCTTTTCTTTATGAATTATCCATTCTCAGTCACTTTGAGGTCACTGCATGAGTGAACTGAAGGTTTTATTCGTGTTACTTTGATCACTAGTGATTTTTGTACTCGTTTGTACATATCTTTCTGCAATTTCTTTTTTTTTTCCCCATAGAATTTCAATTTTGCGGGGTTTTCTTTTTTTGTTGACTTCTATGAGTGTGCGAATATTCTAGGTATCATTATGCTGTTGATTTTTTATGTGGCAAATAGCTTAGTTTCTCATGTCTCTGGTAGCTTTGTGGCATTTGTCTCTAAACTAAAAGCTTTCATTTCACTACAGTCAGATTGATCCATTAATAAATTATATCATGCTTTGTTCTTTTTGGTTCTTGTTTAAAAGTCCTGTGCTAATTTTGGATTATGAAGACATCTTCTACATGTTTTGAAATTACTTTCAACTTTCAGATTTTTAAACTGAAGTTTAAATTTTTGCATGATATCAGTGGGGAGGGAGTAAAGCTTTATTTTTTTTCCACAATGATTCAATTTCTTGCAAATCACCCACTAAACACTTCCTGCTTCTGCACTGCTTCTCAGTGTCTCCTTGATCACACACAGGCAAGTGCGGAGCCAGCTCTGAGCTCCCTCAGCTGACCTGTCTATCTGCCTGTCCAGTCTTTGCCTGACGTGTGGTTTTGTTACAAATGATTTTCTCAAGTTAGGTCTACACTGATACTTACCCTCTCTTTTAATTTCCAAATCTATGTAGCTATTTATGGATATTTATTTCTTTCTATATAATTTTAGAATTATTATATTGAATTCATTTTTAAACATCCAGCTGAAATGTTGATTAAGATTGCACTGAATATAGAGATTAATTTAGGTATAATTGCCATATCTAATATGTCAGGTTGGTTAATTGGCATATCTGCTATATCATGTATTCTGTTATGCTAATTTATACCAGGAACATGCTATTGATCTCATTTATTCAGATTGTTAGTATCTAGTGGTAATTTAGAGTTTTCATAAAGGAATCCTGTAGCCATGCTTTGGCTACTCTGTTTATCTTCAGTATGGGTTTCAGTTCTGATGGAACTGGCTGGGCGGGAGCCTTCCAAGGGCCTTCTGTCAGATCCTGCTCCGCACATGGAGACGTGTTGCTCTGCCAGGGTGGCTGTGCTCTACTTCCATCGGCAGTCTGGTTCTCAGATGGAGCTCTTCAACAAATTTAAAAAGCTCCAATCAGTTAAAATAAATTAGCAGCACCCTGCGGATGTGATTTAAGACGTAAACTGTGCCTGAGTGGAAAACAGCCTGTTTCGAGCCCAATGAACCTTCGACACCATTTACCCAGCAGAGGCTCCAGATCCCTTGCTTTCCTTATCAGAATTGCACTCATTAAGCATGGAGGATGCTAGGGATGAGCTCTCCCCTGGCCAAGCTCCACTCTTCCCACAGGAGTTTGCAGAAATTTTGCAACAGAAGCCACACCCCTCTAGCTCTGCGACCCAGCTCAGGATGGTCTGAGGCCAGTATGGATTTGATTTTGCAGCCTTGTGTTCTAACAGTAAATTTTATTCAGAATTTTAATTCACCTCCAAAATATATATATATTTCCTAGGCATAATGTAGTCAGGGGTCGGATGGACTCTCCAGGAGGCAGTGCGGTGTTAATCTGTGGTTCTGTGCACCCCAATCCCATTGCCCAGGGAGCCCTGTGAAGAGTGGCTCTATGACTACTGTTGTTTGGGGATTGTCAAGCCTGAGTTTTCCCTCCATCCCTGAAACCCACTCCATATGTTGAAGTCCTAAGTCCCAGTCCCCAGAATGTGCCTACATCTGGAGACAAGGTCTTTAAAGTGCTGATTAAGTTGAAATAAGGTCATTGGGGTGACCTAACTGACTCTGACTGGGGTCCTTAAAGGAAGGAATCGGGACACAGACATACATGAAGGGGTGACACAGGAGGACAGAGGGAGGACACCACCTGCAAGACAAGAACACAGGTCTCTGGAGGGACCAGAGCCAAGACACCTGGATCTTGGCCTTCCAGCCTCCAGATGTGGCACAGCCACTGGCTGCTGTCTGAGCTGATGGGTTGTGGTGCTTTGTCCTGCCACCCTGGTAGACCAATATGGGTGGACTTGTAGGTTAGGCTTTTAAGAAGATACCTCTGCCACCCAGTGGTTCTGTCCTCATTGGACCTTCCATAAATTATTGGTTTCTTGGTGGGCAGTAAAGACCAGAAAGAGGTCAGCATGGGCAGAGGATGGAGGAGAAGGCCTGAGGAATGCTGTGCAGTCCAGGTGCATGACAGTGCACAGCAGCCACTAGCACTGTCCAGAGGTGCAATGGAGACCTCTTAGAGAATTTTGAGGAAAGAGGAGACCCCTGTCACACTGTAATCATGATATCTGGATTAGATGTTTGCTTTCTGTGATTTTACTTACCCATGGCCAAAAAAATCAAATGGAAAATGCCAGAAATAAACAACTTGTAATTTTAAAATATACACTCTTCTGAACAGTGTGTTGAAATCTCATGCCATATCTCTTTGTTCTGCCCAGGATGCCAATTGTAACTTTGTCCAGAGTATCCAGGCAGTATATGTTACCTTCCCATGAATTACTTGGCAACTGTCTCAGTTATTAGATCTGCTATCATGGTATCACAGTGCTTGTGTTCAGGTAGCATCTATTTTACTTATGTTACAAACTTTGGATACATTATAGTGTTATGCTATCTATTTCACTTTTGAGGATCTCTTACTGTGCCTCATTTATAAGTTAAACTATATCATTTATAAATTAAACTGTATGTAGAAGAAAAAAAGCATAATATATATGGAGTTTTGCACTATCCGTGGTTTCAGGCATCCACTGAAGGTCTTGGGAGTTACCTTCCCTAGATAAGAAGAATGAAGGCAAATGAGAAGAGTTGTTCTACTAAGTCCAGGGCCAGGATGATAGACAAGATTCAGAGTTAAGAGAGCAACTCTGATGGAAGGGGGTTGGGGCAGAGAAGTTGAGGCCATGATGGCATCATACAGTGGAGAGGCCTTTGGGGGTGCTGTGGCATAGAGAGGTTCAGTGAGAGGTGAGTTTCCTAGGATGAGAGTTTGAGGTGGCTGAAAACTGCCCAGAGCAGCTGAAAACTGCCCAGAGCAGCATCTCTGGTTGGTTGTTCTTCATAGACCTCTGCAGTGGCTGAGTGCTCATTCTGGGGCCACTGAGCTCAATCACCGGAGCCTAGTAGGACATTTGCTTGCTTGCTCAGGCTCAGCTGGTGGCATTCAGGAAGACTTGTGTGGAGTTAGACAGTGGGGAAAGTGCTAGAAGAGAAATGGACTTGTGCTCCAGCCCTATCACTACAGAACTGGGGCTCCTTCATTCTCCCCACAGTGAAAAGCCTGTAGGTAGGAGGAGAACCTTGTCCTCTGGCAGCTGGAAGCTGAGGGACAGAACCGGAGACTGGCTGTTCCAAAGTGTAATGGAGGCAGGTTTTTGGAAAATTGCCTGTTTGGCCGAGGGACCCAGGTTCTCCAAGTGTGGACCCTGTGCCTTCACACAGGGAATCTGCCTGCAGAGAGGGGCTGTGGGCGGTTAGTGAGATTGCAAAACCCCAAACTGTAAGATTTGGAAACAAGCAATTATTTTAGCAGAAAATGAGAGAGCAGCTTCACGTTTTCTTGTTTAGGACTTGTTTCTAAACAGCTGAATAATTACTGCTGTCTATTTAAGATTTCCAGATGGTTTCTAAATTTTTCTGCTTTCTTCAAAATTTCTCAGCCTCTTTACACTTGTCTGGAAGATTGTTATAACATTTCTAATTGGATCACTGCACTTACAACAAACATTCTTGAAGACCCACTCTGCTAAAATGGTGGAGATGCATGCAACCTTCCAGGGCTTTTGTAAGAAGAGATGGGGTTTTGTGCAATTAGGTGTTCTTTGGAAATTTCTCCTCATTATAATCACTATTATATCCATACTGATAGATCAAATATTGATCTGATAAGTTGTATGATTATGGATAAAATAGTAAATTTCATAATTTTTCAGTTGATATGGTACTATATGTTGACATCCCCCAATGGTAAGATTTTACGTTATATTTTTTCACAGAGGTTTTTTGATTTGTTTGCAGGGAAATTCAGTCTTTTGGGGGATCCTTGATTTCTGATTGATCACTTAGAAAATTAAGCAAAAATTTATGATGTTGGAGGGGACACCCCAGCCATGTTATTGTCTGTAGTACATATCTGTCATTACTGTCCTGTTGGGCATAATGTGGGAGAGGAGGCCCCTGGGCTGCAGCCTTGTCCACCTGTGGATAGAGAGTCCCTCATTCCATCTGGCATCTGGCTCCAGGTCCCTTGCTGGGGGACACCTGGCTCTCACGTTTTTCCATAGTGTCACATTTCCTGTGTTTTTGATTCCTTTCTCTTGACTGTTTAATCAAGTCTTCATGGGGGTCCTTATCCACTACCTTCTTTTCTTCCTGTGGCACCTGTCACATTCTTTCTTTGATTTTTGAGGGACTGTAATTCTGCTTTGAATTGTAGATGTGCCTATATTGACAGATATGATTCTATTCCTCTTGATAAAACATGATCCTCGAAGACTGCAGCTGCAGTAGATGGAGAGATATATATGGATGTAAACACAGAGACAGACATAAAGATTTCTAGAACAAAATATAGAGATATACATATTGAGATACATACATGCAGCTACAAACGTGTGGAGAAATATCAATATTGGTAAATGCAAAGATGTCTAGTTAGCATAGAGACATAGATATTGGCAGATACAGATCCATACAGCTATAGATGAAATATAGACATAGATGATAGGTGAAACATAGACTGCACAGATACAGATATTTAGAGATACAGGAATAGATACAGATATATAGAAAGAAATATAGCTATACAGGTAGATGTAGAGGTACATAGATAACACAGATATAAATATACGTAGAGATAGGCGGTTCTGGCGATGGAGATACAGGCCACAGAGGCAGACAAGGGCCACAGGTGGATGAAGGTGGACACAGACACACCTAGACAGGGTGAAACACGAGACCACAGATGGATAGGACATGCGCACACTGGCGGGCAGACCCAGGTAGTGAGGGACCTGGTGTGGGGCTCTGTGAGCTCCTGAGGACCAGGCGGAGGACTCTGCGGGTTTTCATCCTGTGCGCTCCCTGCTCCTGGAGCCCCTGCTCTGGGCAGATGCGGCTGCGCGCTCAGTGCGCCGGGGGCTTCCCCCTGCGTGGCGCACAGGCTGCGCTGCGTGCACAGTCCTGTGGCCTCTGCCTGTGGCCTGTGAGCCCCTGGGGGCACGCCTGTGCGTGGTTCCTGTGTTCCCACAGCTGGCAAATGTAGATGAGATAGCACGTCTCTGAAGACTGGAGGCTTCAGGAGAACCGGGATCAGCCATCTTCGCGGCTCAGTCTCTCTCTTGCCCCTTTGCGTCTTTGCACAAACGTCACCTTGGAGGGATGTCTTCCTGGAATTGTCTGGCCCCTCACCTGGAGCATTCTTCTCCCTGCTCCATCTTCTTCCAGGGCACTGGGGACCACCCTTCCCCGGGGCTTGTCTTGCATGCTTTGCTGGCGCCAGTGAGCTCAGGCCTCTGTCTGCCTCCCTCTCTGGAAGGGCCAAGCCTGGATAGAAGCGCAGGAAAAAGGCTTCGTGGAACACGCGACAGACTGGGACCCAACATTGAAATACCTCCGAAGGGCTGTTAGAAGATTTTTAATGGTTTTTGAATAAAAATGTACAAACAATTGCACACAGAAGCATTTAAAGAAATTTCTAAAAACAATAAAAAATTCAGTGTAATAATAGCTTTACCTTCTCTATAAATGGCATTTAGCCAGTGAAGTTTGGTTGCTCAGGGTAAGGGGTCTCCCTGGACTGAGCTTTCCTGCCACCTGCAGAAGCTGCCTGCACTGGCCACTCGGCAGCCTGGAGTGAAGGTTGACGGCAGGTGGGTGGCTGCAGAGCATGCAGGTGGCTCTTCCTTTCCTGGGACTGCCCTGCAGTGGCAGTGGCAGCAGCTGTGAACAGGTGGCTGGCCCTGTGCCCTGCTTGGCATGCTCTCAAGGACAGTTCCTGAATGAACACGTCTCTGTAAGAGGGTACAGTTCTTCAGTGCTTTCCAGAAGCGTGGGTTTCTTGAATTACATTTGAGGGGTGCTCATGCTGCTAAACCCTTCCACGGTAGACATGATCACGTCTGGTGCAGCTGGGCTTTGCTCAACCCTGTGAAGTTTGTGAAGGGTTTGCAGCTTGGTGGTGGCACAGGAAGCTGCCCACCCACGTTTGAAGTGGGATCTGGCTTAGGAAACAGGCCTGGCTGGGCGGCCAAGGTGGATGTGTTCAGAGACTCAGGGATGTCCCCCTGCGTCTGCACCTCGCCAGAGACCCAGTTTCCGGCAGCCCCTTGGAAGGTGAACCTGCGCCGCACCCTGAGCGGAGGCAAGCACTGGCTGAGCAGAGAGAAACCCCAGCTTTCCACATGAGCTACAGCTCCTGGTTAATAAACGTCTCTTCCCCAATTGTTCTGGATGCTGCCGATGGTGGAGTTGATAGGTGACAGATAAAATTTCTCATGCAACATGTCCATTCGCCAGAACCTTGCCATGACTGCTATCCCTGGGGTTTTTAAGAAGATGACAAACGCTTTGTCTCTAAAAACACAAATCACACTATATTTGGGGCTCCATGTTTAAATTTAGAGCTTAAGATTGGGGCTGCAGTGAAGGAATAAACTGAGAGTGGGTTTGATATTTTCCTTTTCCCACTGGGATATGTAGTGCACGTTTACAAAACTGTTTGTGCAGTGCAGCACACATATGCTCCGAGGTGGCTTTCCTGGTGATTCTAGAACCCACTATTCCCTTTTATCCTGCGGGAAGCAGAATAAACTCGGACTCTGGGCCTCCACCCTCACTGGAGTCCCAGCAGCCTGGTGGGCTGTGTGCTGGGGGTGAGGGTCCCAGCAGCCTCTTTCCTTTTCAGGCTTTCCTTGTTCTTTCTCTTTCCCACCCCTCTCTCTTCCTCCCTTCTTCCTACAGGCTTCCTCCTCAGAGAGCATGCACAGACAGAAGGAGCGAGGAGAGACTCATCTTTTTTCTGGATATACCCCAGAATGCCAGTCTCTTTTGGGTTCAGAACTGTGATGTTTTCCTTGTTTGGATGAGGTTTTTGGGTGTTGTGTGGGAGTCATCTTTGCCTCCAGGCCTCTTACTCGACTTGCTCAGAGCGCCTCAGCCCTTTTTCTCTGCTCTCCTTGTCTAATTTTGAACCTTTAAAATAATGGGACTGGACATAGATGGTCTTTAAGGCCTTTACAGTCCATTTTTTTGAGGACAGCATCAGCATGTCTTTTACATTCTGGGAAGAGTGGGTGCAACTGGGGAGGGGCTGAGAATAATGGTGGGAGAGAGGGCCAGTCCCTGCCTGTGATGGCCAAGGTCTGCTCAGCCTCTCTGAGGCCCCAGTCCTCCATGCTTGGCCTCTGCCCTGACCCCACCCAGGGGCCACCCCTTATGTCCACGTGGACTCTCCAGTGGTCCAGGGCTACAAGACATATAGGCTGGAGGCTACTGTGATCCAGGGCTACATATAGGCTGTGAGCAGTGTGCTCTTCATGTGGCTCTTTTCCTGTGTGTGTGCGTGCGCACACACACGCAAGCACGTGCATGTGTGTTACTGTATTGCGATGTACTGAACACAGTTTACCTTGTTAACCTGTTGTAGGAGTGTGGACATTGTTCTGCCTCATCGGTGCGATCCTGTGTAGTTATAGTTCACATTCACAGTGAATCATTTCCTGCGCTCTGTCAGTCACTGGGCATGTTTCTGGGTCATGAGGAGCATTCAAATTAATCTCAGGTTTAAGTGAACCAGCCCTACAAGAAATAGTGGGTACCAAGCTGATTCTGCCAGGTCATTCCCTGTCTTTTCCAGCAGAGGGCGCAGTGGACTGGGCCTTGTGGAACCCTGGCTCCTCAAGGGCAGGCAGGGAGCAGGGCAGTGTTTAGCAAACAAAGCACCATCTTATGGAGGGAACACAAGAGACAACAGCATTTTAGTTGCATGCAGCAGTTTCTCACCAATTTTTATAGGTGATAGAAAAGATCTAGGAACAGTAATTCTCCACTCTCCCAGCCTGCTTGGTTCTTTGGTTCTGAGCTGGGTCAGTGGCCAGCACTTGAAAGTTGTTTTGAACTGTAATGGCAGTATGAAGGTATCCAGCAAAGGCAGGGAGAGGACCCCCACCCCATGCCAGCCGTGGTGAGGCATTTTAATTTGATTTAAAGAAAACAAGACAAGGGGGGTTGTTGTATGTAGCAAGGTGTGAGCGTCATCCCTGTGCCCCCCGGAGTCTACCGGCTGACCCACCCCTGGCCTCTGCAGTCACTTGCTCCATTGTGGAGAGAAGACAAAGAAATCAGAGCCTCATGTTTCCAAGTCCCCAGCAGGATCCAGCTTTGGATAGCAGAAGGCCCCTACATCTGCAGGAGGAGTATGGTTGGGCAGTGTCCATAGCAGTGTCTACATTTGTAGCCAATTACTCAGAATCTTTAGAAAATAAAACCCTGGCAATTATAGTCACAGATAGGTAACAATGCACAGTATTGAAATTCAGGGGCAACTCAATTACTTTTAAACCTGATCACCTAGAGTCGGTTGAGAAGAAAAAACAACAAAATCCTCAAATCCAAGCCAAGCACCTTCAAAATCTGAAAACAAAACTCCCCACAATCCTTAGGAAACCTTTATTAGAAAACAGATCATTATCTAACAGAAGGAAAAATACTTTCTATCCTTGATCATTTACTGCTCCTGGTCTATGGACCGTTTCGGGAATTAAAAACAACGAACACCACAACCCTCTTCTGACTTGCTTTTGGTTAGACTTTTCTACACTGTGGTTTATTTTCCAGGTCAGCTTTTGAAATTAGCAAAAATGAACTGAGCTTTGGAAGCCACATTTTTCCTTATCTCTAGCTGAAAAATAAAATTCTCTACGCAAATGAATGGCTTCCGTCTGACTTTCTTGGTCTATGCAATGGGTAGCTGGCATTTTATTGACCTCTTAGTAGAATAACTAGGTGCTCTTGTTACCAAGCAACGGAAAAGTGGGCACTGCAGAATCCGGGAGTTCTGGGCACACATGGAGAAAGATGGAGTCCACCTCCTGTCGAGCTCGTACCATGGACTGTTGCTCTGTGGGGACATGGGGCTGTTGTTTTCAATAGCCTGGGTGGCTCCACTGTCCCCAGACAGAGCACAGACAGGACCTCTTCCCATTCTGGAAGTTCATAGACCTGCTGTTCAAATAGTGACTCTTTTGAAAATTCATAAGTCTTTAACCATCAGGGATGCTCAGAGTCCTTGGTCGTGAGGAGGAACTACCTGCTCACTTCTCTAGTGTGATGGCAGAGTGAGACTGACTCCTGGCACTGGCGGATTCTGAATGGCGGTTTTGTGATTCAGACTCCAAAATACCTGAGGGGAAAAACAGGTGAGGTAGTGTCAGAAGATTTTGTCTTTCTTCCAAATTTTGTCTTATAAAGCCTAATACATTCTTCACATGGCATCAAGAAAGAAAGGACATTTTTGGAAGTCCTCCATAGAGTGCTTTTATCCCCAAATGTCTGTGTGTTTAGGGAAAACTCCAGACCAGAAGGGATGTTCCCGGCAAGTTGGGGGACCGTGCCTCATGTGGAGATTATACGACCATGTGTGACTCTTAATTATGTTTATTCCTTTCTGTTTTCAAGTTTTTTTTATAATAGACATTGTCTTTCTATTAGAAAATGTAAGCATGCAAACATGTATGTGCACATACGTGCGTGTGTGCTGTGTGGTTATGGATGCACAATGCCAAGGGTTCTCTTTCCAAAGTGCAATTCCCTTTATAAAAACAGGTTACTATCAACTGAAACTTGCTTGTCCACAAAGGGAGAAGGGGAAACCTCATTTTTGAGCAGAGCCCTGGCTTGCTTGGACAGCAGGTGGGATGTCTGTAGAGCTGAGCTCAGAAGACATGAATTCCGTTCCTAGGGCTCTCATATGCCAGCTGCACACCTCGGCTCCTCTCTGACCCTAGGTTCCTCATCTGCACTGGCTCACACATGGGCACTGGTGTTCCCAACCTGCTCAACATGTCCCTGAGTGAGGCCTCACACAGCTGAGAGCAGGTTCCTGCTACCAGCTGCATCTTCAGATGAAAACACAGAGGCACAGGACTAGGCAGGGCCTGGGTCCAGGAAGTGGCCTCCAGGGTCCTGCCTCCAACCACCAACACTCCCTTCAAAGCGGGGTGTTGGGGTGTATCCCTAGGGCTCTGAGAAATTTACAGACTAGGTTGTGCTGAGGTGGCCTTGGGGACGGAGGAGCAGATGAGGACCAGTGGTTCAGAACACAGTGGTTATCGGGACCAGGTCTCTCTCAGCTGGTCGCCTCCTGCTGTCCTGGCACAGACCTGCCCGTGGTGTGAGGGACCAAGATCATCTACCAGCCCTGGGGAAGCAAGCACAGGAGCTGGGCCTGGGACAGCCCCAGGCAGAGCTGCAGGGGTCTCTCCTCTATGGCTGCCCTGGCGCCCACCTTGGTACAGCCCTTGTGCTGGGTTCCCGCGGGTATCCCCGGAGTGACGATGCCTTGATCCACACCCACACTCAAGAGCACGGTGGATACGAATACGCCCTTGCTGGTAGACATGGGGAGAAGTCTCATGCTAATGCTTCAAGTAGCAGCTCCTCTAGAACAACAGGAAAGGCGCGGGATCCCATCTGCCCCAGACACAGACGCACAGGGCTCTCTAGAGGCAGGCGCCTGGCACTGTGGCTGCACCAACCGTGGACACGTCGCCTGCTGAAGTGACAGCAGGGCATGACCCCCACTCCCACCCAGCCCACGCTGGAGTGCCAAGCTTTCCAAGGCCCCTGGAACCCCAGGTTCTGTCACTCCTGGTTCCTTCGTGATTTCACGACAACAACTGAGCGACTTTGTTCCCTTTGGATTATCATGCTCTATTTACAAACTCTTGGTGGCTGCTCTCTCCTTCACAGGTCACGTGAGATCTGTCTGGCTAGAGGCCATGCCCTTCCATGGTGACAAGCAGAGGGTCTTGCTCAGGTGTGGGCACTCCTTTATTCACTTGACCAACGTGCCAGGAACATGGGGAAGATGAAGAAGACGGGGCTCTTACACAGCCCAGTGGAGATGTCCTCAGCCCTGGAAACGGTAAGGGCATGTGTGTGCATGCGGGGTCAGCGGGGTCAGCGGGGACCCGGGTCAGGGCTTAGCAGAGCCCCCCTTTGGACTAAACGCGTTTCTGTGTGGTTTGGAGTTGGCCTGTCAGCACCAGAGCCGAACTCAGACAGGGTTTGAGTGATGTGCCACTGGACATCCCCTCCCCTCATCTGGTTCTGATCATCTCTAATCTCATTTCTTTCTCTCATTGCCTGTCAGCTGGCTTGGCATTGACTTAGCAGGACAATGTCTGTAAAATTAAATTCACAAAGACCTTGGCAGCTAATTTGGAATCCAGTCCTGATGGAGCCTCCACCCTGGGTATAGGCCAACTTGAGGGACCTGATGGTGAAGAAGCAGAGCAGGGGCCGTGTCTGGCCTGTGGGAGGCCAGAGGCTGAGCTGCGCACTCAGCAGCTCTGGGCCTGTTGCAAACTCTGGAGCTGCTCTTCTGGAACCCGATCCCTGTGACCTAGGTAGGGAAGGCCCTGCGGGTCCTCCTGTCTTTGATAGAATAATGTCCACTGTTGGATACAAAGTACCCTCCAAAGAACAGCCGGTGCCAAGGACCCAGGATTCCAGCAGCCTGTTTCCCAGATCTTTTCCTTCTCCACATTTCCCAGGGAAAGGCTTCTCCATCACCCATATTTAACCATTTCCCCTTTTTCTTTAGCAGCTGAATAGTTCAGGTTGTGTAAAACACAGTGACAAAAGGTGACTGTTCTGTGCCTTTGGGGAACTGGCTGTGTAATAGGCCTTTTCATTCCCAGGAAAATCGCGTGCTCTGCGCAGAACACACTGGCCCATTGTCCCCACCTCTGGCCACTTCCCCACACAGCTTCCTTTCAGGCTTGGCATCCAGTATGCAAATGGCGCCAGCAACCAGAGCCTCCTTCCTACAAGGGAGACTGCTGATATTTTTCTTTGAGGATCACCATCTCTTTCAGACAGGAAATTACCATCAACTTTCTTGCTGCCTAGCTGTAGGTTTTTCTCCCATTTGCCAAAAAGGAAATACTGTGTTTGGGACCATTTGTAGAAATATGTCTATATTTAAAAGTCATTATCTCCAGAAATTGGCTTCAGAAGTCATGTGCCACACTTCAAGTGGCGGGAGCACAGGTCAAACTTGGCCCCGTCGTGCGTGAACTTGGAAACCTCAAGTCTATTTTAGAAGGATCAGTTCAGTGTAATTACCGTGGTTTCTGAAGGAGCTACTGTGCCACGGAGTTTATTTCATGGTAACTATGCAATTAACTTGTCTCACTTCTCTAAATGGAAAATACTATAATTCTAATACAAATGCATCGAATGCTAGTTTTCTTAACCATACTTTAAAAATATCTATATTCTAAATGCTTTCTTCATTTTCTCCCTTCTCCTTCTTCAAAGAACATATCTGATTTAGTTCATTGTTTTTTTCTTTTTACTGTGTTGTTAGACCCAAGAAAGGTAAGATTGTTAAAATTATACCGGGCAACCCCAAATTATCAAGAAATCTTTTACGACATAAAAATAATAATGATGGTAAAATTATCCACATAAATGAGCGCAGAGGTAGGGTCTTTAAGGAGTCGCTCCAGGTTTGTCAGAAACCAAGAAGTGACGCCAGGAACAAACCTGGTCTTTCTGTATTTACCCCTCCTTGTGTGAGAACCGGGTTTGGGAAGGAAGGTGCCTGGTGGGCCCTGTGTTTTCTGCTGAGAAGGTGAGGGTGGCGTCTGCAGAAGGTCCTGGAGGACAGTCCTGCTATTGCTTGGGGGAAGGGGGAGGGCAGTTGGAATGGGGGTGGGTCACAAGGGGCTCTGAAAAGTGGAAGCAACTCCAGCACTGATCACAACCTAGGGAACATGCAAAGTGCCAACTCTGAGGTTTTTCTTCTTTAGAAAGTATCATTTTGCTTGTTCCTGTCTGCCTGATGAGCTTGGATGGCATTTATACAGCCCATTGAAATGACGGATGAATTAATTTCTAAAAGCAAGCCAATTCACCTGTCAAGCCCTAGACCCGCAGCTCAGCCCGAGGCATAATTCAGGCTCAACTCATCTGTCCAGCTGTCTGTCTGTCCCTCTCTCTACCAGAATATATGTGGGAGGTCTAGGCCTGGTGAATAAGGAGAATGAAGGGGATAGCACCCCCTCGGGAGCATGCAGCTGGTGGAGGGGGCAGTGGAGCCCCTCATAGTTAGCATGCAGCCGGAGAGCCCGTGCTGGCTGGCGCTGTGCTGGGAGAACACTCACCAGTTCAGGAATATTCTACAAACTCTGGTAGAGGGAGTGCTCCCTGGGTACTGGGCGCTCTCCAAGGTCCTGAAGACCCAGCAGAGAATGAGACAGGAAGACTCGTCCTCAAGGGGTGTTCTTTCCAGAATGAAACAGAACATAAACGGGCCTGCAAGGAGGTACATGTGCTGCTTGCTGCAATGACATGTCCCGGGCCCTATGAGGGACCATGCTGGACGTGATGGTCAGGGAAGGACTCTAAGAAAGAGACGCTTGAGCAGGGACACCAGTCAGGTCTGTGCATGAACCTTGGGGAGGTCTGAAGGAGCCACAGTGTCTAGATGGGAGTCACAAGGACAAAAGTGGAGGCTTCTGTTTGTGGCAGGAGGAAGCTGGAGCCCTATGAGCCAGGGAGCAGTTGGTGCCAATGGTCAGGGGCAGCGACAGAGTGTCATGGGAGATTGGGTTTCCACCAATGATTGTTTTTTTCCGGTGGGATAGGAACTTATAGGACCATTTTTTTGTAGGGGAAAGACAAGATCTGATGTGTGTGTGTGTGTTTAGGGAAAGAATAGTTTGAATATCCTTTATTTGAAATTCTTGCATCCTTAGCAGTGTTTGGAAACATTTTTGATGGTGAAAACCGGGAGTGGTGAGTCCCGGGCTGCTGCTGAACGCTCTGCAACACACAGAACGGACCCCCAAACCCTCCCTCGGCCAGTGCGGGCACACGCACCACTACCATCTGCCTCTGGATCAGTGTGCTGGGGTGGGAAGCCCTGATCCACTCCTTGGTGTACCTACCCATCTTCCCTGAGGTGGTAAAAGGTGCTCAGAGAGCCACTGTGTGAGGAAAGGCAAAGCTTGGCTGGAGCTGAGGGAAAATTTTTGCTTGGAAGATGGTAAAGTAATTAGATGGGGCAACTCCATTCTGTTTGAGAAGAATAGGAAGAATCATCCTGTCATGGCAAGGCAATTATCCCGCGAATATTTTGGCAGCACGTTCTGTTTTGCTGTGTAATTGCAATTAACATGTAAGCGATCTAGTACTTCTGTGTGTCATTCCTCCTTGAAAATGTGACTAATGCTGAGGTGACAGCTGCACACATGTGACACATGTCTAGGAGAAGAGGTGGCACTGGGATTGGCCATGACCTGGGCTCCATACCCAGGCCCCAGCTCTCAGTGGTCATGCTCCTGGGTGAGCTTTGGGCAACCTGTAGAGCGGGGCATGGAAAACAGCCAGTGGCACCTTACCAAGGCTGAGCCTGGCCCTGTCAATTGGGATCGTTGTTTCTTAGCAACTTTTTCCAGGTCTAACAGTGATTCTTTTCAGTGGACAGTCTATTTTTGATGGCAAAGAATATTCTATGCTTTAGAGTGGGAGCTCAAATACATTTTTTTCTTTTTATATTTTTCAATTTTCTAGTTTGGCTTTCATTTTTTTTAAAAATGCAGATGTCATTTTTATATTAGAGTGCTTAGGAGTGTCAATATTCATTCAGCGGTAAACTCTGATATATTTCCCAGAGTCGTGTGCATTTCAGTATCTATCATGACAAGAACCTTTATGCTGAATTCTCAGTAATGATTGGCTAATTTTCTCCAATAAGTAAATTTTCAGAAAATGCTTTATTTTGAATTGCATTGTGTTTCTTTTCACTAGTCACTTCCTGCAGCAAGCTAGGCACAGTGTAGGCTGTGTTTAGAATTGAATGAGGCTTTGGCTGGATGCTGGCCTGTGGCTGAGGTCTAGGTAGGTGTCCTGTCTGTGGGGAGGCCTGGCTCCCTGGGGACAGCTGCTGGAACCAGGCAGGAGACTCCAGCTTAGATTGAAACTTGCACCCCTAGATTTGCATAGAGTGGAGGATCAGGCTGGTAGGGGTCCCAGTTCTGCTTTTATCTTTCTGGATCTAGGAGCTCAATTTTCTCAAAACCCAGGAGGATAATCAGGCGCTTGGAAACTACTCACAGCTGCTGACCTGGCACAAGATGGATGTACAGATCCTCGGGCTGGGATGCTGATTTGCAGAGACTGCAGTGCGCAGGCTCCTCCAGGGGGTGGAGCCTGTTACGGTCCACTGTGCATGTACCCCACCCAGAGCCAGCTAATATTTGGCAATGACAACAACATATCTTAGTCGCCCAGGCCCTCTTTGGTTGATTTCTGATGCCTAAGGTCTTTGTCTTCTGTGTACAATAAGCCACCAAATTGTGTCTTTGTTGTCACTGATTCTTTTCCTGCATCTGAGTCTTTAGTTTCAGCTCCTTGAATCCCTGTAAGCTCAGTCAGGTCTGGGCTGCCAGAGCAGACTTGCTCTCAGGTCAGCACCTCCCAGACACAGCAGTTGGTGCATCTTCTCATGCACAAATCTGTGAAATACAGAGCCCAAGGAAAAATCTTTCTTCTGCAGGAGAGCTCTTCATTTACCGAAGAGGGTCCCATCACTTATTGTGCTGTCATTATAATTTTACACAGTAAGTTTTATCATTGCATTAGAGCTATGGCCACAGATTAGCTGGACTTGTTATCATCAATAACTGATATTTTTGTCCTCTAAAAATTTTAAAAGTCATGCTGTATATGCATTCTCTGTCTGCATGCACTTAAAGCCTAATTCGATTTACCAGAAAAGAATTGTTTGTGCACACATTTTCAGAAGTCCACAGAATATACCTGCTGTAATTATACAAGTTCATATGTGCACATTGCATGTGAGTCTGAAAACGTGCTGTTCATCGTGCATATTTGCCGTCCAGAGCAGGGCCAGGTTCAAGGCCTTGTCCTGCGTCGGGTCCCTTTGTTAGCTTCCACTTCCCACCAGGCTTCCCATATCCTGTCTAATTAGGCTCCAGACCTGCAATAGTCCTTCTGTACAATCATTTCACAATGGTTGCATCTAAGCTGCTAGTTTAATAATCTAGATAATAACACACTTTGTATAGAATCATTGATAATAGCTGCATATTTATAGTCCACACTGTGAATGTTTTCATCTTTAGAAACACAATAACATATTTCTCATACCAATTTTGAATCCCCACATGGTCTTATTTCCTTCTTAACTGCTGATTTCTTCTTGCTACTGTGGCTGTTATCATCCGTCAAAATGCTGCTGGGGAAACCTGTCTGGTTTATCTCCATGAGTTTATGGACTCTACCCAAGCCTCTCCTTCCCACTCCCTTACATTTTATTAATTCTCTTTCTCCTCCTTCAGCATTTCCTGCCATTAGGAAACATAACCAAATGCTTGTGCTATACCTAGAACTGTCTTAGGGTGCTCCAGAGAGACAGAACCATCAGGGTTTATGTAGACTAGGGAATTTACTGACTACGGAGGCAGAGAAGTCACATGACAGGCTGGCCCCAAGCTGGAACCTCTGGGATGCTGGTAGCATGACCCAGTGGCCCAGTCCAAGGCCAGAGGCCCCAGAACCAGGGATGTCTATGGTGTAACTCTCAGTCTGAGTCAAAAGCCTGACATTCCAAAGGTCATTTGTGTAAGTCTTGGAGTCCAAAGATCAGAGAGCTTGGAGTTCTGATGTGCAAGGAGAAGCGTGTGTCCTCAACTCCAGAAGACAGAAAGGCCAGGTCACCTTCCCTCTTTTTCTTTCTACCCAGGACCCTGGCTCAGTGGATGGCACCACGCAGAGGGTGGACCTTCTCAGTCCACTCGGCCTCGCGTGTCAGTCTCCTCTGGAGGCACCCCACGGATGCACCCACAGGCTGTGCTGGGACCATTCTCTGGGTGTCCTCAACCCACTGTCACCTAGCAGTAGCCCCACAAGCCCATTCTACTGCTTGGACTTCAAAGCGCTCACAGTGCCCTTGCATTTCTGCAGGGTCTTGAGATTCCTGTGCTTTTCCTCTGTTCCCAGGAGGTGATGCATCTGCTCCTGGGGACTCCAAGGGCTGTCCTGCAGCGGAGGCCGATGCAGTCACACTGATTCCTTGCAGCAAGGAGGCCACAGTCACTGCCTCTGGGGTGCAGTGGGGACCGTGAGCCAACAGCTGGCTCCATGGTGGTAAAGTGTCTGGCCTGGTTGGCACTGGCTGGCAGGCTAGCCGCGTCTGGAGACGGGCATGAGCTGTACAGCTGTGGGAACGGTTTTGTTCTACTCAAGACCTGGGTTTAAGTGAAAGGACTTTTAAAAGTTAATTCACCATTATTCAGTAAAAGAGGAAGTTAGATTAAAAAGTGGACAGGGGCTGGGATTGTGGCTCAGCAGTGGAGCGCTTGCCTTGCATGCGTGAGGCCCTGGGTTCGATCCTCAGCACCACATACAAAGCAGTAAAATAAAGACATTGTGTCCATCTACAACTAAAAAAAAAAAAAAATTAAAAAAAAAAAAAAGTGGACAAAGGGTGCTTGCAAATAGATGGAGAGAAGGCCCCTCTGCTACAGTTCCACTCTAGAACGCCTCCCAAAGGCCCGAGTGTTGAAGACTTGGTCCCAGGCTGTGGGGGTGGGGCCGGAGGGAGGAGATAAGGTCCTCAGTGGTGTGTCCTTGAAGGTGATGTTGGGACCCAGACCCCTCTCCTGTCCACCTCACTGCTTCCTGGCTCCCATGGGGGGAGCTGCTTCTCCACCATGAACTTCTACCATGACGCTCTGTGCCACCGCAGGCCCAAAGCAGTGGGGCCAACCAACCATGGACTGAAATCTCTGAAACCATGAACCAAAACAGATCTTTCCTCCTTAAAGTTGATCATCTCAGGTCTTTTATTACAATAATAGAAAGTTGACTAACACACTATCCTTGGGAGTTAAATGGGTTTGCTCTACACAAGTTCAGCTAAGGAGACTAGATGCCCATTGCAGAGGGCATCCAGATACTCCATGGGACATGCTGACCACCACACTGTTGTCTCCTTTTCTCTTAACCTAGGTCCACTTTTGCTAAATGTTATTAATTTGGATGCATGTTATTTGAAATTATGAAATTATGTTAACAATTTGGAAACAAATTGTTAAAGACAAGTTTGATTCCAGATAATTTCCTTTTGTTTTAGACCATACGGACTTGGAGTGTTCACATTATTACAGGGTCTGCAGATGGCAAGGAGATTGGATGATAAAACTTACACATTTGTTTCACAGATATTTATCTTTTTATCATCATAGAAATACATGTTTATTAGAGAAACCTTCAGAAGTAGAAAAATATGAGGAAACAATAAGTTTGCATACTTATTTACTATCATTTTTTAAGTGTGCTTTTCTCCTTTTTATCATAGCTGAGGACAAATTCTCATAGGCAAAAGTAGTGGGTGGAAATCAACAGACTAAATTCAAATAAGAATGAACAAAAATTCTCATATTTTGTTCAAGAAGTTGTTTTTCAAATGGAGACTTAGGAAGGAAGGTGATCTAGGGTGTTTGTCTTTGATTATACACAAATATTTGGAAAAAATTCTAAGCATGTCTCTGATACATATATATTCCCTGAATTACACTGGTTTGACTTGTGACTTTTTGCAATGATGCAAAAGCAATACACTTTTAGTAGAAGCTGTTCTTCAGATTGTGAATTTTGATCCTTTCCCAGCCTAATGACGTGTACTAGGATCTTCTCTGGGAAGCTGGGTGGTGGCACAGCCACACACTCAAGAGGGGAAACTGAGTTGGGGCTGTAGCTCGTGGTGTAGATGGCTGAGCGCTTGCCTTGCATGTGAGAGACCCTGGGTTGATTCCTAGTGCTGAAAATAAAAAAGAAGAAAACAAAAAAAAGGGGAAACACATTCTCTGGTGTGTTTTGTTTCTAGGCTGTGATGCTGGGTGGGCTGGGGAGCTCACATGCACTTTACCTTATGGTATGTTCAACCTATGATGGTTTATCAGGACATGAGCCCATTATCAATCAAAAAGCACCTGCATGTTCATGACTATTTAATAGTTACATATATGAAAGCATACTAATACATGTGTATATGATGGGTAAAAGTGATAGCAGGTAAGTGGTCACATTTGTTTACTACATTCTGATTATTTTCTCCTTCCTGGGATGTTTATGCCCTGTGTTAGGAATCATTTATCTAAAACGGTGTGTTGTACCCTGGGCATCTGAGCATGAGCCTTTGGCTACAGACTTGTCCTAGGATGGTGAGAGATCTGGGGACCTGTATACTGGGATCTAAGCATTTGTCAGGCCGGGCACAGTGGTGCTCGCCTGTAATCCCAGCACTTAGGGAGGCTGAGGCAGGAGAATCGCGAGTTCAAAGCCAGCCTCAGCAACAGCAAGGCGCTAAGCAACTCAGTGAGACTCTGTTTCTACATAAAACACAAAATAGGGTTGGGGGTGTGTCTCAGTGGTCGAGTGCCCCTGGGTTCAATCCCTGGTACCAAAAAAAAAAAAAAAAAAAAGCATTTGTCAGATCTATGCCTCCTCCTTGGCTTTTCATCTGCTTCTGTGACCACGGCACATGTGTGCAATATAGAGTTTACCATTGTATTCTAGCCAGACATCAATTAAAAAAAATCACAGCCTCACTTCTGGCAAATTTAGGCATCATGAAGATGGGCAGGGGATAAAGAACTTCCATATTCTTCAAGGATTTGTCTTGAGATATTAACAGTTATCAAAATACTCAAGGCAACAATATTTGTCCATGAAAAAGTATGTGGTGGTGTCAGAGAATCAAGCTCTGTGGGCTGTCACTTCGCTTTTCGGGACATACTGCTCTTGATCCAAGGGAAAAGAACTGCTGCCTCCCAGGGCGGCTACTCTCTCGGGCTGCAGCCCAGCCCACTGCCAGCGGCTTGCTCTTGTGAGTTTAGTTCCTCTGGGAGGAGGAACAGTTGCATCAGCTCACAGGGGTTACACACAAGTGACATGAAGTACAGAACCACCTGGGCCTCTGGAAATGGGGCTGCTAGGTGGTCCTCAGCCACAGGTTTGCTGGAAGCTGGCTTCCAAATACCGTCTCAGCAAAACCACACTTCATCTTATGGCATGGCATGGGAACTAGGAAGAACAGTCGAGAACATTCTTAAATGTTGCAGGGCAAGAGGGATCCCTGGGATTTCTTCTTAGTTGTCTGACATCCTGGGAGTGTCCCCAGTGTCCTTGGGAAGAAGTCATCCAGGAACAAAAGCTTAAGATGCCGTACAGATGATAAGTGGCCCCTGTCAAGTGGTGAGACAGGACTTGGGCTCAAGGTCATCCTAACCAGCTGGTGGTACAAGGACCCCAGCCCTAAAATTCACGAATTCCTGGTTCCTTGCGTATGTTACCATACTGTGGGAGAAGATTAGAGGTCATCTGAATAGCGTGCCAGAATTGATGAGACATTGTGAGGGTAGATCATCCCCCTAAGAAGGGACCAAAATTCAGAATTCCTGAGTCAGGATCCTGGAGCTTCAGCTGTTCCCATAGCTATCCAAGGCTCTGGACTTCAACAGAAGCCATGTTGTAAAAACCACTCTTCACAACTGTTAAGGACACAGTGGTGCTGTCTTTCTACAATCACTACTTCTCCATTTCACTTTTTTCCTGCATATCATCTCCAAGAGACCTTGATGCGGAGGGAATAACACCACGTGTGGGTTATGTAAGCTGCGCACATAATTTCCTTGCAGTGGGGTATGAGCGTAAAGTCTCTCTGCAATAAACAAAAAGTATTGTGCATAATTTCCCAATGGTCTTTTTTGTTAATTGGGCTCTCACTGCTGAAGCCTTTAATGTAGACAATAAGTGAATAACTGGCTTTTATGCACAGCCTCCTTTCCTTACATACAAGGACTTGAAATTTAAAGTGAACTATTTTTAGATCTTGCATTATGATATAAAGGACTGTTTGTTGCCGGTAATACAGGAAGCAAATTGCATTTCTACTCCTGCCTGGTTTCCCTGTGGTGGGCCATGTGAGCTTCCCTTCTTGCTGATTCATTGATTATGTCCAAAAATGAGTGGAGTCAGGTCTGATCATTTTCAACAGGGAATGGGGTTCTCAGACATTTCTAGCACAATTCAAGTTCAAATTCTGCTTTAGTCGGTCAGGATGGTGGTCTTTACATAGACCAATTTATCATCCTTGTGTGTAAGCCCCTTTGGGGTGTCTTGCCAGAGGAAGAGTACAGAATTCCTTGCAGTTTTGACTTCAAAAGCTTCATTCTCTGCCCCTTCTCTCCTTCCCTCCCCTCCTCTGATATCACCCACCTTTCTGCCTTTCCTCTCTCCTCTCTTGATCTGTGCTTCAACATCACAACTCCTTTCTGATGTGACAGATGTCCTGGAATTCACTGATAGCATTTCTCCTATGTCTGAGGTGGCAATTCTAGAAAGGGCACACAGGACACTGCTGTGAATTCAAACACCTAAAGTTCAGCACCGCGGTTTCCACGTGCCTGTGTGAAGCACTCTACGCAAGCACATGAAGAATCTTTTTTTTTTTCCAGTTGATGGACCAATGCAGACCCAAGGCCACACGCCAATCAAGTTACCTCTGCCTGTGGTCTGGGACCCAGGGAACTCAGGATGAGTCAATTTCCAGAGGTGGTTCAGTAGTCATTTTCTGCTGCCTGTAGTGTGCTGGGCCCTGCCAGCAAGTAGGCAGGCAGAAGACAGTTCTGATCTTCGGTTGACACACAGGAACCAACTGTGGGCTCCGGTGGGCTCGTCATCAGAGCTTAGAAGCAGGTTCCTCCTCCCACCCCTTTGTGGCTGAGTGACTCTGGGCTGTCGGATTCCTCGTGGGCAAAATGGAGGTGACATTGGCAGCTTCCTTCAATGGGACATGGCAAGAACTAAATGGGCATTGGCATGTGAAGCATTTAGAAGTGCTTGGAGCCTAAGTGGTGGGCAAGTGTTAGCTAGGATCACATGTACCCTGAGGCAAGGAGTGGTTGGAGGGTCTCAGCCCCTGAAGTCTGGATGTACGGACAAGAACTTCAGTGCTGGGTATAGGATGGCTCTCAGGCCTCTCCCCTTAAGCAGGATGTGTCCCTCTAGTCTCTTGGAAGTGGCCAGCAAGCGCAATAGAAAATGTAAGAGAGTTGGCAGGAGGTGGGGGAGGAGAGTGGGCCAGGAGAGCCTCAGAGCCTAACCCTGACACAGCCCTGGCCGGGGCCAGAGAAAGAAGACAGAACAGGCAGGAAATGCCTCAGACAGCCAGCCCCTGAGCCCCAGAGCGGAAATGGCACATGCACAGATGCCCACGAGTTGGGCACGGGAAGGCCCAGCTCAGATCCTCTTGCAAAGTGCAGTCCTTGCAGGGCAGCCTGGGAGTTTGGCCTCAGGTGAACTTTGGAGAGGGTCAGATCTTTCACAGAGCCTCCTGGGACAGTGATGTGCAAAGCGCAAGTGGGGACAGCTGCAGTGGCAGGGAGTCCCTAGGGGGGCTGGGCAAGAGCGCTGGGCACACACCTCCTCACTTGTGCCCGGGGATTCCTACTAGCTTCAGGGAGGTGGGAAGGCAGGCAGAAGGACCATCTTCCCTGGGGAACCTTGAACCACCAGCCTCCAACCCCTGGAGACGAGAGGAAGGAGCCCTTTTCCAAGATGACGTGAGAACAGGGGTGGCAGGTACAGGTGGAGAGGGCTTGAGGGCTAAGTGAGGGAGCACTGCCTGCCCCCAGTGACTTCACCCTTGCTTAAGCATTGAACACCCAGCCTCAGCTTCTGGGGAACAAGTGGGGCGTTTCTGTAGCATGGACACTGGACACTGCGGCTGCTTCGAATCTTCTTAGGAGGAAGGCAGGGATCTAAAGCACAGAGTGTTTCTGTCTAGCCTGGGCCCTCCGCTTCTCTGAGGGCAGATGTTGGCTTTGCATACTACACAGGCCTAAGTCCCAGAGGCTGCTATTCTCCAAGCCAGCAGTGAGGGGCGCAAGTGTGCTCTCAGACTGGAGCGGGCATCTGAGTCTCCTGGAAGGCTTGTCAAACATGGGCACGGTTCCCCACTAGGTGGCTCTGGAGCTCCCAGGGTGGCAGCCGCTGGTCCAGGTGGCACATCTGGGTGCTGTGGGCTCAGTGCCAGGGCTGCTGTGTGAGCTTAGGGTCTGTACACAGAGGAGAGTGATCCTTTCTTTTTTAAGGCTGCCCCCTCCTTGGGAACAGCAGAGTTGCTTGGGAACACACTGCTCCTGATTATAAGGAGCTTTGGGCTGTTTATTGAAGGTTCTCCTGTCTACCCAACCATCCCTTTCCTGGGTCTGAGTCCCTCTCTTCCCTCTGATGCCACAGAATCACGATGGGGTGGTTATTGACAGCTGATTCCCCATTCTGTCAAGTTCTATTTGCCTCTTTGTGAACTGTGGATTCCAGCTGTTCCACACTGCCCTGGCTGGCACCCCAGCTGCACCCTTCCTTTGAAACAGCCAATCCACCCACTTGTGGGTCACAGGACACAGGCAATAAGATTAGTGGAGTTATGTGCTTGTCCAGATACATGCTGAGGCCCAGTAGGTCTGCGGAGGAGACCCTACTGTGTTCAGCATGAGACGTGCAGGTGAACTGCCTTGGGCTCCTTGCATGGCCTCCCAGGCCCAACATTTCTAGAAGGCACAGCTGCTCACCTGAGGGTCAGAGAGACAGTCAGAGGGATGGTCTGCCTGGCAGTCCTCAGGTGGAAAGAACACCCTCTTGGAGTCCAGGAACACAGTTTAGGAAGCATTTTGCCTTCCTAAAGAGTAGTAGGACTCTATTGGTTCGGTTACATGAGAAAGTGCTGTCATTTCTGGACTTGGTGGAATATATTTCTATAGATAGAGTGGCTCTTAAAAAAACAAAACAAACAAAACAAAACAAAAACAAACAAAGAAATGCTGGTGAGGATGTGGAGAAACAGGAACCCATACACTGCTGGTGGGAATGTAACTAGGGAGGCCATTATGGAGAACAGTACAGAGGTTCCTCAGAAAACCAGCAGCAGTTTAGAATGATCCAGACATCCAACTTCTGGGTGTATATCCAAAGGACACAAAATGAGCATGTTTACCATGGCACTGTTGAAGCCAGAATTAAAGACAGTCAGGCAGAGCAGATAGGCAAGGGTCTGGATCCAGAGATGGAAGGCCAATTTAGCTTCAGGAAGTTGGAGACCAGCCCTGAGGGATTGAAATGCTAATGCTTCAAAGCCCTTCCTCCACTGTTATCAAGATAACCTGCGCCTGAGCCTGCTCCCACCTGTTGCTAAGGTAATCTGTCCCAGGAATTGTCCCTCCCTACAGGGAGTTATACCAGCTGTTAATTAATGTGTCCTGGGCTGTTTCCTGCCTGGATCCCTCCATTTGGCCCTTCCCCCTGTCCATCTGCCTCTCACCTTTTGGCCATCCCATTTGGAGCATCTCCTGGGCCTAGCCAGGTAGGCAGGAAGGAGAGCAGATCACAGGAAGCGTGGGACTCACAAAAAAGCCACACTGCTCTCACTTCTTGGGACACCAGGACACCAGCTATGGCTCCCTTCTCCCTCCTGGGAGAAGTCTTTATCCCTTTTTAAATAAACCCCACTCTATATGCCTGCCTCGGCTGCTGCTCTAATGTTTCACTTCAACCTGTGGGGAAGCAGGACTGGTCACCGGTCACCAGCAGTATCACCATTCACAGTAGTGAGGGGCCTGAATCAACCAAGGTGCCCATCAGTGGGTAAAAGGACAAAGAAAATTGGGTGTGTCTACGCAATAGAATACTGTTCAGCCATATGAATAATGGAATTCTGCCATTCCCAGCAAAACTGATGGAACGGGAGGACATTTTGTCAGTGAAATAACTCAGGCAAAGACAGACAAGTACCGCATGTTCTGTTTCACATGTGGAAGCTAAAGAAAGCTGGCCTGAACGTAAAACAGCGATGAGAAGGTCTGGGAAGGGTGCAGGTGGTGGAGAGGGTAGAAAAGGGGAGGCTGGATTTGAACAGTGCCTGCTGGACGTACGTACAGAAATATCTCACGGAACCCTGCTTATATGCTCAATTAATGCATGTTAATAAAATAAAAAACAAATCACTGAACAGGGAAACAATCCCCGCAGAGCAGACACCCCACAATATTTGCCACGCCTTCCATAGCCTTCCGTTCCTGGGCACAACCCAGCTCGAGCGACTGAGATGGAGACACATCGTGGGAGAGGAGACTCTGGTCGGACGCGGTCCTCCTAACCTAGCGTCGTTTCGGAGACACGCTCTGCTTTGCAGATGGGAGGAGGCAACACAGCAGGAGGAGCTCGGCGAGCCCGCGGAGCAGGTGCGCCCTGCGCTTGGGGAGCCTGCCTGCAGGTGGGCGGGAAGGGCGGCGCCCTCCTTCCGCTGCGGAGGAAGCGGCGCGGCCGGGCGCAGGGCAGCGCAAGCTCCCCGGGAGGGCAGCCGGCGTGGGGCTGCAGGCACCGAGCTCCCCGCCCGAGCGCGTCCGGCGTGCCGTGCCCGCGAAGCCATCTTGTCCCTGGGTACGCTGGCCTGCAGCCAATGGCCAGTGCAGGGCTACCGCGCACGCTGACCGCCTCCCGGGCCGCCCTCCTCTCGGGGAGCTGCGGATTCCAGAAGGAGCCCTTCTGCTTGCCTGCCTCCAGCCCCGCTCCGTCCTCCTCCCGCCTTCATTAAGATTTAAATATTAAACATCCATAAAATAACACAGCCGCCTTTACAGGGAGGACGGTGCCTCTGACTTTTTATTTGTACCTGATTGGTGGTCAAAGAGGATTGCTATGAAAGGACTTTGAGCCCAGCACTTAGGGAGGCTGAGACAGGAGGATCACAAGTTCAAAGCCAGCCTCAGCACCGGCGAGGCACTAAGCAACTCAGTGAGACCCTGTCTCTACATAAAACACAAAATAGGGCTGGGGATGTGGCTCAGTGGTCGAGTGCCCCTGAGTTCAATCCCTGGTACCAAAAAAAGAGAGAGCGAGAGAGAGAAAGGACTCTGAGCCAGACCCAAGACCTCCTGTAAATGCCAGCATAAGCAGCAAGCTGCCCGGGTTCCAGAGGCCCCGACGACCGCAGTCCCAGTTCAGAGTCTGCCAGTGGCTCCATTCGAACGTTCCTTCTAGGGAAGCTGATTGTCCCCCTTCACGGCCACTCCCTCTGGACAGCGGCAAGATTGGCCCCAGCGTTTTATCCTTGGAGTTTCTTTAATTTTGTAAACGCTGGCATTTGTCGTGTAGGAGCATAGGATTAAAAGTAATGGCTCACTCTTTGGTAGGGGTGTGCGATGTTCAGCAGTGGGTTCCGAGGGTGCCTTGCGTGGCTGGTTGCTTCCCGCTGGCCCTGCCCAGCCTCAGGGAGCAAACCTTCAGCTAGAACGCCTGTGACTGGGATTGTGCAAGTGCTGATATCTGGGCGGCCTTCCGCGTTGTTCTCAATCCCCTGTGAAATTCAGCTGTGTTGCCACACACCCTTACGCACGAGATTCAAAGCATCTCGGACTCCATCAGTTGGAAGAATCTGAAGGCAGATGGGGCTGTGTTCACCTCCCCCAGCTCCCTCCCTCCAGTAAGGAGATGTGAGGGGCGTTTCAGTCTGGGACAGCCCAGAATACTTCCAGGATATAGTTATGCTATCTGCAACCATGTTGAGAGCTGAGGTGGTGGACCTATTAGAGGTAGGGCTTGGTGTGAAGCAGTTAGGTCACGGGGACACTGCCCTTGGAAGAGATTGCTGGTCTCCAGGAGTGACAGCCCTTGACAGAGCAGGTTGTGGTAACTCAGACCCATCCCATGCACCTGGCCCTCTCTGCACGTGGCTGCAGCGGTTTCTGCATGCTGCCATGCAGCCACGGGAGCCCTCACCGGCATGCTGTGCCCTGCGTTGGGACCTCCAAAACTATGAGCCAAATAAAAACCTCTTTTCTTTATAAAGTACCCAGCCTCAGGAGTTAGGTGTAGCTACGGAAAGGGGACTAACGTGGCACCTGCTTTTTTTTTTTTTTTTTTGGAGAAACACGTGCAAAGTCATGTTCTATGTTTTCCTCTGCTGACATCACATAGGAGGGGAGAGACTGCTGGAAGGGGATTCCACCATGTTTCTCAGCTGGCTGGACGGGTGTCTTGCACCTTCTCCATTTCATTTCCCAAGAGCCCCTCACACCTGCTGTAAGACTCCAGGGGCTGTTTTTTCTTCTTCATGCAGGCCTCTTTCTCTCCATGTTCTGTTTTCTTTACTGCTCATACTTTTCTGCATTATCCGCATTTCCCCCTTTTCTTAGTTCTCCCCAGGTACTTCCAGATCTCCTGCATTTCCCCTATTTGACAAACTCCCTCTTTAAATTACATAGCAAAAGCCACCACCTCCACGTAGCTTTTGCCTACCCCTCTAGGGCACAGCTAATGGCCGGTTACCTCTATTAGGGCATTTAGGTATTGCAAATATTTATTTCTGACTGTCTGAGAAAATGTGACTCCTGGGATTCAGGAGTCATGTGCTTCATGGTAGTTCCAAAGACGGGAGGCTTATGATTATACATGTATAGGGGCACCGTCCTCAGAAGGGGTTAATCCTGGATTCAGGAGTGACTTAGCTTTTCAGAGAGCAGGTTATAATGTAAGGCCACTCTGTGCACTTGGGGTTCTTATGTATATGGAGAGAGAAAGAGAGACAGACAGACAGACAGACAGACACACAGACACTGACTTCCACCGACACAAGAGAGAAATGAGAGTGGTCCCTAACCAAACAGAAGCAGGCAATTACAAAGACTTCATGAGGACCTAGGCTCCTAGAGCATGGAAGTGCCTTAGAAACGGTGCACTGGAGTCCAGTCACCTCCTTCTCAGGTGAGAGGAGGAGGTCAGCGGAGCTTCCGGAGAGTCCATGCTGGCTGCTGCACATCTGTTTCCAGGCCCTGTGCTGTGGATTCTCCGCCGTCTCTCTTTCCACTGAATGTCTCTGGGGTCATCGTCATAGGCTCAGGAGCCTTTGGGCACCATGGTTTCCATCCTCAAGGATGTTACTACTGAACTGTGGTGACAAAACTGGCAGGTGTGGGGAATGTGCTCACCAACCAGAGAAAGGCAAGCCAGGCACTGGGTGCTGCCTGGGAGGAATGAAGGACGGGGTGCCCGCTGGGCCCAGAGTCACAGGAACTGCTGTTTTGCATGGTGTGTCCATGATTTTAAAAATCAAATGAGATGAGAACCCACAAGGACCAGGTTTCTGGAGCATAGGAGCATCTCGGATTCCACGTACAGGAGAGATCACAATATTTGTCTCTTTGCGCCTGGCTTGTGTCAGTCAGTGCCTTGTCCTCCAGGTTCGCCCACTTTGGCACCATGACAAGATTCCCTTCCTCCTTGTGGCTGATGACATCTCACTTCATGTGTGGGGACATTCGTGATTTGTGCATACGTGCGTGCACCACATTATCCATTCACCTGTTGACAGATGCGGGTTTCCACAGATTGGCCACTGAACGGGGTGCCCAAGAACAGTATGGGTGTATCTTCTATGTACTGAATTCATTTCTTTTGTATATCTAACCAGAAGCGTGAGTGCTGATTCACATGACAGTGCTACTTTAATTGTGCTGAGGAACTTCCGACTGTTTTCCACAATGGCCATGGAACCATATGGTCCTATAAGTGTACCAGGGTCCCTTTTCTCCACATCTTCACCAACAATCATCTTTGTCTCTTTCATGATGGCCATTCTAACAGGTGTGAGGAGAACCCCTTACTGTGGTTTGCATTTGATTAGTGATGTTGAACAGCCTCTGTACATCTGTTGGCCATTTGTATGTTTTCTTTGGACAAAAAAAATAATGTATGTATGTTGTTGGCCCATTTCTTACTGAGGTTATTTTTTTTTGTTTGAGTTCTCACAAGTTTCTTTTATTTATTTATTTATTTTTTAAAATTTTTTTTAGTTGTAGATGGACACAATGTCTTTATTTTATTGCTTTGTACGTGGTGCTGAGGATCGAACCCAGGGCCTCACGCATGCGAGGCAAGCGCTCTACCACTGAGCCACAATCTCAGCCCCTCTTTTATATTTTTGATATTAATGTTTTATCAGACGTAAGGTTTACAGATATTTTCTACCATTTAATTCATTGTCTTTTTATCTTGTCGATTTAATTCTCAGTTGTGCAGAATCATTTTAGTTGGATGTAGTCCCACTTGATTAAAAAATGGTTTCATGTGTTATATTTAAGTCTTTAATCTTCTTTAGTTAAATTCAATGTAAGGTGTAAGATAAGAGTCTAATTTCATTCTTGTGTGTGTGCATATTCAGTTTTTCAAATACTATGTTTTGAAGAAATTATTCTTTCCCATTTGGTGCTCTTACCAAAGGTTAAATGACTGTACATGTGTGGTTTGATAGCCATTCCATGTATGTGTCTGGTTTGATGCTGATGCCATGCTGTTTTGACTACTATAGCTTTGTAATATAGTTCAAAGTCAGGTAGTGAGATGCCTGTACCTTAGTGATTCTTACTGAAGATGCTTTGGCTACATAGGGTCTTTTGTGGTTCCATACAAATTTAAGATTCTTTCTCTATCTGTAAAGAATAACATGGGAAATTTTTTTTAGGAATTTATGTTGAATCTGTAGACTGGTATGGGTAGTATGGACATTTTAACTAGTTTTACCAAAATAGGAATATAGGGTATCTTTGCATTTGTTTTATGTCTTCTTCAATTTCTCATAGCTTTTACTGCACAGATTTTTCACCTCTTCTGCTAAATTGATTCCCATTTTATCCTTTTTGATGATAAGTAAATGGGATTGTTTTCTTAATTTCTTTTTAAGATAGCTCATTATTAGTGTATAAAAATGAGACTGATTTTTTTATGCTGATTTGTATCTTGCAACTTTACCAAATTTGTTTATGACCTCTAACTATATATTTAGTTGTCTTTAGAGGTTTATGAATGTAAGATGATGTTGTTCCCAAGCAGACTGCCATGGTTTGAATGTGTGCCCCAAAGCTCCTGTGTAAGAAGCTTCATACCAGGGCCACAGTGTTTGGAGTGACACCTTCCAGAGTCAGAAGGTCAAGAGGGCCCTGCTGTCATGAATGGATCCACGCTTACTGTTATTTTTGCTGTTATTCTTGGGTAGGTTCATATTGTGAGAGTGGGCTTGTTACAAAAGCCAGCTCAGGCCCCTCTTTCTTCCTCATGCACACACAACCCTCTCTTGCCCTTCTACTTTCTGCCATGATACAGGGCAGCCAGAAGTTCCTCCCCAGATGCAGGACCCTCAGTCTTAGACTTTCCACCTCCAGAATGGTAAAGGATAGATCTCTGCTCTTTAGAATTTACTCCTTCTCAGGCATTCTGTTATAGCAGCACAGCATAGACTAAGACTCAGAGATGGTTTAACGTCTCCCTTTACAATTTGGATGTCTTTTATTTGTCTTCCTTTCTTAATTGCTCTGGCTAGGCTTCTGGTACTAGGTTGAACAGAAGAGGGGAGAGTGGGCATCCTTGTCTTCTTCCTGAGCTTAGCTTTTGTCAATAGCGAAAGCTTTTACCACTGAGTATGAGATTAGCAATGGGCTCATCATATACGGTCTTTGTTATGTGTAATCTGTCCACAGCCTTTGTCACCTTCTTCGTGAAAGGATATTGAATTTTGAAAATATTTTTGTCTTCATCTACTGAGATGGTCATATGGTTTTTATCCCTCCTTGTCTTTAGTGTGGCCACACAATTATTGATCTGCATATGTTGAAACATCTTTGCATCCTAGGAATAAATCTCAACTGCTCATGGTGGATGAGTCCCTTTAAGGTGCTGTTGAGGGATTTTGTGTCTATGCTTCTTGGGGATGTTGGTCTGTAATTTTCTTTTCCTGTGGTGTCCTAGTCAAATTTTGTTACCAGAGTAATATTGCTTTTGTAAACTGAGTTTACAAGTGATTCCTCCTCCTCCACTTTTTGGAAGAGTTTGAGAATGATTGATATTAGTTATTCTTTCAGTGTTTGGTAAAATTCACCTGTGAGGCCATCTGATCTTGGAGTTTTTTTTTTTCCTGTTAAAAAAGTTTTTGTTTTTTTTTTAAGTTTATTTAATTTATTTCTTATGCTGGGGATTGAAACCAGGGTGGGACGTGCTCTACTACTGACCTACATCCCTAGATCCTGTTGGACCATTTTTGGTTATTGTTTCAATTTTCTTACTCTTTAATAGTCTGTTCGAATCTTCTATTTCTTCATGATTCAGTCTTGGCAGGCTCTTTGTTTCTAGGAATTTTTCCATTTCTTGTAGGTTATTCAATTTATTGGTGTTACAATTTTTGTAGTAATCAGTTTTGATTCTTTCTATTTCTGTGGTGGAGTTGCAGTGTCTTCTATTTCAGTTATAATCATATTCAATCAGACCTGTTTTTCTTGACTAGTCTAGTTAAAGGTTGTCAAGTTTGTTTAAGTTTTAAAAAAATCTTTGGTTTTGTGGATCTTTTAAATAGACTTTAAAGTCTTTATTGATTGATTTCTGTTCTCATCTTTATTATTTTCTTCCTTTTGCTAACTTTGGGCTTAGTTTGTTCTGTAATTTCTTCAGGTGTAAAGTTAGGTTGTTTATTTTATTTATATGCATATGTGCGTGTGCATATATATATATATATATTTTTTTTTCTTAATGCAGACATTTATTACCAAAACTTCTCTTAGATCAGCATTTGCTATGTCCCAAGTTTGGTTTGCTGTGTTTCCATGTTTATCCATCTCAGGATACTTTTTGATTTGTTTTGATGTAAATTTGACCCATTTATTGTCAGTAGTGAGTTGTTTAACTTCTTCATGTTTGTGAACTTTCAAAGTTTCCTCTTGTTATCGATTTCTACTTTCAAACCACTGCGGCTGTAAAAGATGCTTGAAGTGATTTAAATCTTTGTACGTTTGTCCAGGCTGGTTTTGTGGCCTTACACATGTTCGACCTTGCAGAATTTTCCAAGCGCACCTGAGAATGTATTCTGCTGCCACTGGATGGGAAGTCTTCAGGTCTGTTAGACCCACTGGATACATGGTGTTATCCACATTCTGTTTCCCTGTTGATGTTCTGTCTAACGAGCAAGTGTGGGAGATGGGGTATTGAAATGCCCTGTTGTTATCCTGGTGTGGTCTGTTCTTTCCTCATATCTGTTATATAGGTAGGTGCTCTGACGCTGAGTGCACTCACATCTACCATGGTCATATCCTCTTGATGAATGAAAATTTATCATCATGAAATGATCTTCATCTCTGGAGACAGAATCTATTTTGTCTGACATAAATATACTCATCTCTGCTCATTGTTGATTACCAATTGGTAGGGGCGCATATTTTTCTCTCCCTCACTTTCTGCCTATGTATGTTCGTAAAGATGAAGTGAGTCTCTTGTGGGTAGTCCATTGCTGGCCTTTGCCTTTTTATCCATTCTCTTACTGTACCTTTCAACTGGAGAGTTTAATCCATTTACATTTAGCTAATTACTGAGAGGTAAAGACTACTATTGCAGTACTGTTAATCATTTTCTGTTTTTCTGGTTTCTTTGTTCTGTCTTCTCCTCCTTTTATTCCTTTGGGTTTTGATGATTTTTGCAGTGCTATACTTTGATTCCTTTTGCTTTAACTTTTGTGTATCTACTATATATTTTTTTCTTTGTAGTTCCCACAGAGTTTCCATAAGATATCTTATAGTTAGTGCAGTCTGTTTCACAATGGTAACAAATCACCTTGAATTGCATCAAAAGCTGTCCTTTTATTTCTCGCTACTTTCAAATTTATGCTATTGACATTACACTTTACATCTCTCCATATTGCATATCCATCAACACACTATTGTAGTTTGCTTATTTTCCAAATTTTTGTCTTTTAACTTTTACACTAGAGTTTAAAGTTTTTACACACTGCCATTACAATATTAGACTATTCTGAAGATGATTATATCTCTACCTTTCCCAGTGAGTTTTGCCTTTTCATGTAGCTACTTAGTGGTCTTGTTTGTTTCAACTTGAAGAACTTTGCTCAGTATCATAAGGCAGTCCCAGTAGTGACCAACTTTCTTAATTCTATTTTTATGGGAATGCATCTCTCCTGATTTCTGGAAGGTGGTTTTTCTGGCGATAGTATTCTTGATAGGCAGGGTTGTTTCTTTTGAACTCTGAACTTCGTGCCAGGTTTCTGTTGAGAAATCTGCTGATAGCCTTATGCCAGTTCCAACGTGTGTGACCAGTTGTTTACTTCCCGCTCCTTTAAAAGTTCTGTCTTTGACCTTTGACATCTCCTTATAATATATCTGTGGGTAATTTTTGAGTTTATCTTGCTCAGGGGCCTTTGAACTTCATGAATTTAGATGTCATATCTCTTGAGATTTGGAAAGTTTTTATCCAATATTTCTTTAAATATACTTCCTCCTCGTTTTCCTCTGTTCTCACAGAATGCAGGTGGTTATGGTCTGGATGTGAGGTGTCCCCCAAAAGCTCACGTGAGACAATGAAAGAAGGTTCAGAGGAGAAATGATTGGGTTGTGAGAGTCTTAACCCAACCAGTGAATTAGTCCCCTGTAGGCATAACTGAGTGGTAACTGAAGTGGTGGGTGTGGCTGAAGGAGGGGAGAATTGGGGTGTGGCTTTGGGTATATATTTTGTATCTGGAGAGTGGAATCTCTCTCTCTGCTTCTGATCATCATGTGAGCTGTTTCCCTCTGCCACGCTCTTCAGCCATGATGTCCTGCCTCACTTCGAGCCCTGAGGATTGCAGCCAGCCTTCTATGGACTGAGACCTCTGAAACCGTGAGCCCTCATGAAAACTTTTCCTCCTCTACCATTGTTCTGGTGGGTCCTTTAGTCACAGTAGCAACAAAGCTGACTAAAACACAAGTATTTGTTTGTCATGGCCCACAGGTCTCATATACATTTTCATTTTTTCAGAGTTTTTATTTATATTCCTTCAGCTAGTTAATTTTGAATAATGAAGATCTTTATTGAATTGTTTAGTTATTTCATTGTATTCTTCAGTTCTAGGATTTCTTTTTCATTCTCGTTTATGGCTTTTAAGTCTTTATTGTACTTCTCTTTTTGTTCATTGTTTTCTTGATATTTTTGTTCAGTTGTCTATCTGTGGATTTTCCCCACCAACTCATTGAGCTTCTTTAAGAGGATTATCTTGAATTCTTTTTTCAGGGAATTCATCAGTCTCCTTTTCTTTGGGGTCAGTTACTGAATCTTTGGTTGATGTGTTGCTGTGTTTGCATGATTCTTCATGTTCCATGTGGTCTTGCATTTGTGTCTGTGGGTTTGAAAGAGCAAACACGTCTTCCTGTCTTTGTATACTGCTTTTGGCAAGTAAATACCTTTCCTGTTGGATTGCTGGGCCAGCAGGGTTGTCCCAGGGATTGCAGTCAAGTGGGGTTGAAGTGGTTCACGTAGCTTTCATTGTGCCTGGAGGTGGGTATGCAGTAGTGGGCCTGTTACTGGGGGTTCAGATGGGCATGGGTCCTACCTGACCCCTGGGTGGACATAATTATGCCCAAGATATTGTTGAGTGAGGATGATGCTAGAACAGGGCTCCACATTAGAGTCTACAGCAAGGACTAGAGATGGCAGGTCTGGTACTAGGTATGTGGATAGGTGTGGCTGCTATTGCAACTCCGAGAGATTCCCCACTGAGTCACTGGGAAGGTCACTGTGTAGACAGGTCTAGACCCATAGGAGGCCGGAGGGGACAGAACTATGTCATAAAGCTGCTTCAGGGTCCACATGTGGGATTGAGGTCTGCAGTCTTGATTCTGGGGGTACAGCTCAACCTGCTTCCTGTCAGGGTTGTGGACAGGCAGGTTATCCCCAGACCATAGTTCAATAATGCTGGAGATGGGGTTAGGGTTGCTCTGACCAGGAGGGATAGGCCTTCCTTCAGGAGCATGGTGAAGCGCATCTCCTGGGGACCCTAGGTGGGCATAATTAATTGTAGAACATAGGAAGGAGGAGCTACAGCCTGGTCATAGGCTGCTTCAGGGTCCACAGTATGTGGCGAGTTTGATAGCCCCAAGGCATAGGCAGGTGTGGCCCCTCTGGGCTGTGTCAGCCAGCTTTTCATGTGACCCAAACACCTGACAGGAAAACTTAAGGGAGGGAAGATTTAGTTTGGCTCATGGTTTTAGAGATTTCTGTCTATGGTCAACTGGGCCATTGCTTTGGACCAGAACATCTTGGAGGAAGAGCATGGCAGAGGAAAACTGCTCATTTTATGGAAGCCAGGAAGTAGTGCAGGGAGGTCTGGAGACAAAAAAATACCATTCCAGAGCATGCTCCCAGTGACCCACGACCCACAACCATGGCCACCAGACAGTGTCCACCACCTCCTTAGTCCATTCAGCTATCAGTGCATTAACCCACTGACAATGGCTAAGCTCCCATGACCCAATTACTTCCTCTAAGTCCCACCTCTGAATACTGATGCATTGGGGACCAATTTTGAACACATGAGACTTTGGGGGACACTCCAGATACAAACTGTAATAGGGTACTTTGGCAGGACCAAGACCAGATGGAATTGTAGCCAAGTCAGCAGGGGAAGGGGCTGCTCACGGGTTTGTAGCAGAGTCTAGAGTCAGCAAACCTGCCATCTGGGTTGGGCCTGCCTTCTTAAAATGGCCTCATTGGTTTCAGGCTCCACTGAGGTTTTACAACCTCCTACTTAGATCCCAAAGCTCCTACATGGGCACTTTTGTCTGAGGACAGCTGCCAAATTGTTATTGCTCTGGGGGGATACGAGCAGAATCCTCTTATTCTGCCATATTGCAGAAGTTACTCGCCATCATTCTTACCTTTGTCTGCTTTAGTTTTCCTCTGGTACATACAGCTCTGAATGCTATAGCCTCCACATGTGATAACAGAACTCTTCACCGCTGGATCTGGATCTTACAAGAAAGAGGACATTTAATGAAGTGAGTAAAATTTCTCCAAAATAGCATGTAATAATTTTCCTAGTAGTCTGTGCTTCTAAGGTGTGGAGTCGGTGTTCAGTTTGTGATGGATCACATCTGCTCACCTTGCATCAACTCATAAGAGGTGATGTGGCTGACAGGTCCACTGGCTGTGCGTGCAATGTTTTGCATCCCTCGATAGCCATGAACAAATGTGTTCTGGAACAATAACAAAATGATGTGAACAGTGAATACACAGTTCACCTCTCTAATACAGCTACGTGTAATGGCGTAAGTAATCTTGGATGAGCAGCTTGTCTGGATTCTCTCTGTAAACATTCCCTTTAAGACATAATCTGATTTTAAACATGTAGTTGTTTCAGTCAGCTGTGCATCCTTGTGACCAAAAGACCTGACAAGAACAACTCAGAGGAAGAAAAGTTTATTTGGGCTCACATTTTCAGAGGCTCAGTGCGTGGTCGGCCGATGCGGTAGCGCTGGGCTGGAGATGAGGCAAAGCATCGTGGTGGAAGGCGTGGCAGAGGCCAGCCGCTCAGAGCACGGAAACCAGGAAGCAGAGAGCTGTGTAGCCTTCGCCAACTTGCATCTCCAGAAGATCTTCATCTTGTAGGACTGAAACTCTACACCTGCTAAATGACAACTTCCCTTTGCCCAGTAAGCCATTGGATTGTATAATCAAGGTTCAAAGATAAATACTGGAGCATGGCAAAGGCACAGATCTTAAGTGAACGGGGGTGGAATTTTATACATCCCCTCCAGGCAAATAGAGGGAAAGAGCACACATGCTACCCCAGAAGGCCCCAGAATGATTCTTCCCAACTAATACTCTCCCAAGAGAGAACTACCACTCAATTCCAATACCATTGATTAGTTTTGCCCTTTTGTGAATTCAAGAATAAATGGAATATTTCTGAGATATTCAGTAGGTGATTCTTACATATAGTCATCCCACTGTGCAACACTACAATGCAGCTCCTATCTGACCAACCTAGACCTTTCTCTGCCCTCTCTCCCCCAGACTCTCCCCAACCTCTGATGACCCCCATTCCACCCTCAACTTCTACATGATCAGACCGACTTCTTTGGATTCCACACATGAGTGAGGTCATTCAGTACCTATCTCTCCGTGCCTGGCCTATTTCACTCCGTGGAGTGTCCCTCCGAGTTCATTCATGTTGTTGCACATGTCAGGATTTTGTTCTTTTTATGGGTAAATAATATTCCACAGTGTATATGCTCCACATTTTATGCATCTATCCATGCACCGGTGGATACTTAGGTTGTTTCCGTCTCCATTGTTGTGACCTGTGCTTCAATGAACCTGGGAGTGCAGCAGTGTCTTTGATGGACAGATTGCCCTTCCTTTGGATGTATACCCAGTGGTAGGATTGATGGATTACATGGTCATTCTCTTTTCAATTTCTTGGGAGCTTACATACTGTTTCCCCTAATGGCTATAGTAATTTTCATTCCTACGGACAGTATGCAAGTGTTCCTGTTTCTCCACATCCTCTCCAGCACTTGTTATCTTTGATCTTTTTGATAAAATTATGTACTGTGTATCTCAAAAAGCTAGAAGAAAGGGTATTGAATGTTTTCACCATAAAGACATAATAGCTGATTCAGCAGATAGATACGTTTAACCTGATTTAAGCATCACATGGTACCCCATTAACACATTTATGCAATGTGAATCGGTATGATTTCACACAATTTATACAATTAATGCTTCTATGTATCAGTTAAAGAAAGGAGTCACTTGGGGCCACTCTTTGGATTGTGGCTTTTCTCACTCTGGGGAATACCTGTGAGATGTTTCCATGCTGTTTGTGTGTCAGCCGGTGGTTCTTTGGTGTAGACATCCCATGGCTGGTTTGTTCATTCCCCTCTTAATGGGCACTTGGGTTGTCTCCAGATTTGGGTTACTACAAAAAGCTGCCATGAACACCTGTGTGCAGGTCCGTGTGGACATGTGCCCTCCCCTCTCGGTGTACACTCAGGAGTACGGTGGCTGGGCTTTTACAGTGAGAAGGGTGTCCACCGGGTGTAGACAATGCCAACCGTTTTCTAAAGTGCTGTATACTGCGCACCCCTTTGCCAGGCACAAGATGCAGCTGTGCACATCTGTATCCTCACTTGGTAATTTCATTCTTAAGAGCCACATTTCTGCTGGATGTGCTGTGGTAACTCCTTCTGGTTTTATACCGTTGGAAAGTATTGCTACCCAGCAAACTTCATGTGAATTAAATACCAGCAAAGTTATCATTCTTTTTTTGAGGGGGGGTCTACTAAGGGCATGTCTCACTTTTCATTCGACATTTTGTCTTTTTAATTGAATCACAGGTGTCTCCGAGCATCTTGATAAACTCATCACCTATCACTGGTATGTCTTGTGAATATTGCCTCTTATCCTATAGCTCGTTTCCTACTTTTTAAATTTTTTGATACCAGGGATTGAACTCAGGGGCACTCGACCACTGAGCCACATCCCCAACCCTATTTTGTGTTTTATGTAGAGACAGCGTCTCACTGAGTTGCTTAGCGCCTCGCCATTGCTGAGGCTGGCTTTGAACTCGCAATTCTCCTGTCTCAGCCTCCTTAAGTGCTGCGATTACAGGCTTGTGCCACCGCGCCCGGCTTGTTTCCCACTCTTTAAGTGGAGATTTTTGATGAGCAGCGATTAATTGTTCAGTGTGGTTGAAGGGCCACGTGGCAGTTGCTTGACTCGTCGTCTGTGTGCCTTGGTCGGGGGCAGGCAACTTGGCCCCGCACCACGGCCATGAAGACTTGCCATGTGTGTTCCCTTGTCACCTTCGGAGCTTTAGACTTGACAGTTTGCCATCTCAAATTAAGGTCTGTGTACCACACGAGGCAGGAGTCCAAGGTCTGTGTGTGTGTGTCCCCCCCTCCTGTTGCTCAGGAATTCCTCCCACATTTTTTCGAAAAAAAAAAAAAAAAAATACCCGTTTCTTCTCTGAATAGTGTTTGTGTCTCTGTAAATCAGGAGACAGTGAACAGGGGTCGGTTTCTGGACGCTCTATTCTGCTCTGTTGACTTATTTGTCCCTCTTTGGGCCAATTCCGATGTTAGTGGATTTTTACAGCAAAGTCTTGAAGTCTGATAGTGTGAGTGTCCCAACCTTGTTCTTCTTCAAGCTTGTTTCTCCTCTCCCAGGTCCTCTGCTCCTCCATATTCATTTTGAAATCCCCTTGTCAACACACACACACACACACACACACACACACACACACACCTCGTTGATATTTTTATTGGGAATGTGTTGAATTTATGGGTCAGTATGGAGAGAATAGACCTCAACCACCCCAAGCTTTCCTGCTTGTGACCATGGAATGTTTCACCATTACTTAGGTCTCCTTGGATTTCTTAGTAATGTATTTTAACTCTCACTCTGGGATTTGGGTGGTCTTCAGAGACTTGATAGATTGATTTCCAGATGTTTAATAGCTTTTGATGCTACTGTAAGTAGAATTCTAAAACATCACTTAAAGATTACTTGCTGTTTTAGAGCCCTGGGCCCGAGATCAGACTCTTACTTTCTTTGGACACTTTGCTTTACTCACTGTGGCCTTCTTACTTGTTCAATTGGAATGTAACAGGTGCTACATCAGCGTGCCACAGAGAGGATCAGCTAGGACCACAGTGCAAGACAGACAGACACACAAACTCTGCCCCTCTGGTGGTGTTCCTCGGGTAACTGTGGGCCTTCCAAGGCTCAGGTCTAGGAAGACTCAATAAATATTGGTTCCTTCCCACGTATCTCCTCGTAAAGCCCCCATTCTCCTTGTGAGAGAATCAAGCTGTCATCTCTGTAGCATGCCCGGCCTGTCCATGCTATTGGCTGAAACATTCATGGTTTCAGGAGAGAGCAGTTTTCTTGATTTTGCAGGCTTTGCAGTTGCTAGCCAGGATGCTATTATGGGAACCCAGTAGTGGCCGTTTGCAGAAGGATTCCACCTCATCTCCACCATTTAGGACATGCTTAGTGCCTAAAGGTACTGAGTGAATGTTCTGCACGAGTTATTTTTCCAAGTAGATGGTTTCCACTTGATCATGGTAATTGAAACTCCAATCCCCTTAAGGGTTTTCTGGAAAGGGTGCTTTTGGTGGACAGTTGCTCACAGAGCAGAGAGGGATCACTGGAGAAGCCATGCTTTCTGGCAGATGATTGGTTATGGAAACTGAACTTCCTGCAGCAGATTCATCAGCTCAGCTGCCCCTTGGCCAGTCAGTCCCTCAGCACCGTGGCTCTGCCCATCTGCAGGGAGCTTGCTCCCACCTGCTTTTCCAGGCCCACTTCCCAGTGTACAATCTGGGACGCTCTAGCCACTGAGGCAATGATACACCAAGACACCTCTTTCCCTGGACTGTCTAGGACGACACCTGTGTCTGTGGCCTGTGCGTTGTGTTAAGCATTACCAGTCATCTAAAGATGGTTTATTGTGCAGCATGTGGACCGGTTCTACACTCAGCCTGTGCGCTTCCCATGAGGGGCTCAAACATCCGAGGACAGGGTATCACAGGGCTCCAGGGACCCTCCCACGTGGACACGGAGGGCGCCCCACCCACTGCCTCTGCAGCTGCCAGGAGGAGCCCCGCAATCTGGCCACACTTGTTCCCCCACTTCACACCTCTACCTTTGTTCAGCTTCGCGTCTGTTTTGTGACAGCTGTTATTTTAGTAGTACGCATTTATGGGGTGCGCCACGACAACTTAATACCTGTGTTCAGTGTGTAATGCTGCGAGCACGGGCGGCTCCACGTTCCTCAGCATTTCCAAAACCTTTGATTGACGCGTAGTGATGGTGCATGTTCACAGGGTGCAGGGTCGTACTTGAAGACTGCATGTGCACAGGGTGCACCGACCAAGGCAGGCCGGTAGCCTTTCCATTGCTGGCTGTCCCCGTGTTTGGAGTCTTCAAGCTCCTCCCTCGTTTTCCATAGCATTCATAATAGGCTGCTGTGAACTATAGTCCCCTGCTGTGCTGGGTGACACTACCACTTATCACTCCCATCTGGCCGTGCTGGGGCACCCGCTGACCAGCGTCACCCTGTGCCCCCTCCCCATCACCCTACCCAGCTGCTGGAAATCACTACTGTGCATTCAGATTGACTTTTTTCTTGTAATATCTGCATATAACAGGGACCACACAGCATCTGTCTGTCTGTCTGTCTGTCGGGCTTATTTCACTTAACATGACTTCAGTTCCATGTATCTGCTGTGGGCAACAGGACATAATTCCTTTCGTTGCTGTGTGACGCTCCGCTGTGTATATACACCACATTTTCCTTATCCATGCATCCATTGACGGCATTTAGGTTGACTCTGTCCTAGCTACTGTGAATCCTGCTGCTGTGACTATGAGTGAGTCTGGTTGACATACTGATTTCATTTCTTTTATATCTATGCCCAGAATTGGGACAGCTGGACCATATGGTGGGTCTATTTTTAGTTTCTTGAGGAACCTCCACACCATTATCCACAATGACCCTAATAATTTGCATTCCTACCAACTGTGTATGAGAGTTCCCTTTTCTCCACATCCTTGCCAGTAATTGTGATTTTTTTTTTTTTTTTTGGTCTTTTTGAATTGTAGAAATTCTAGCTGGGTGAGATGATATTTCCCTGTAGTATTGATCTGCATTTAGCTCATGGTTAATGATCATTTTTTCATAAATTTGTTGTTCAATGGAACTTATTCTTTTGAGAAGTCTGTGTCATTTGCCCATTCAAAAATTGGATTCACTGTTTGTTATTGAGCCTTTTGAGTTCTTTATATATTCTGGATATTCATCCTTTGCCAACTGTTTCCATTATTTAGTTGTCCTCTCCCTGTGCTGATTGTTCCCTTTGCTGTGCAGAAGCTCTTGAGTTTGATATAATCCCATTTGTCTATTTTGCTTTGGCCGACCTGTGTTTTGGGGGCTTATCAAAACATTGTTGTCTATACTGTTGTTTTGAAGTATTTCCTCTATATTCCTTTCAGTGGTTCTGGAGTTTCCATCCTTACCTTTAGGTCCTCGATCCAATTTGAGCTGAGCTTTGTTCAGGTGAGCCCCGTAGTCTCCTGTACATGTTCAGTTTTCCCAGCACCATTTATCGAAAAGGCTCCTTTCTTGGCACCTTTGTTGGGAGCTGGTTGTCTGTAACTGTGTGGGTTACTTGGGGGCATTCTGATCTGTCCCAGTGATCTACATGTCTGTTTTTATGTCAATGCTCTGCTGTTGCTTTGGTTACTGTAGCTTTGCTGTGCATTTTGAAGTCAGGTAGTGATGCCTCTAGCTTTGTTCTTTTGGCCCAGGAGTGTTGTAGTTGTTTGGGGTCTTTTGTGCTTCTGTATGAATTTTGATATTTTAAAAATAGTTCTGTGAATAATATTGTCATCTCAATGGGGGTGCATTGATCTATAGGCTGCTGGACTCTTAATAATATTAACCCTTCCAATCCATGAACCTGGGAAGTCTTTCCAGTTTTTGGTGTCTTCTTCAGTTTCTTTTCATCAGAGTTTTATAATTTTCATTGTAGGAGTCTTTCACTTACTTGGGTAAATTTACTGCTAGAAGATTTGTTATTTTTTTGTAGCTACCTTTTCAGATCCCAATACCAGTGCTTCGTACCTAATAGGAAAATATAGATCCCTTACATTTGAAGTTCGGCAAGTCAGAATGCAGAGAGTAACCACGTTCAGTCGTGTCTTGCTTCTAGAAATGAAAACGGCATTTGGAAAGGGCCCCTTATTATTTACCAAGCTGTGACTGCCGGCCTTCCTCAGGCTGCCCTGTGCACAAGACACTTGCGATGCTGCCTCTGCTGGAGCAAAGGAGGCTGCGGTGGCATTTCCATTTGGGCAGCTGAAGGCTGTGGTCACAGAGTTTTGTAGTCATATCTGTGGGTGGTTGGGAAGCACAGGCAGAGGCTCTCTAACGCACAGGAGCAGGGTTGGCTTTCCAGGTGCCGACAGCTCACGAGTCCTCATCAGATCTCTGGATCCCAGGGCGAATCTGGTCTTCACTGCAGAGTGGCTCCAAAGTTTCCTCCCTAAGCAGGAATGCATAGAGGAAAGAAGAAGCCTGGGTCAGTTGAATGTTTCACTGGGCCACAGGGAGGCAGGAATCAGGTGCCTCGTTTCCAAGGCACCTCTGAGGAGGGCTGAGCCTGTGTTCTGTCACAAGGTTGGCCTCGTACACCCAGAAACTTCCACATTTCTTCTGGCCCAGAAAAAGGTCTTAGAGGTTGTTAACTCTCAGCCATGACAACCAGCAGATGACTGTTCACTGAACACACCTGCGTGGGCTGAGCAGGCTTCCCAAGCCCTCTCACTTGGCTAGGTAATGAGCATGAGCTCAAACTGGTGCCTGGTTGCATAGCAACTGGATGATGACAGGCAGGCCTGGGGACTTCTGGCCCAGGCCCCCTTTCCCAGGCAGCGTCGCAGCCTCTTAGAGTCCTGGGCAGAAGGAAATCAGCCACGGGGTATGTTGAGTCAGGGCAAGTCATATCTCCTGTGGGACTTTGGTGTCACAGACCTTTATGGCAGAGCAGTAAGAGGCCTGGCCAAGTGGCCCTAGGGTGGAGAGTGGGGTCCAGCTATCTGCAGAAAGTTCAGGTCCTGTGTGTCCGCGGCCCCTTCTCAAAAGCTACACTTCCTGCCACTCCCAAGGGAACATGCGGCCCAGGCCTCGCCTCTGTAGCGGAGGATGGCACATCAGGTGGGCAGGGCTTGGGGAAGGATGTGTGGCACCCTGGCCAATGGCTGGCACCCTGGCACAAGCATATATGAGCTGCATTTGCAAAGGTTTGTTATAGAATCATTCAGTTGACGAGCGCCAGGGTGGTGGGAGCAGGGTTCCCCCAAGGAGCAGGAGCATAGAGGAGCTTGGTCAAGGACACTTGGAGGACACTGGATGTGTCCATGCTTGCAGGTGAACTAGACAAGCGCCCTGAGCCTCCTGGCTGCTCTGTTTACCACAACCAGTGCAATGCTTTAAAGCAAAAGAGTTCACTTGGTCTAGCGCTTTATTCCTCCCTATATTTTAATCAAATGCTGTGACAGAAATGAATCAACCAACCAACCAACCACTATGTCTCTGGTATTTGGGAATTTTTTTCAATGTTAAAAATAATTCCAGCTTCTGATTTCCTTAAAAAAAAAAATCAAGAGCCCTTCCCCTTGGCTTGTACCCTTTCCTCCTTCCCATGCTAAATTTTAAATCACAGAGTCAAATTATCAATGTTCACTCGGAGGATTGCAGCAGAGCCATTAAATCTTATTACACAGCGAAGTGCAGGAAGTAATTGCACATATTTGTAAGTAGCTTAGAATTGATTAAAAATGCATAAAGAAAAGCTGCAAAATTCTCCACAAGCCCAAGGATCCTGCCCCCTCAGGGAATCCATGCCAGCTGCTCACTCTCAGGCACCTTCCCCGTTTCCCTGTGCACAGGCAGGAAGGCAGCGCTCCCGCTCTCCAGCCCTTGCAGGCCAGGTGGAGAGGTTGCTAGGAACACGTGGGGAGGTGCTGTTGGACTCATGAACAAGCTCCTACCTGAAGGATCCCACGCTGGGAGGGAGGGAGGAGGACAGAGCAGTGCTGGGTGCCAACACGGATGTGTGTGCAGGACCCTGTGGAAGCACATTGGGGTGTATTGGTTAGGCTCAGTGTGGCTATGCTGGGGACGATAACCAGTGTCCCGTCTTGGTGGTTTAATACCAAGCCAACCCCTCTCCCCATTCCTCCTGCCCGCCCTTCTTTCCTCTCCTCCCAAGCATGCATTGAGCATGGGTCACACACTGTGCTAGGTGTTGGAATCATCATGGGGAACAGCTCCTGTTTCCAAAGAGTTCATGGTCTGCGCTCCAGATTTTCCCTTTGGGAAAGACATTTGTACTATTTTATTCTCCTTGTTATTTTTTTATTCCTTCTTTTTAAAGTACATGTTTTTGAAATGTACATCAGAAATCATGCATATACAGCTGGACAAAATTTCCTAAACACACCCCCAGATGGAGAAATAAAATATTCTCTACATTTCACTGGCACCCTCTCCCAGGACTACTCCCTCCCTCTATGTCTACAGACTCTATAATTTACCTTTGTAAATAAAATCATACCATTCACAAAAGAGGATTACAATCAGACACTCTCAAGAATGGCTTCTTCCTCCTGACATTGTGAGATTTATCTGTATTGTAGAAGAAATTGTTAATTTTTCTTTGCCGTATAACATTTCATTGCAAGGATATATTGCAAGATATGTACCTGTTTTAGTCAGTTTTGCATCACTGTCCTGACAAGAAAAACTTAGAGGAGAAAAAGTTTATTTGTGGCTGATGGTTTCAGAAGTTCAGTCTGTGGCTGGCCAACTCCATAGCTCTGAGCCCAAGTCAGGCAGAGCATCATGGCAGAAGGGTGTGGGGGAAGAATGCAGCATAATTCCTGACAGACAGGAAGCATAAGGAGCGTGAACGCAAGGAGCCAGGGATCATATAATGCTGTGAGCTTCCTCCTTTAGCATGTCCCAAACTGCCTAGTCAACATCCATTAGTCCATTCGAATCGTCAAATCCATTAAATGAATTAATCCACTGATTAGGTTACTGCTCTCATAGTCTGATCATTTCACCTCTGAACATTCCTGCGTTGCCTCATGCATGAGTTTTGGGGGGACATCTCACAACCAGCACATGCCAGTACCCATTCTGCAGATGAGGGACAACTGAGATATTTCTTGTTTTTGACTAGCAAGCATAGTTCTGGTATGAAAACCCTGTAGTCTTGCAGGGAAGCCCTCTCTCACCACTCTTATTCAATATAGTCCTTGAAACTCTAGCCAGAGCAATTAGACAGACGAAAGAAATTAAAGGGATATGAATAGGAAAAGAAGAACTCAAACTATCATTATTTGCAGACGACATGATTCTATACTTAGAGGATCCAAAAAATTCCACCAGAAAACTTCTAGAACTGATAAATGAATTCAGCAAAGTTGCAGGATATAAAATCAATATCCATAAATCAAATGCATTTCTATAGATCAGCAACGAGAACTCTGAAAGAGAAATTAGGAAAACTACTCCATTCACAATAGCTTCCAAAAAAATAAAATACTTGGGAATCAATCTAACAAGAGTGGTGAAAGACCTCTACAATGAAAATTACAAGACACTAAAGAAGAAATTGAAGGAGATCTTAGAAGATGGAAAGACTTCCCATGCTCTTGGATTGGCAGAATCAATATTATTAAAATGGCCATACTACCCAAAGTGCTATACAGATTCAATGCAATCCCAATTAAAATCCCAAAGTCCTTTCTTACAGAAATAGAAAAGGCAACCATGGAATTCATTTGGAAAAATAAGAGACTCAGAATAGCCAAAGCAATCTTGAGCAAGAAAAGTGAAGCAGGAAGCATCACAGTACCAGACCTTAAACTTTACTACAAAGCTATAGTAACAAAAACGGCATGGTACTGGCACCAAAACAGACATGTAGACCAATGATACAGAATAGAAGACACAGAGAGTAATGCACATAAATACAGCTATCTCATACTAGACAAAGGTGCCAAAAACATACATTGGAGAAAAGATAGCCTTTTCAACAAATGGTGCTGGGAAAGCTGGAAATCCATATGCAGTAAAATGAAACTAAACCCCTATATCTCACCATGCACAAAACTCCACTCAAAGTGGATCAAAGACCTAGGAATTAGACCGGAGACCCTGTGTCTAATTGAGGAGAAAGTAGGTCCAATCTTCATCATGTTGGATTAGGCCCCAAATTCCTTACAAAGACTCCAAAAGCACAAGAAATAAAAGCAAGAATCAATAAATGGGACGGACTTAAACTAAAAAGCTTCTTCTCAGCAAAAGAAACTATCAATGAGGTGAACAGAGAGCCTACATCCTGGGAGCAAATTTTTGCCACACACACATCAGATAGAAAGCACTGATCTCCAGGATACATAAAGAACTCAAAAAACTTAACACCAAAAAAAACAAACAACCCAATCAATAAATGGGCTAAAGAGCTGAATAGAAACTTCTCAGAAGAAGATATACAAACAATAAACAAATATATGAAGAGATGTTCAACATCTCTAGCAATTAGAGAAATGCAAATCAAAACTACTCTCAGATTTCATCTCACCCCAGTCAGAATGGCAGCTATCCAAAATACCAGCAACATTAAGTGCTGGCGAGGATGTGGAGAAAAAGGCACACTCAAACATTGCTGGTGAGACTGCAAACTGGTGCACCCAATCTGGAAAACAATATGGAGATTCCTTAAAAACCTTGGAATGGAACCACCATTTGATCCATCTTTCCCATTCCTTGTCCTATACCCTAAAGATTTAAAAACAGCACACTACAGTGACGCAGCCACTTCAATGTTTATAGCAGCACAATTCACAATTGCAAAACTGTGGAAGCAACCCAGATGCCCTTCAATAGATGAATGGATAAAGAAACTTTGATACATATACACAATGGAATATTATTCAGCAATAAAAGAGAATAAAATTATGGCATTTTCAGGTAAATGGATGGATTGGAAAACATTATGCTAAGTGAAGTGAGCCAATCCCAAAAAACCAAATGCTGAATGTTCTCTCTGATTAGTGGATGCTGATACATAAGGGGGGTGGGAATGGGGAACATGGGAGAAATGGAGGATCTCTGAATGGGGCAGGGGGGAGGTGGGGAGAGGGAAAGGGGAAGGGGTGTAGTACAGATGGTTGAATGAGATGGTCATCACTACCCTAGGTGCATGTATGAAGACACAAATAGTGTGACTCTATCTGGTTTGCAACCAGAGAAATGGAAAAATTGAGCTCTATATATGTACTATGACTTGAAATGCATTTAAATAAATTAATTAAAAAACCCTCTAGTCTTGGAGTTTTGCGGACACACATATGAGCATATTCCTAGGTGGAGAATTGCCTGGGCATATGTGTATATTTGGCTTTAGTGGAAATTTCCATTTCCTTAAAGGGGTGGCATTGGTTCATATTCCAGCCAGGATGGTGTCAGTGTTGCAGTTGCTCCACGGTCTTGCAGGACCTAGCATTGCCAATCTCCATCAGTTTGGCCATGCAGTAGCTATCTCATTGGTTTTAACTTGCATTTATCTAATCACAATGAAGTTGCAGATCTTCTCATGCACCTATTTGACATATGGCAACCTTTTCTGCAACTTGCTTGCCTATTTTTCTGTTAGCTTGTTGTCTTTTCTTATTGATTTGTAATATTATTTTCTTGTTTACAAGTTCTGCTGATGACCCAGCAGCTTACCAAGACAGCTCCATTCCACATGGGGACTCAGGGATCCAGGCTTCCTGCATCCTATGGAAACCCATGGTTTCCAGGGCAGGGTGAGGGAAAAGGAGGTCTTGCATCAATACTCCAGTGCTTTGGCCTGGTGGTGACACATGCCACTTCTGCTCAAAACCAGAGGCCCAGGAGTAGTCAGATGTCTCTGCTTCCTTGGAGGTGGCTGGGAAGCGTGGAGGAGCAGGGGGTCAGTCAGTGATAGGTAAATATCTCATGATTGGGTGCTCACCTGCCTCTGCTTGAGGAAGTATGAGAACACAGGAGAAGTAACAAGTTAGCAGGAAACGTGCTGGTTTAGCTGAGTCTGGAAAAACAGGTGCCCTGCAGGAGGAACCAGATTGGCACAGGACAGAAAAGGGAGAGGAGGTAGCATTCCATGTGCGGAGGCCCTGCAGTCTGGGCACGGGAGGTGTTCTGTCTTGTAAGGTAGTCAAAGGGAGGGTGCCAGTCTTGTGCTGGGTCTTAAGAGAGGCACAGAAGGTTCTTCTGGCATTATCCAGTATTATTTCACAATATCTAGAGTCTTCATTTCTATAAAAATGTCAAATGAAAAGGGATACTTTTTTCTTGAAATGTAAAGGATGCAGAATTGTGTAAAAATACAGAATACTTTGGGTCCAAAGCTGCTGCTAGTTGTGACACTTGGTCAAATTGGGATGTTGCACAAAAGCCACACTCAGGTGTGTCCAGACATACTTTGCCACTTTTAAAATCAGCATGTGGTCCAATATACAGATAAGGCATGTTGACAAATGTCTGTTATTTCTAGCCAAATAGCTATTCCTTGTGGGGTCAAGGACCAAATCCTACTATTTTGAAAACTTCTTCATTAGTCAAGCAAAACCTGTGCAACAGAGTAGGTTCTCAAGAAAATATCATCAGTTAGAATTTTCTCATTTCAATTCATTTAAAAAAATTAAATCTCATTTGCATAAGGAGTGTTGATTCCTTCAAAAGATGTCTTCTATTTCCCAATGGCAGGGTAAGCATGCATGTTTTTATTTTTTTCTCTTCTTCTCAAGATTCTTTTATAGAGGAAGAAAATTTTCAAATTGTACTAGCCTACAGCAATAAAGAGGATTGGCGAGGAGCTGCAAGTGGATGACAGGTTTCTACCTATTTCCTGAAGACCAAGAGTGGGAGCAGCAAAGAAGACATAAATGGAGAAGGAAGGGGCATGTAACCAGGAGGGACCCCAAGCTCTACCTCTGCCCCTGTGCACAGCAGACTTCCACTGAGGCTCCCAGGGAGGGTCAAGCGAGATGTGAACCCTGACAAACTTCCTCCCTTTGAGCATAGAACTGCCAATAGGCAGATGTTTACCCCTCAGGCAAAAAAGCAAAAACTTCCCACTTAAGAAGCCAACAGGGCAGCTATTAAGGGCCAGCACTTCAACTCCAACTAGAGTGAAACCTCTGGATGGGGGACTTCTTTGCAGATGCCAAGTTTGTGGCCGTACATATGCTGTTTTCAAGCTATGCAGAGATGAGAGGGCCATGGACCCAGAAGGAGAGTCTGCAGTGCACAGGGGAAAGACCAAGATAACCTAGCAGAAGAAAGTGACCCAGGAGGAGACAAATGATCAGGAATACAAAGACTCCTTAAAAAACTCCTCATTGGCGTCCCCAGGGAGGTTTGAGAATGTGGGAATTCCGCCATACATAGACAGGGTGCTATGAAGAAAAAAAATCATCAGGGAATAAGAAAGATCTTTTGGAAAGAAGAAAAAAAATCAAACTGAAAAATAATGGTAGAAAGTTTAGCAATGGATGTTGAGAACATTTCTTATTGAGTGGAACAGAACCAAGAAAACAAAGGATTAAAATGCGTGCAGCAAATGTCCATTTGAAAGCCCACTACACAAGTAACAGAATTTCCAGAAAGATCAAAGCAAACATGAGGGATTGTCAGAAGACTCTTTCCCCAGGCTGAACAAGCACATGTCCTTGAACTGAAATGGTCCTGTAGTCCTGGCATAATGTGTGGGAGAGATCATTTTGAGACACATTACTGTGTCCGTTTGGAAGACTAAAATTGATAGAAGATCTTGAAAGCATCCAGACAGTAAGAACTTCCTAACCTTTGCTCAGGAAGTGTCTGAGTCATTGGCTGCAGAATTCTTACCAGCAACACTTAATTTTACAAGACAAGTAACAGTTTCTTCTAGAGGTAGTAATGACTTATAGCCTAGAATCATTGCAACAAAATTATCCACAAGGTATAAAGACAGAACACAGATTATGCAAAAGCCCCTAAGTTTTGTCTCCTGGGCAACATTTATGACAAAGTTATTTGAGGGTGTGTTCCAGCAAAACAGGGGAGTGATTGAAAAGAGGAGAACATGTGGTAGGGTTAGAGTAGAGCACATCCAGGGTGCTAACTGTGAAGTATTCGATGATGCTAAAGGTCTGATAAAGTAGACATTGCAAGATAGACAGATAAACAAACAAACAAACACTACAGGATAGACGAAATTCATGCAAAAATGGAAACAAGTTATTGCCTTATTTTATATGTAATTAACATATCTTTTAGGATCATCCACAACACCAAGCAAAAGAAAGATTACAGAAAAAAAACATGCATATTGCAAACACAGGCAATGAAAAAGCAAAAGTTTGTGAAAGGTATTCAGAGAAGGAAAAGGAAAGAGCTGGTGGAGGGATAGGAGGGACATTTGTACACTCATGTGGGGAATATTGCCCATAGTTGATCAAATAAGAGACAAATTATTTTTAAAAATGGTAAAGCCAACTTATAAAGGCTCAAAACCCCATGATAAAAGGATATGGGGAGGAAAGAAGTAAAAGAACTTAAAATGCTTGAGTGAATTTTGTCCTTATCTTCCTCGGCAGGAGGCCAGTAAATAAGGGCTAATTGTTTTGTTTTTAAATTTCTTTATTTTTGGACAATACCTAAATTTGATAACATATGAAAATAGGCTTTTATTTAGAAGTAATTCTACAAAGAACTAAATATGAACCATTTTTAAAGTTAAAAGTTAATTTTTCTGTAGGCAGGTTTAGGGGTAGGGAAGAATTCTCACTTTTCACTGCAGGTCTATTTGATACTATTTGACACTTTAGCCATGTGCATATGTATTAATCAGAAAAAATAAAACAATTAAAATTCTCCCCAGAAGTAGTTCTCCTTCAGTTTGAATTATGTGTGCATCTTTTCCTAGTCTGGAATATTCACCAGAAGTCAAGCCCTTTTTCCCAGAAGATTGAGTGACACAGCTCTCAAGAGACAGCTAGGCTTCCAGCCTAGAGAAAGGTCTTTCTGTTTGGATCTGTATGTAAGAGAATTCTGTGGAAGATTGATTGAATATTTTTTAAAGTATATGGGTGGCCTCTGGGACATCCCTGGAAACGCAGCCCATCAATGCGCTGAGCACACCTATGGCTAATTGTCCCTGTCAAGGGAGCCAGAGAGCCCAGTGTGCTTTCCACTGGGTCCTTTCAGCCACTTTCATGGACAAGCTAAGTTACTCAAAGTGAAACCGATTTCCTGACACCTGTCCATCATCACTCTGGGCCAATCCTTCACTTCCCTGTGTGGACATTCCTATTGCCTGTGACTGCAGCTCCTCCCACTGGGGGGTGGAGATCTTCCTCTGTAGTGCTGGTGCTTGGATGGGGCCAAGCACAGGCCTCAGCTGCCTGCAGGCGTTCCCCAGGAGTCCTGTGGTCTGTGCAAGCCCAGGCTAGCCTGCTGGGAGCAGAGATGACCCACTGCAGCAGAGGCCATCTTAGCTGAGCCATCCCCATAAACACAATCAGAAAAAAAGAAAGATACAGCATCCACTGGTGCTTCCCAGAGGAAGGTTCAGCCGTTTCTCTGGTACAGTCCCACGGGCTTCACGTCTGCCTCTGCAGATCTTTTCTTCCCTGGCCTCTGACCTGCCCTGCCTCTGACCATGACTTCCTGTGCGGCCCAGCTCTTCCTAGATGGTGGTTCTGGTGGGGAATTAGTGACCAGACTTCCCTCCTTTGGGCTCTTTCCTTCCCTGTGACGCTCAGATGTGTCCAGATGACTCTTTCTGTAGGTACCAACAGGACTTAGTCAGTGCCACGTTACTGTCTGCCCATGCAGCCTCCCGGCTCTGCTTCCATAGCGGCAACGTCCAGTGAGAGCCAGTCCCACGCCTGGAGCCGAGGCTGGGGACTGAAGAAAGCACCTTCCCCATCTCTGGCTTCAGCCTCCAGAGTATCACTGGGACAGCGCATAATTATCAGGCTGGGATGTCACATTCAAAATAGAAACCAAAGGAGGCTATCCAGGTGTATTAACAGATGCACGCCCTGTCTTCTGCGGCAGGGGTGTAGCCTGGTGGACTTTTCTGGGTTTTATTGTCCTATATTATCTGCGCTCTTAAATCCTCTTTCTTGGTATTGGAAATTGCCTTTGGCTAGGCTACACAATTATGTCCACACAGAGCAGAGCGCATCGTGCTCACAATTGCTGTGTGCCAGGAGAGGTGAAAATGGGTATCTCCAGCTTCCTCCATGGAGACCCTGGGCACCGGGTCCCTGCAGCTGCGGACACAGAACCATGGGCTCAGGCACATGCTTGGGATTTCCCAGACATGCAGACCCTTCCCAGCGTCTCCCAGATTCCTTTCTAGTCCCCACGACTGTGAATAGAGACAACTGCCTCTCTTCACTGCACCAAGGACATTTTTCTGTGCTTCCTTTTTCAAAGCAAGCTATGCATAACTGCAGTTCTAATTTCCCCCCTTAGTCCCCCTTGTACCAGCAATAAGTGTCAGAAGCAAAGGGGAAGGGACATAAGTGTTGGTCGTCTAGCTGAGCGTAGAAGAGCATGGGCAAAGGAAGCATCTCTACTGGTTTCTGGGTGGAGTCGGCTTTCTCCCAGGGGTCAGATTCAGTTTGCCTGGCTTGAGCCAAAGAGCTACCCTGGAAACCGGAGCACCCAGCCGAGTCTGGGGCTCCGTGGTGCCTATTAGGAGTACTCATGAAGATGACCCTGAGGTCACAGTGGTGGTGATGGCAGTGATGGCGATGGTGATGATGTCCCCGCTGGATATGAACTGTGAAGGGTGCACATGTCTCTGTTTGTTACTCACATTTTCTCTTGTTTCTGGCACTGAGTGTCAGTGCAGTTAAGGGAAGCCAAGGATATTTTAGTCCCTTCCTTTGCCTGTTATTGTAGTGTAAGAGGCTTATTGTAAATGGGCTGATTAGACTTATTAAAATTTTTTTGGACATGAAAAGAACTTATTTTTTTTTTCTTTTTATAAAAGCAAAGCATCTATTTACCAGAGGGGAAAAAATCAGAAAATGAGGACAAACGAAAAAATAACAAACACTCCCCTCCCATTCACAGGCAATCTTGTGTATATAATTCTCAACTTTTATATAGACATAAATTGACAATAGAAATCAGACCTTATTACAGAGTTTCCTGAGCTGGCTTCACACTGCTTCGTGTGAGTGCTGTTCTATAGTGGTGCCAATATCTGCAATCATGAAAGGGTATTCTACAATTAATTTTAATCCCCTCTTCGGTTTTCTATTATTTGTTTAGTTTTTCAATCTGAGAAACGAATTAGATAATATGGTTACAATGTGATAAGTGATCCAGGCCCAAACGCTGCTTTGGTTCACAATATGGAGAAGATATTGTAAGTGAGCAGAGCAGAAGGCACTCTAGCCCAGGTGTCCAGGCAGGAGAGCCCCTGGTGGCCTGCATTAGAAGGAGGCTGGCAGCACCTTCAGGTTAGGAGCTTCTCCACACCTTCCTGTCACCCCGTGCCCTCTCGTTCCTTCCCCAGCCCCATCCTGCATGGGGTGCCCAGGAATCTCCTCCCCGCGCCTGGTACTGGGGAGCCTCCCCAGGGACAGGCCTGGCACTCTGTCTCACCTTTAGTGGTGTAGACAGAGAAGTAATCTTCTTAAAGGCTGTGGAGGGCGGAAGATGTCCACAGAGAGGAAGCTTCATCTCGGGTGGGAGTTCAGGTCTGGCTGCGACTCCTGGGACTGTGTTGAGAATGATTATTACTATTTTGTGGAGCTGGGGATTGGATTCTTGCTATCAAGCCTGGCCAGATTCCAAGAGGCCCCATGCAAGGTGGGGGGCCTCTGCTCACTCAGGGCCAGACTCAGCACTAGGTGTCCAGGTAAGCCCCATGGCAAGCCCTGTGGCCCCATTCCCCTCCCTAAGCGACCTCTCACTATTTTGCCGGGTGGCTCAGCTTTGGGCAAGGACATAGCGAACAGGAGCACAAAATCAGCAGATGCCCCAGCTCTGACCACATCTCTGAACTCCCCAAGGCCTCCCAGAGTCACAAGAGGAAAAAGAAAAGAAAAGCAAACAGCCCATGGCTCTCCACCGACCCAGGGCTGCTGTCCCTGCAGAGTGGGAGCAGACCTTGCAGGGCCATCCTGTGGGAAGCTTCCTGCTGGCAGAGGCTGCCTTGGGGTGCTGATTCTGTTTCTAAGGACTTAGTTGCCTTGATTCACAGACAACCACTGGTGGTTGTAGGGTTGGAAATGATTCGCTTTTAAATTGCAGAATGGACGTTCTTTGTTCTCTTTAAAAATCTGGAAGTGTCTGCTTCTGTTTTCTTCCAAGCAAATGCAGATCAGGGTGGCAGAGTCTCATCCAGTTGCTCAGCCACTAATAACTCAGGACTAGAAACATCTCAGCCGGGTTGACTGCCCAGCCCTCCTGGGGTCAGGCCTCAGGACATAATTTCTGATCCTTAATGCAGTGGGCAAAATAACCCCCTCCAAAGATGCCCACGTTCTAACTCCTGGGAGCCTGGCTATGTGAGGTCAGTAGGAGAAGGGGATTGTGGGTGTGGTTAGGGATCCTGAGAGGAGAGTCTTCTGGATTGTCTGAGTTCTCCCATCAAAATGAGCATTGTTACAAGAGGGAGGCAGGAAGGTCTCCAGGGTAGCATCTTCCAGTCTCTCTCTCTCTCTCTGACCTCTGCTCCCATGGTCATGTCATGGAAGCGGGGGTCAGAGTCAGGGAGGCCGGAAGACACTTCCCCACTGGTTTTAAAGGTGGAGAAGGCTGACAAATCCAGGAAACAGGTTCTCCCTGGAGACTTCTAAAGAAACCCAGGCCTGCTGACACCCTGGGCTTAGGACTACCCCCTTCCCCCCAAGTACAAGATAGTAAGTCCCCGTTCTTATGAGCTATCGGAGGGGCAGTTTGTTACAGTAGCGATACAAATGAACACACTTGGAGACAGAGAACAGGTGTGCAGGCCCTGCGGGTGCTCAGCGGCATGAGCTGGTCTCCACTGCCCTTGGAGTAAGTAAGACCCATCTTCCCACTCACCAGTGAGGTGGACTCTACCCGCCCCCACCCTGACCTTCAGGTTTCCAGGTCAAAGAATATATTTCTGAGATGAGGTTGGTCTTGGCAGGTCCAAGCCCTATTTTCAGCAAAGATGTAACAAAAGGCCATCATTTCAGCTGGTAACAAACCACATTCTTAAATTTCACGGGGGGATGCTGGGCCCTGTCTCCGAAGGGTCTGCAGCATCTCAGCCAGCTTCTGCGTCACTGTGACCAACATACTTGACAAGAATGACCTGGAGGAGGAAAAGGTGACAAAAGACTGGGCTCATGGTTTCAAGAGCTCTGTCCATGGCTGGCCCTCTCCACAGCTCTGGGCCTGAGGTGAGGCAGGCCATCGTGGTAGAGGGGCACAGCGGAGCAAAGCTGCTCAGAGCTGGGCAGCTCAGAAGCAGAGAGGGCTCCGCTCACCAGGACAACACACATGTCCCAAAGGCAGGCCCCAGTGACCTGCTTGCTCCAGCCACACCCTGCCTGCCTACAGTTCCCACTCAGGTAATCCGCACTCTGGAGTAACGCACTGATTAGGTTACGGCTCTCAAACCAATCACTTTGGTTCTGGACGTGAAGTGATTGTCCCACACATGAGCTTTTGAGGGACACAGTGTATCTAAACCGCAAGAGGGTGTGCCCCTGGGATCTGTCACATTGGACTGCTGATGTAAGAGGAGACTTTTTCTTTCCAAGTTCTCCAACACACTGTCTTAAGGTAAGACTTGAGGACTTAATCGAGATGACTGAAAATAGGAAAAGCCCATCTTTTCAGACCAAGATGCTGTGCAGACCTGAGCCATGGAGATGGGTAAACTGTTCTCACCATCTGATATGTTAATGATCCCCAGGACCTTGGGAGGTAAGGACCTGTCCCAGGGAGGGGTGTTTAAGTTGGGTGCAAACAGGATGCCTGCCGTCCCAGCCCCACGGGCCAGCTCAGCAGGTCTGCTTCTGGTTTTATCCCCCACCAGCCCAGCGCCTGGTGCTCCACGGATGGCTCAGCACATCGGCTGTGGCTGCTCACTGTCCTCAGCTTCTGTCCCTCACACAAGGCAGGTTCACCCAACACTGCACACTTCCTGCTCAGCTGGACGCAGCCTCATAACACACCACCAGCTGGGAGAGCTCAGTGGTTAGCACTAGCCTAGCAAATGCCAGGCAGTGGAGCCCATCTGGGCAGTGGAGGGGATGTTTCAGGGCACGACACAGTTTCAACCAACTCCCAGTAAACACAATGACTCTCTTTCAAGGTGCTCAGGGACAGAAAAGGCATTTCATTCTGAACATTTCACTGGAACTGTGAGCATGGAGGCTCAGCAGGTGGGTGGACCCAAGACAGACCAACCTACACAGGCGAGTCCTGGCCTCTGCTGCCAGCCAAGTCCACATGGAGCCAGCCACGCCCAGCTGGCCTTCACTCAGGGAGGACTTCTACTCTGGACATCCCTGAGTTTGAATATCTGGACAGAGGCTGGGGAGAGGCCCCGTCTTCTGCCACCATCAATAGTTGTTTTCCTTAGAATTTTATATGTATGGAATCTTCCAAAGCATTCACTGGGTCTGAGTTCTTTTGCTTAGCAAATGTTTTGAGGATCATCCAAGCTGTGCATTTATCAAGTTTGCTCCTTTGTTCTTTCTTTTTCTCTACTGTGTTGTATTCTAACATGTGTATCCACCGTGGCAGCTTTGCCAATTCACTCATCCCAGACACTTCTGGATTTCGCCTTAGTGGACACATGCCATGCTCGTTGGTGGACAAGCCCTCATGTCAACAGACATCTTTCCTCTCTTGGGTACACGTCAGGAGGGTGGTTGTGGGCTGTCTGGGAAGGGCGTGTCTAACCAGGCAAGGAACTGATATTTTGAAAGTGTTGGAAGCATGCAGCTCCCCAGCAGCTGCGGAGGAGGGGGTGCTGCAGACTCCTCCCTCCCTCACCAACCCCAGGCATTCTCTATCGTGTTAGCTTGGAAATGTTTGTCTTCAAGTTATCCCAGTCTATTTTTACATAAATCATGCCATAATTCAAGAAACTTGGAACCACATATTCATTTTCTATCTCCTATCGCTTATCTCATGGATCTTACATCATTTCTAAATGTTCTAAATTCCACAATGCGATTTCCATAGGTGACATTTTAATTTTGTCTTAGGAATGTGACTATTTTTTTTTTTTTTTTGTCTGCTGGAGTTGAATTCCTTCAGGTCTGTTTGCCTGAAACATTTTTATTTCACCATCCTATTGAAATAGTTTTTAGCATTAAGGCAGGACGACCTCACTTTGTTTATTGAGAGCCCCAAAGCTGCTGGCTGGGTCTCCTGGCTTCGGTCCTGGGTTGCAGCGGGACGCTGAGCTTTCTCTTGCACATCCTCAGCACATGCTCCTTCCTCCCCTTGGCTGTTGTCCAGGTTTCCTCATCAGCGCCACTTTTCATGATTCTGTTAGTGACATACCTTGGTGTGCTCTTCTTCATCTCCAGCCTCATTTGAATTTTTAGATTCATAAATCTTTGAGTTTTTTTTCCTTCAGATTTTACCAGAAACAATTGGTAATCAAAGCCAGGAACAGTGGTGCACAACTGTAATTCCAGCTGCTGTGCTGTCAGAGGCAGGACTATCTCATGTTCAAGGACAGCCTGGGCAACTTAGCAAAGCCCTGTCTCAAAAAACAAGAACAGCTAGGGCTGTAGCTCAGTGGTAGGGCACCCCCAGGGGTCAATCCCCAGCTCCGCAAAGTATATAAATACACATTTATTTATTTATTGTTTATTAATGAGATAAAATACATTGATATAAATAATGAGATAAAATACATTGGTAATGATTATTTCTTCAAATATTTTTCTGCCCCTTCAGAGTCTCTCATTTTCTGGGAGTCCAGTCAGATGTGTGCTGGACTGCTTGATATGAGCCTGCAACCCACTGAAGTTTTGCACATATTTTAAAAAAAAATTTTTTTTAAAGATCTGACCAAGGGCTGGGATTGTAGCTCAGCAGTAGAGCGCTTGCCTTGCATGCGTGAGGCCCTGGGTTCGATCCTCAGCACCACATACAAAGCAATAAAATAAAGACATTATGTCCATTTACAACTAAAAAAATATTTTTTTAAAAAAAGAAAGATCTGACCAAAATAATTAAAAAAATTTTTTTTGTAGTTGTAGATGGACAGAATGTCCTTATTTTATTTGTTAATTTTTATGTGGTGCTAAGGATTAAATCCAGTGCCTCGTGCATGCTAAGCAAGTGCTCTACCACTGAGCTACAGCCCCAGCCCCAGCCCCTTTGCACATGTTTTTAACCTATCCCCATCTTTGCTTGACTTTAGATAGATTCTCTTGCCGTATCTTCAAGTTGACTGATCTGTTCCTCTGCAGTGTCTAACGTCCTCTTACTCCCATGCCCTTGGTCAAGATTTTATTTCATGTATTGTAGTTTTATCTCTAAAGGTTCCACTTGATTTTTAAAAACATTTTCATCTCCCTCAAAAGCATTGTTTTCTTTTAGATATTTGAAACTATTTATGTTGTTTTCTGCTATGTGCTTCATTTCTGATATTTTGTTACTGACAGATTCTTGTTCTTGGTTCATTTTCCTGCTTATTTGCATATCTAGGGATCTACTGAAGTTAGACATTCAATTTTATGCTGTTGCATGCTGAATTTTAAAGAGTACTGGACTTTGGTCTAGGAGGCAGCTAAGTAACTTTTGTATCTGCTTTATCCTTTCCAATTCTTTTAAAATATGGGATGGAGTCTAGAACATTTTTAAGGACTAGGTTATTCTCTGTTGGTATCTGTAAAGAGTTCTCCTTGATTTAATGGATAATCTCTGCGTTGTGGGAACTTGAATGATTCCCAGTCATACAAGAGCACTGGGAATTTTTCAGTTTATTGTTACTACAAATAATTTCCCTTTCCCAGCACTGCTTTTGAAATCCAGTCTCATGGAGTTTCACCCTAGGCACAGGCAGACTCACACTCAGGGGCTTCTGCTGCAGCTCTGACCTCTGTTCCCTTTCTCCGCGCAGCTTCCTGCCCTGGCACTCTGCTCCACCGGGTCTGGCTGCCTCGAGTTTCCTGAACTACTTCCTTTTCCTGGGCCTAGCAACCAGTGGTGATCTACGTGGTGCCGCTTGGCCTGGAGACAGTCTCTGGGCAGAAAGAAAGCCTGGTCAGTCACAAGGATGCTTCCTCTGCTTTTCATTCGTCAGGGACCACAGTCCTGCAGCACATACTATCCACTGTTTGAAAACATTCTTGCCCTATATTTTGCCCAGTATTTTCAGTTGTTTTTAATGGTAGGAGTAGAAGTACCATATCATCACTTAACTTTTTTTTTTTTGGTACTGAGGATTGAATCCAGGAACATTTAATCACTGAGCCACATTCCCAACCCTTTTTATATTTTATTCAGAGACAGGGTCTCCTTAAGTTACTTAAGGCCTCACTAAATTGCTGAGGCTGACTTTGAACTTGAGATCCTCCTGGCTTAGGCTCCTGAGCTGCTGGGATAACAGGAGTGCACCATGGTGCCTGGTGCATCACTTACTTTTTTATGGGCAAAAGTAGGCATCTAGAATTTAAAATTTAATCCTTATAGTAACCCTAAGAGGTTAGTACTATTATTAATCCCATTTTGCACTTCAGACATGAAATGTTCAGAAGATGAATGCTTAGAAAATTGATTATAAAACTCAGCTAAAAGTTCTTCGGCATGGTCTCAGAGATTCACCCACCTCTCCACAGACCATTCACATACTGAACAAATACTGAGCACCTCCTTTGTTCCAGGCAACAGTCTGAGTCTAGAATGCTGAATCAAGCAAGCTTATTTTGTTTGAAGTTTGCTAGTAATGTTCTGTGCAGTGCCTGCCTATTTTAAGAGATCCATGAAGATCTCTCGAAACGACGTCAATACACACAGCCGATGCCACCCAACTTCCTGCTTTGTGTGGATGGAGGGCATGGTCTTCCTTCCCCACCCAGTATGCGTGTTCAGCATTCCCAGCCTAGGGCTGTGCAGCTTTGGCTTGTTGGCACCCAGTGACAGGGATCTCATCACCGCACGAGGCAGCACACTTCATTGTGGAGCTCAAATTAATTGCAAAGCTTGGTGGCCTGGACTTAGTGGTCACTTGGGCAGTGAAGAGGCATAGATAAATGTCCTGTAGAGGAGAACAGGCAGAGAGCGGGGGATCTGGGAGCCAAGAAGCTGGACTCCATTGATCATTTTTGCCAGAGCCGGCTCAGGGGCCATCTTCCCTTCTCCTCTCCCCTTTGTCCCTGTCCACACGTGGCAGCTGGCTGAGAGCTTGTCTGAGATGCTGTGCGAGGACTGCGTGCACACGGCAGGAGTGGTAAGGACGGGGCAGGTCTGGCTGGGGGACGCCTAGGATTTCTTCTGCTTCTGTGACGGCCTCGCTTCTGCCCTCCGGAAGCTTCACTCTCTAAAGAACTGATCCCTGGAAGCACCCCTGCAGGCATGTTTTCCCCTGGAGTCTATGAAGGGTTTACCTACTCTCTCCCTGTCGTGGTTTGGGTCTGGCAAGTCCTGTAAAGGCTCCTGTGTTGAAGCCTGCTCCCCAGGGCAGCAGTGTGCAGAGGCTCCTGGGAAGTGTGGATCCTGAGGGTTCTGACCTCATCAGTAGAGGAGTTCAGTGATGGATTCATAATTTGACAGCATTATTGGAAGGTGGTGGGGACCGTAGTAGGTGGGGCCTGGTAGTAGGAAGAGGTCACTGAGGATCTGCCCGGGAAGGGTCTGTCTCATCTCTGATTCCTTCCTCCTTTCTCTCTCTTTCTTGGTGCCAGTGGTGGGCAGCTTTTCTCTGGCACACCTTTCCACCATGATTTTCAGCCTTAGACTGAAAATCTAAGGTTTCAGTTGCCCATGGACGGAAACCTCTGAAACCAAGCCAAAATAAATTTTTTTCTCCTACGTTGTTTTTTGCAGGCTTTTTGTTACAGCAATGAAAAGGTGAAGTCTCCAATATTTTTCTCTGCACTACATAATCTAATTCCATTTAGCTCATCTCACACTTCGCTCTCCTATTTCTCAGTCTTTGTTTTCACCTTTGGATCAAACTGGATGTAGTTGGTCTGGAATCTCAGAGCCCTAGAAATCCATGTTTCAAGGTCTTTATTTGGCCTTTGGACAGCCAGGAAATACAAGTCCATTGTGTATGTGGTGTATTTGTAGTCTGAGCAGGGTTTTAAGAAAGTTTTACTTATTTTAATAGAGAATTTTAATTTACCTCGGAACAAACAAAAAATCTAATTGAAAATAAGGAATAAGATCACCCTGTGGACAGCATTCCTCTTTCATAGTGATTTCAGGCTTTGAATAACCTTGTTAATTCAGTTCACCATGCGCTTGGGTCAGCTCAGCTGATGCTTAATCCATGGAGACAGTGCAGTAAATTGGATTGCTGGTGGCTAGGGCACGTGAGGTCCCACTGTCCTGCTCTCTCAGAGGGCACATGGGGCATGCACACCCCGCAGCCGTGCCCAGGAGTGGGCTATGGCTGCAGTCACAGAAGTGCACTTTACTGTGGGCATGAACCTTTGGAGTAAAATGGTATCGCATGTTACCTTTCACATAAATATTTTAATATGAAATTTATAAGGAAAAAATATTGATCGCTAAACTGAGAGTATTGGAAATCAAGTGAGCCTCTGCTGTGCCTAAGAATAGATGAGGCTAATTCACTCACACAGCAACTCTCGAGTCACGGATTTGCAATTCTATAAGCAACCTTGGTAGAAAACTCAGATTTCTAGAACACGGAGTCTGACTTTAAAAATGCAGTAGGATCTGGTGTTTGAAACGCACAACTCGGCATGGTGAGAAATCTCAAGGCGTCCTTGCCCGGCTACTGTTCCTTCTGCCTCTTGGAAGCCCTGGGAGGTAGACTCTGTCGCCCACACGTGTATCCTAAAGAAATCGATTTGCTAAGAAATTCTCTTGACATAGCCTTGCATAAATAGCGCTAATTATTTTTGCTTTACATTCTTCTCTTAGCCATATCCTGACCTTTTATCTTTTCTTCCCCCTACAGACTAGCTCTGTACAAAGAAAACAAATTCATTGTTTGAAGGGAGGGTCACTCTGCAGATTACTTGGTTTATTGTGACGTGAGCGCACTGATAACCAGGCCGGATGTGGTGCTGGACCAACCCCCCGGCAGCCTCTGCAGCACCCCTTTCCCTCATACTGTCTCCCCAAGTAGCCATTCCCCTGACCTTCACTGTACTGACTTCCTCAGTTTCTTCATGTTTTTATCTCCCTGGTGTGGTTCCCTAACAGTATAATCTCATTTATTTTTCTCCAATTGCCAAAATCTATTTCAAGGTACAGTTTCTGTCCAGCACCTTCTCCCTGCTCCTCCTCGCAAGCCACCTGGCTAGGCACAGAGCTGCTGGCGGGGTTCCCCATGGAACACACCTCCCCATTCAGTCCCCCATGCCCTCTCCTTGAGATCCCTGCAAAAGCAGCCATATTCTGAGGCGAAAGCTTGGACGGGGTCCCTTTGGCAAGACCACAGGCGGGGGGTGCTCAGAGGTGGTTCTCAGAGACACTCAGTGCCTCTGTGTGCTAATTCCTGTGTGTTTTGGAGGTAGGGATTTGCAGAGTGGTGGTTTCTTTTCCACTGGTCAGCTGGAACGCATCTAGGACACTGTTCCTCACCTCCACCATTCCATCACCCTGGAGTTTTGTTCAAACAATAAACAGAAATAAAAGCTGTATTTCCTCCCATATTTATCAGCTCTCAAGGTAAATGCTCTATTCTTTCTCCTTACTTACCAATGTGCCAGTTTTTAAGAGAATTAATTTCCTAATTAGTATCGAAAGGTGACCAATTAGCTTTTCATAAAATATCATTATTAAGCAAAGGATGTAAATGTATTTGAGAGGATTTGATCCATGATGTTCTTTACTGAAGCTCAAATTGTCTCATTTGGCCCACGGAACTTCTTTTGATTGCTCTTTGTTTAGCATGGTACTAATACTTTTTCACAGCCTCCCTATTTCGTGGTGTGACAGGATATCCTAGGCTCTGGTGCACTGTCTCTGCTAACCTGGAATTGACCATTTCTTGAAGCAGTTCTGGTTTCTTTTACTGGGAAACAGTTGTAATCTCTTTTTTCATTGCTCTGTCCAAAAGACCAGACAAGAACAATTTTAAGGAGGAAAACTACTTGGGGTCTCACTGTTTCAGAGGCCTTGATCTGTAGATGGCCAGCTCCATTCCTCAGGGCCTGAGGAGAGGCACAGCATCAGGGTAAAAGTGTGTGGCAGAGGAAAGCAGCTGGGCACATGGCACCAGAGAAGGAGACACTGCTGACCAGTGTCAAAGGCATGCCTACAGGGACCCACCTCCTGCAGCCACACCCTACCTCCCTATAGTCACCATCCAGTTAATCCCCATCAGAGATGAACGCACTGCTTAGGTTAAGGCTCTCACAACCTGATCACTTCACCTCTAAACTTTCTTGCCTTGTCTCACACATGAGCTTTTGGGGACACCTCATATCTAACCATAACAGAAATGGTATTCCTAACTATAAGTACAATCTGTTGAAAGATGTAGGTGTTATTGGAGCTGGGCCTTTTCTTCTAAGTCTTTGAACCTTTTAATGGAAGTAGATAGAAGATATATTTATATATCCACATAGCGTATCTAGATAGAGATATTTAATATCTAGGTGATGTATATGTACCCAGTATATAGGTCCTACTTATCCATCAATCTACCTATCCACACACACAGAAGACACTGGTGCGTGTGTATATTGCCCATACAGCATACATACAAATGTATAGGTAGAAGTATAAAATCTTATGAATATATGCTGATATTTTCAATTCAAAAGTAAACTATCAAGCTACAGAGTGTTTACCAATCTCCCTAACACTACTCAGAATCCTCTTTACTCTGACCTGAGGATCCAGGTTTTCAATGACATAGGAGGGATCTAGTTAAAAATCTCATATTACTTGGCTTTTCATTACTGTGACCAAAACACCTGATGAGAACAACTTAGAGTGGGAAATGTGCAGTTTGGCCTCCAGCTCCATTGGTTCAGCACCTGGTTGGCCTTCAGGTAAGGCAGAATATCGTGGCTGAAGGGTGCAGAGGAGAAAAGCTGCTCAGCTCATGGCAACCAGGTAGCAGAGAGAGAAGGGAGAGCCAGGGCACAGCATGCAGTGCCCACGGACACACCCCCAGGGACCCACCTCCTCCCGCCACGCCCCACCTGCTTACAGTCACCACCAGGTACATTGATTCTTTCAAATGATTAATTCAGCAAATGGATTAACTGATTAGAGCATAGCTCTCATAATCTTGTCACTCGGAACATTCCCACATTAATGCAGAAGTTTAGGGGACATCTTGTACCATCACAGAGCATCGTCATTACCTGTTTATGCACTGCCCATACTCACAGGTGAGAATAGCAATGGGAAGGTCACTGCCACTTTCATCATTGAAGGAGCCTTCATGTTTCAGAGAGTTCTCCCCACCTTGTCGAGACTTTTCTGTAATACCGTCCACCTCATCAGAGTGTAAGTGGATACCTATCCTGCTCTCTCTTTCAATCCACGTTGCTAAGACTCACTCGCATGTGGAAATACAGTGTGGAGCCTGCCACCCTTACTTACACCCTACCTCACTAGTCATTTGGGTTTTGAAGATGACTCCTTAGCAATTTCCCAAAAAGGGCACACACATGCAGGTAAGGCTTTTCCTGGGCCTGTGCATGTGGGAGCCAGTCTGCTGGGTATAGACCTGGGCTCACATTTCCTCCACATCTCCTCATAGAGGTTTCATGTTGTGCAAGACACTGCTGTCACGAAGCCTGATGACAATATTGCATTTCCCCTTACGAAGCACTTGCTTCTTGTACCTAAATGCCCAGATCATGTTTTCAGTCATGTAATTCTAGAATCTGTGTTAGTCATCATTCTGAGTCAAAATCATCAGGTGCAGGATGTCACTCTCGGTATGTGGTTTTGAGGCGTGGTGGTGGGTATGTAATGGTTTACAGAAACGTGAGTAACTGTGAACATTTCATTGGGACAGTTGTGCTGGATTCTGGAATTCCATGAACTATGTGGAAGGATTATCAAATTTCCACCTGGGTGTCCGGTTCGGTCAGTCAGTTTCCTAGCAGCCCGCCAGCTAAGAAAAGTGTTTGCATCTTTAGTTGGTTAAATTTCAAATGGTTGTTTAAATTCCTGTGTGATCTTCTATATTGCTTCTTGGCCATCAAAGCCTAAAATATTTACTATCTGACCTTTTAAGAACAAGCATATAGGCCTGACCTGAAAGAACTGTCCCAATAACTGAGGGAGGGTCCCCAAGGACAAGGCAGAGGCCACCATGGTCCTGTGAGACTCCCAAGTCTTTCCCTTCCTGATTTACTTGTGCTATGGATATTCTCTTCTGGAACTGCCCATGGGGACCCAGGGCCTTCCTGTCTGTCCCCCTGTCTTCCTCTCTGGCAGGCTTTCTCACTGCGGCACCCGGTGAATTCATCCACATTCAGGTGGACAAGCTCCTGGGGCTGACACCCACAGACACCCTTCCAGTTTTATAGGGATAATGGCTTTAAGATGAAAGAGAAGTGGCTGACTTTCAATTCCAAGATTCAGCCAGTTGTATGTGTGTGTGAGTGTGTACATTTGTGAGTGTATGTGTGTGTGTGTGACACCATGTGAGCACCTGTGAGGGCTGTGGTGTGTGAGTGTGGGGGTGTGCGGCTATGTGTGAGTGTGTGTGTGTGATCAGTTGTGTGGGGGGCAGCAGTGTGAGCATGGTGGTGATCAGAGGGTGGTCCCCTGGGCCTCCACAGTCTGTGGTGTGCCTGGTGGATTCTGTCCTATAGCCCCAGTTCTCTGGACCTGCAATGCCATTCCTGGAGCAAGTCCACCCTCCTCCAGGACCAGGCAGGGAACAGCAGGCTCCACAGAGAAGTGGTGAAGCAGCTCACCCAAGTGACTCCTTTCTCTTCAGCATGGGTGCTGGGGGCGTCCTGGCTTGTCAGACTCTAGGGAACAGGCTCTGAGCACTTGGAGATGTGGATTATGTTCTTGGTTGGAAAGGCAAAAATCTTAAAAAGATATCAATCCTTTCAAAAATTGCAATCCTAATATGATTTTTTTTTGGAAGGAATTAAATGATCAAATGGGGGAAAACAGTCTGAAGATTCCCTGGAAAACAACACTGAGGGAATTTGCACTGCACACTGCCAGTAATCAAGTCACTGCTGCTTTAACGTCAGGACAGATAGGTCTCTGTCATAGAAGAGAGGACCCAGAGGTAGACTCCATAATATAAGAAAATTAAATTCATGATAAAAGTAGAATTGACATTTTATGTGGTAAAGTTGGGTAATTGGAAAAACAAGGTACTGGCTGTCCATCTGGAAAAGGATAATGGAGCCCTATGTCAGGTTGCATCCAAAATAGATGCACTTAGGAACATGTGTGTCCTTTGATGAGTCTGTTTATGAGCTCTAGAAGTTTTCTACTGGAGTTTGGTACAGAATCATATCATCGGAAGGGATCATTTGACTTCCTCTTTTCCTGCGTTCATCCCTGTGATCTCCTTGTCTTGATTAATTGGTCGGCATTTCTAGTAGGTATTGAAGCAGGAACGTGACTGACCGTCCTTGTCTTCACCCTGAATTTAGAGAAAATTCTTTCAGCTCTTCCCCATTCAGTATGATGTTGGCTTTGGGTTTGCCATATATAGTAGCAGGACACAAAATCAACATGTAGAAATCATTAATGTTTCTAGACACTGATCTTGAACCCAGTGAAAAAGAATCAGGAAAACCATTCCATTCACAATAGCCTGAACAAAACCAACAGGAACAACTATCCCACTCCTTGGTGTTTGTCCAAAAGAACTGACAGCAGCTTGCTATAGTGAGACTGCACACCCAGGATGAAAGCAGCCAGCACACACTACGCAAGGCACGGGACCAGCCTAGGTGCCCACCAACCCGTGAATGGGGAAAGAAAATGTGGTACATATACACAATGGAATTTTACCAAACCATAAAGAGAAATGAAATTAGGGCATTTGCTGGTTAGTGGATGGAAATGGAGAACATCATGCTTAGTGAAATAAGCCAGACTCAGAAAGTCAAGGCTGAATGTTTCCTCTCATATGGAGAAGCTAGAGAGAGAAAAAGAATCAAAAAGGTAGTTCATGAACATAGAAAGGAAAGCTGTAGAGGAAGGGAATTCAGGGGCAGAGTGAGGGGAAAGGGAGAGGAGGTGCTGGGAAGCGAATCCACCAGTTTTGCTATGGGCATGGAAGGATGTATCACAGTGAACCCCACTCCATGAGGAATTATAATGCACCAATTAAAAAGCTAAATAAATAGAAGGGATGCCAGTATGTGTAATCATAACTCACTAATAAAACAAAGAACATATGTTGAACAAATCACTAAAAATTATCAAGGCAGTTTTAAGGGTAAAGAAACTTGATTAATAAAGAAAACTGAGGCCTGGGATTGTGGCTCAGTGGTAGAGCGCTTGCTTCACATGCATGAGGCACTGGGTTTGATCCTCAGCACCACATATAAATAAATGAATAAATAAAGGTCAATCAACAATTAAAAAAATTTAAAAAAAAAAGAAAGAAAACTGAAAGGCTCCGGGATGAGAGGTCTTTGTGTTCCCTGTGGCCACTCGAGGCAGGAAGATGGCGTGAACGTAAGAAATAAATGATAGTTTTTGAGAAATGTCTGAATGGAGATGATGAAGTCTGATGTCACAAAAATGACAGGACAAAGGAAACAAAGCCAGAGAACAACAGGCTCAGGATGTGAGGAAGAAGTTCTGGGGTCTCTCCTGGAGGTGGGACTATGGGCCTGCAGGAAGCCAGGTGGGGAACCATCCCTGGGGAGGAAACTGTCCCATCCTCCACATGCGGGGGCTGCTCCTCCGTGGGCACCCCCAGCTATCCAGCTGCCCTCCTCCTGCCTGGCCTCCCTCTGAGCTCCAGGATTCTTCTGCCTGTGGTCCCCGCTGCTCCCAGCCAGCGCTCCCGCTCCAGCGCAGCAGCCACGTTCCCTGTCTATCCTGGACCAGGAGGTCTGCGGTCAGCCCCTGTGCCTGGTGCCAGGACAGCCCGGGAGGCTCAATCAGTGCCTGCTGCCCTAGAAAGACAAGTGCTGCACGTGTTCCCTCACAAGTGCAAGAAAAGTCCACCTAAAACCACAGCAGCACTTACCAGGGCTTGGGCGCGGGGCTGGATTTGACCAAGGCGAGCCGTGCATTTGTGTGGAAACACCCCGCTGAACCCCAGTGATCTGTACGATTTATGCACTTTCAATAAATAAAACAAAACATTACTGTTGAAATGGAGTACCAACTGCCTACGGGAGAGTTTTGTTTGTTCACTCTTCCTTTTAAAATTGAGCCACCTGGTAGATTAAAAAAGCAATTTCTCTTTCTTTTCTAGATCTGGAGGCTCTGTGCTGCGCTCTGGATGGCTGCACAGGCCAGCTAGGCCTGAGAAGTATCCTCTGCCCCTCGTTCGGAGAGCAGCTCCTCCCCTTCCCCCAGCCCTGCAGACATATGAGTGAGACCCCAGAATGTGGCTTTGCGAGCTCTCTGGAGCCCTGGGGCAGGTTCTTGGATTAGAGTGCACCTGAGGGTCTGAGACCAGGTGGCCCCTGGCTTGGCTTGCAGCTCAGTTTGCTGTCGTCATTTTTATCTTTAGGCTCAGCGCTATCATCCGAATGTGTCCCCAGGAGGCCACAGGTTGGAAATGTGATCTCCAAATTCATACGTCGTGGTATTGAGAGGTGGGGCCTTTAGGTGGTGATCAGGATGAGATGACGTCATGAAGGAGGGCCCCCATGGTGGCATCAGTGGCTTTATAAGAAGAGGTCTGGAGACCTGAGCTGGCATGCCCGCTCTGACGTCGGCTGCCCTGCTATGGCTTGGGTATGAGGGGTGCCCCCACAAGCTCACATGTTGATGCTGATGTAGGAACCACAGAACTGAAGTGGTTGGGTCATGAGAGCTGCCGCTTAATCAGTGGATCAGTCCATCTGGGGGATCCATGATTCGAAAGGATTACTGGGTGGTAGCTGTAGGCAGTGGAGCGTGGCTGGAGGGAGTAAGTCACTGGGGGCGTGCCCTTGGGATTATATTCTGTCCCTGGCTCCTTGCTCTCCCTCTGTCAGCTCCCTGCCTGGCATGAGCTGACCTCCCTTTCCACTATGGTGTCCTGCCTCACCTGGGGCCCAGAGCAATGGAGTGAGACCTCTGAAACCACCATGAGCACCAAATAAATGTTTTCCCCTCTACAATTCGTTCTTGCCAGGTCTTTTGATCACAGTGGTGAAAAGCTGCCTAAAACCTGGGTGGGCCCTTCCACCAGAGATTCAGCGGCTGCTGCCCCCTGACCCCTCTTTCTGCCCGTCTTGGGCTCTGCCATCCGCAGGGGCAAGGCCCCTGTGCACCCTGTGTCGCCCCTCTCTGCTCAGGGCTCCAGCCTACTGGCTCTTTAAAAAACAAAACACTGGAACTCATGAAGGACCTGGGGTCTATGGAAACAGTAAGGTGTGTTTATGATGCGCTTCTCGCCAGGTGTATTTTTAGCTCCTTATCTAACACAAAAAACCATAGCAAAATAATATGTAACACAAATAATGCATTTAAAACTTGAATAGATTTATCTTTTAACTAAAAATGTTTGACAAAGCTTTGGAGCCTTTCACGGGGGGGGGGGGGGCAGCGTGACTGATCAAGCTGGGTCTCTGTGTCATCAGATGCACACTGGCGACGGCAGGGCTTCTCCGAGTGGCTCTCAATGGCATCTCCCCGCCACTGTCATCATGGGCTGAGAAGCCAAGTTGTACTGAAGCCTAACAGGACAGGAGATCGAGGTTCGTGCTTTGGTGATTTTCCTGGGTGAGGCTGTCCACAACTGACCAGGTGAGGGGGTCGTCCTGCTGCTGTGTTCAGTCCCTGCGGCCTCCTCCTTGGCTGGGTCTTAGGTGGGGGATCACATCTCACGAGGTTGATGAGCTCCCAAGTCTGGTGTTCCCCATATGATCTGGGACGTCCCCGGGTCCAGGTGCTCCTGATTTAGTTTGGTACGTCTGCATTTGTAGATGTTACTTATCAGTTATGAGTTTATCAGTTTATGATGAGTAAGTGTGTGAACGTGTGTGTTTGTGAGCATGTCTCTGTGTGTGTGAGTGTATCTCCGTGTGTGAACATGAGTTTGAGTGTGTGAGAGTGTATTTGTGAGCATGTGTGTGTGTGTGTTAGTGTATGTTTACGTGAGTACGTGTTTGTGTGTGAATGAGTGTGACTAAGTGTGTGTGAGTGGATTGTGTATGGAAGTGTGTGTATGTGAACATGTAAGTGTGTGGATGTGCAAGTGGGCATTATTGTGAGTGTGTGAATGTGTTACAGTTGTGCAGGCCGATGGTAACTGTGTACTTGTACAAACAGGGGTAGAGTCACCCTCCCTTGGCACCTGTACTCAAGGTGGAGTAGCTCATGGCAAATTGCTGCTTTACGAGGTGGAGTGACCCAGGGAGAGGGCCAGCCTGAGAACTGCTGTTCTGCAGCCATGGAGTAGCTCAGACCGGGCCTGGCCTGCCGTCCACACACAGTTGAGAAGGGTGAAGGGGTAATGGCCCGCAGCGCCCGCCTGCTCCGGTGTTGGTCAGACACTGAGTCTGCAGCAGGAGCCTGTAGGGGGGACACAGTCCTCAGAGCACTTCCCCCACCCGGCTCCAAATTAAATACCTATAATTGCACCTAAATAGATGATGTGTAAACCTTAGCAAGAAAAGCTGTCATTCCTGTGTTCATAGACATTTCTGCTTTTTTTTTGGTTTTTGAAAAAAATGAGTGTGGTGTTCAGAATTTTGAAAATTCCATTAAATTCAAGGGACGCAGCCCTTCACCTGCTGCCTTTCTGTCTCTTGACCTATCTTTTGAGAACGAAAAAGCAGAGGACAGTTGTATACAGAAAATAGTTGATGTAAGAAGCAAACTTTAACATCCGTAAGTTCTGCAGTCTCAAGTGCGTTGATTTGACTTGAGGAGAAAGTGCTTTTTAATGAAGGCCCCCTGGACTTGTCGCTATATAAGATGCTGCATCTCCAAGCCATACGTCTTCCTAAACTCCACACCACAGAATCCTTTCCTGAATGTTCTACAGCCCCAGACAGAGTGGGCAAGTGACAGCACCCATCTCCCAAGGCCTCGGGGCACCAAGCATGGTCCTGCTCCACAGTGCAGCTGCAGGGTGCTGTACTCGTGAGACACGTGTGGAGTGACTGACACTTCCTTGCTATTCTGGATGTCAAAAATGGTGAAACCGCAGCCCAGGAGCCTGCAGATAGCCTTTATGGTTCTTAGGGTGAACATTGCTGGGTCCTGTTGCCCTTAGAACCCAGTGCCAGCCCTGCTCTTCATCCTCCTGTTAAAACAGAAGCCACAGTGATGTGTCCCTTGCTTAAACCCCCCAAGGCTCTCCTGTGCATAAAGAGCAAGGCACACATTGCTCAGCAGGGCCAGGCAAGTCCAGAGATCCACCCAACTTAGCCTTGAACTTGGACCATTTGTCCTCAGCATATGAAGTCCCAGAGGCCATCGCTGAGTTCTTCAAATATTCTGAACTCTTTGGAGCTTCAGAATTTTGGGGTCTTTGTACGTGTTGTTCCCTGAGCCTAGAATATGTCTGTCCTGGTCTCCACACAGTCACACGTGCATACACACATGCACACCCACATAGCTCACACGGGGGCATGCACACAGTGTGAATGTGCACACACACGTGAGCTCAGGCACATGCACACATGCGCTGCACCTGTGTTTGCACACATGACCCTATGTTGTAGTTTGGATGTGGAAGTTTGGTCTTCAGTGCAGGTGGTGGGACCTTTAAGAGGTGGTCACTGGGGTGCTGCCCTTCAGGGAGTAACACAGTTTTCCTGGGAGTCCCATTCTTACAAGAGAGGGTGGCGGTTCACACACCACAGTGCCCTCTGCCCAGAGGTCCTCACCCATAGCTGAACTGATGGGGCCACCTAATGTTGGACTCTCAGCCCCCACAACTGTGACATGGAAACTTCTTTTCTTCATAAAGTACTGAGCCTTGGGCATGCAGTTATAGCCATGGAGAATGGAGAATGCACACATGCACGCATGCACCCTTCACACATCCCCCGGGCGCCCCCTTTCTCTTTTCTCTTTCCACCCAGAAGATCTCTCCTGTTCAGTCACAGCAAAACTGTCAGTCAGCAGGGAGAACAGGGAGCCACCAGCCTCCCCATGGAAATGACAAGCCCCACTGAATTGCCCACAGATAACCCTATTTTTCCACCTTGACTTCTCTTTGTTACGAAGCTACGTCATCGTGTGATTGTCCCAGGTCTGTCTCCCCTCTCTAAGGGAGGGGTCCTATCTGCCTCACCTGCCAGTGTTTCCCTCCACGCTGACGCCCAGACCTGCTGTCCAGAGACACATTCACAGAGCGCAGGACCGTTGCCTGGCACTCCACCGTCATTTGAATGAAAGGGCACACAGATCCCGATTCTCCCCGTCCTTAGGAAAAGGACAAACTCAGGACACACTCTGATTTTGCTAACTGATGTTCATTAGCAGCTGGGGGTGAATTTCAGGAGTAGTTTGAGCTGCAGGACTCGATCATCAGCAGAGGAGAGGAAATGAGGGTTCAGGAGAACAATTGGTCCTAGACAGCTCCCTTGACCTTGGGGTTTTGTGATTTTTTTTTTTACATGCAAATGAGGTAAATTTCCTGACCCCAATCTTAGCATTTGGTAAGATCATCAACAACTGCAATGGAGTGCCTTGTGTTCGTGTAGCTTTTCATGGTCACATGATCACAGGTCCAGCTTGCAGCAGGGCAGGCCGTGTTCTCAGGGACACTTAACTATGTTGGGGCCCGTCTTTGAGGACCCAGTCCCGCTGCCCATGGTCCCCCAGTGCAGGCTTAGTTCACGATTCTGCAAGCCATGGCCTGTGGGCCAAATCTGGTCCACTGTGCTTTTCTGCCTCTGTAAGCTGAGAACGGTGCTTGAAACCTTTTGAATGGTTGAAGAAAGCACCAAGTGAATCATTTGTGACCCAGGAAAATTGTATGAAATTCAGACTTCAGCCTCCATAAATAAACCAGCCACTCCCACCTCTTCACTTTTGTCTCTGGTTTTGTATTGACGGTGGAGCCGGGGAGCACGTGTTTTCTAGGTGGTCATTTGCAGAACAGTTTGGCAGTGTCTTGCTGACACGAGGACACCCTCCCCGTGGGTCTGTCATGCCTCTCTGTCTGCTGAGCCTCCATCCCGTCCATCATCTCCAACCCAGAGTCATTTGTGCTGAGAAGACCTCCTGAGCCCTCATTCCAGGTACTATTCCCTATGTCCTCGTGACCTTGTGGGTCCATCAGGAGATTTTGCCTGCTCACCTTTGCTGCAGGCACGCTCATGGACTGGGGTAAAGTCTGTCCTCCCCTACAGACTACAGGTGTTGAAAGAGGGGGTCCAGATCTATTCTGTTCACCTCTGCATCAGCAGGGGATGACACAGCATGGAAATGTTTCTAGAATAAGACTGAGGTTTGCATGCCATCTCATACAGAGGAGAAGAACTCCATAGAGAGAAGGTCCCTCTAGGAGCTCAGCCGGCCAGTCCCGCCTCATGCTCGTGTTGCAGGCCACAGGCAGTATGGCTAGCAGGTCCTTCAGCAAAGACCTCCAGCTTCAACCAGGGCATCGCCACGGGACCACTAGTTATAAGCCAATGGTTTTACTGCTACCAAGCTATGGAGCAGGCTGCAGCAAGCAATCCTCTATGACGAATCATCATACAGATGCCAAACACAGGTGAGAAGCGACATCCTTGTCCAGAACCTGGGTTAAACTCTGAGTTTGTCCCTTTGCCCCCTAAATGAGCGAGTCGCTCCTGGGTAAGCTAGATGTAAGTCTCCATCACTGAATGCCCCATTCCCAGAGCTTCTGTTGTGTTGGCATTCCTGCAGGGATCTGTCAGGAACCTGCAGCCAGTGGCCTTCAGAAGCAGCTGAGAGGGCGTCCTCAACCCACAGCTGTTGAAGGCCACAGTCCCTTATTTGGAGCCAGGATGTGTCTATAGCAGCACTGTTACCCATTTGAAAGGCATTTTCCTCAAGATTTCCCTTGAGTAACTCCAAAGGACAAAGTAACTTTGAACCCTGAGGCACGGTGTTTGCTGTGCTCTTTGTGACAGAAATCATGTCAGTGTGACTGCCTGGGCCTCTGATTTTGGAGTCCCAGTCCAGGCATGGCTGTAAAGGCTGCTTTGTCACCACCCCATGATGCTCAGAGACCACGAAAGCTACAGAAAGTGGATGCAACTTTAGGTCATCCTCAACTAAAGGGCTCCTGATAATTTTTCTCGTCACTTCCATATCCAACCTAATAAGGAGCCTTTAATTTCTTTAACCTTAGAAAACATATCTAGCACTTCTCTTTTCAGTTTCAAAATGTAAAGAGCTTGAAATTTACAACAGGAAAGAAGCTGAGAATGCTGAGAATCGAAACTCTCTCTTTTTAAAAAATAATCAGAGAACTAGAAAGATACGAGCCACATTTTCTTTTTTATTCCTTTTTATTTTTTTGGTACTGGAGATTGAACTCAGGGATACTCAACCACTGAGCCACATCCTCAGCCCTATTTTTTGTGTTTTATGTAGAGACAGGGTCTCACTGAGTTGCTTAGCACCTCGCCATTGCTGAGGCTGGCTTTGAACTCGCGATTCTCCTGTCTCAGCCTCCCTAAGTGCTGGGATTACAGGCTTGAGCCACCGCGCCTGGCTGAGCCACATTTTCTTGATCTATTCATCTGTTGACGGGCACTTGGGATGTTCCATAACTTTGCTATTGTGAATTGTTCTGCTGGAAACTCTGAAGTGCCTGCATCACTAGAGTATGCTGATTCTTTTGGGTAACTGCCAGGGAGTGGGACAGCTGGGTCGTATGTGGTTCCATTCCTAGTCTGCTGAGGATTCCACGCTGCTTTCCAGCGTGGCTGGGGTTTGCAGTCCCATTGTCAGCGAATGAGCTGACCTTCCTCTCTCACACCCTCCCCAGAGTGTACTGTCCTTTGCTTTCCTGATAATTGCCACTCTGACTGGAGCGAAATGAAATGCTCGTAATATAAGCCAGACTCAGAAAATCAAAGGTCCAATGTTTTCTCTCCACTCCTGGGTGGAAGCTAGAGAAAAATAAGAAAGAAAAAGAGGTAGAGGTAGACCAGAGGAGTAGAGGAAGGAGGGCAAGGGCGAGGGAAGAGGGACCGGAAGGGAGGAACCGTGGAGTGCAATTGACCATATTATGTCATGGTGAATTCCATGCACCTTTATGTGTCTATAAAGCAACAATTAAAAACAGTCAGTCAATAAATAGGAGGGAGACCAGTAGGGTAGAAGAAAGAGAGCTGGGGAGGAGGAGGGGAGGGACTGAAGTACTGGGGACTAACTGGGGTTACTGTGAACACATCAAGAGGAATCCCGCCACTGTGCATGATGCGATGCATTTGAAAAGACTCAATTTGCCAAGATCAACTTACCTGCACCAAGGGTGCGGCTGTGAGTTAGTAAGAGTCACTGAAATGATGGTTTTGATGAATGGAGGAAAGTAGAGACGAGACTAGGAGCAGAGTGAGAAGCTCCCAGGGGTGCAGTCTTGGGGAACCCTCACCTTCCGCAGTTTTGTAGGTTTGATCTCCAGAAACGCAACCAGGTCCACATTGAAGAGTCCAGAAAAATCCCCCGCGTCTCTGGCAAGGGAAGGGGAGAGTAAACATTTGAAGTATGTCCAATGTGTTCTCCATAAGAAATCCTACTCAGCATGGGAAAGGGCTTCGCCAGAGTCTTATCCCAATATTCACACCCTGTAGTCCGCATTCCTTACCTAAGGGAGGAAAAAACACTTAGAAAAACCGTAGCCACAAAACACTAAGCTTCACTCATAAATCATGGAGTGCTGCCCCTCTCCATACCTTAGCAGCAACCAGCAGGGCTCAGGGCCTTGACGGTGGCAGTGAGATGAACAAGCAGCTAGATGCAAACTCTAAGGAAGTCCCTGGGGGAGGAAATGACACAGGAAGATGCTGGGCGAGGGGGACCTGGGCCCTGCATTACACATGCTCTCTGCTAAGCCAGCGTCCCTTGACCTGGCACCATTGTCGGAGGCACCTCGTGACCTCATTCCCCATTATTGCCCGTCTCAAGCTCAGCTTTCAACACGAGTGTACAAGGCACTTTAAAAGGCAAGCAAGAAATATGGTCTGAAGAGCCAAGCAGCCTGCAGCAACAGATCCAGACTCGGGTGCAGCAAAGACTGGAGTTATCAGACCGAGGGCTGAAAGAAATTATGATCAACACTCTGACGCCTAATGGGAAAGCCAGATGCCACACAAGAGCCAGTGGGTGTCGCCACAGAGAGAGGACCTCAGAGACAGAGCTAGGAAACCCCAGGGAGCAAGACGCAGCAGCAGGGCTTAAGAGGGCTCTGGTGGGCTTCTCAGTAGCCTGGAGATTGTGCGAGAGCGCGCGTGGACGTGGACACATGGGATAGGAGCTTCCCACCCGGAATGCAAAGGAAAGGAACAAGAAAAGACAAGAGGAGGAGCAGACTCTCGGAGAACTGTGGGGATCCCAGAAGGGATAATGCGCACTTCATGGAACACCAAAAGGAGAAGAAAGAACACTAGGAGGAAAAAATACTTGAAACAGTAATGGCTGGGATGTTCCAAAAATTAATGACAGATCCCCAGCTACAGGTTCTAGGTGCAGAAAACTACACCGAGGCTTATCCTGATGAAGCCACAGAAAACCTAAGGGGCAGAGCAAATATTAACAGCAACCAGATGGGCAAAGTCACTATCTTAAAGGAGCAAAGGTAAGCATCACAGAGGACGGTCCCATCAGAAATCACAGAAATGGGAAATGGAGTAAAAGACTTGAAGTGTTGAAGGGAAACATCATGACCACCATCTCAACCCAGAATCCTATATCCAGCAAAATTATCCTCCCAAAGTGAAGAGAAGTAAATTCTTTCTTGGAAAAAAACCAAAACCTAAAGGAATTTGTGGTCAGCAGACAAAACTTCATGCAAGAAATGTTAAAAGGATTTCTTTAGAAAGAAACACAAAGAAAGTTCAGAAATCATCTATGTAAAGAATAAAAAAAAAAAAATGGAGAAAGACTGAAGAACCCACGACAGAATCTTTTGTTTTTCTCATTTGTATCAGATTGATAAGAAAACTGTTTAAGTAGATAATAGTGATGATGTATGGGGTGATTGTACCTACGGATAAAGAAATGAGTTGTGGCAGTGTCGCAAAGGATGGGTGGGGGAACTGGGGGAAGCAGAAGTACCTGCACCACCTGTGAAGCAGCTGACAGTGGATGAAGTTGGGCTTAGAGTAACTAAAATGTATACTTCAAACTCTGGGAAGAACTGTTTTAAGAAACATCAGTATCATTGATATTCTAAGGAGAAAAGATGGGTTCGTATGAAATGCTCAACGAGGACTAGAGGAGGCAAGAAAGTAAAATCCTTCCACTACCTACTCCACATCATACCGGGAGTCTTAGTGCTAATAAAAAGAAATACAAAGTGCACATTAGGAAAACTTAACACTGTCCTCGTTGGAGATGATGTGATTGTCTATGTAGAAAATCCCAAAGAACTGACCAAGTCCTGTAGCTAAGGACAGAGTATACTAAAGCCACAGGATATTACGTAAATACACAATATTTGGTTCCTTGTGTGTAAATTAGCAATGAATGAGTTCAAATTATTAAAAATATTAACTATATTAAGTTAATGCATTGAATTGGGTTCTCCCAAAGGAAATGTTGTGGTTCTAACTCAGAATGTGACCTTATCTAGAAATATGTTGATTGCAGATAGAATTAGTTAAGAAGGTTTGATATTAAGTGGAATGGCACATTGATATAATCTGACTGGTGTCTTTATAAAAGGAACACCATGTGGAGAGACTGAGACATACATGGGAGGAAGAAGATCTGGAGATACCAGTGGTACACCATCTCAAGCCAAAGGCCACATAAAGCTACCAGAAATAGGAAGAAGCCTGAAACATCTCTTTCCCTCACAGCCCTCAGAAGAAATTGACTGCGTTTTCACCTTAGCTTTTGGATTGACCCCAAGATCAATAAGAATAATAAACTTCTGTTGTTTGAGGCACTCAGTTTATGGCGCTTTGCTATGGAAAGTCCTAGAAAACCAATACACAACAGCATCTAAAGGCAAAGCTAGGAGGAGATGGCAGATTGGAGGAAAGGTACACTCCCCAGCAGCTCCTTAGCACATGATTCAAACAGTGAGAAGATGCTCCTCAGCAAGGTGAGTGACTAAGGGAACTCACTGAAATGCAACATTGGGCAGTAACATAATCATGGAGATGCAGAAAGTCAGGAACTTGAAAAATAAAATAAGAAATAGTATGTTTGAAATGCACCAGCTTGACGTCCCTGCCAGCCCACTGCAGAGAGAACAGGAGCACAGGCAGAGAGACAGCAAAGTGCAGCAAATAAAATTGGCGGGGGCTGTGGACTAGAGAGGGAAGCTGGTCTTAACGGACTCAGAGGTGGTGGGGGAAGCTATTGGGTGAAAAGTGGTCCACGGTGTTTGGTTGAGGGGCAGGAGTCTGGTGGGAATCAGAGTTGCCAGGGCAGGAACCATTTTTGAGTGACCACACAGCAGTGAGCAAAGCAGGAGATCAGGAGGTCATAAAGGAGATTGCCAGCCTGACCTACCAGTTGCTATTTTGGGGTCCAAAGTGTACCTGAACCAGCATGATTGAAACAGGCACAGGGTGGTCTGCCAAGGGTGATTCAGGTTGGGGATACTGAGGAGAGAGAGCCCCACTTTTTTGCTGGTGTCTCACACAAGCAACTGGGAAGATACCAGTAACCAGCCAGAAAGGTGCATTTGCACTCCATGTCTGGTCTTGGGTGATTCACATGTATGTGGTGAATATGTGAAGCCAGTGAAAGTTTAGGTCTTTATCCCTAAAAGTGGAATTTTAAAGAGACTCCTGAAATACAGACATTCAGCAGAGATTGACATTTGCTCAGAAATAGCAGTGTGGATTAGATATCAAATGCACATCAACAGAGTTCCAAAGGTCAACCAAGACTAAACCCCAGCTGTTGGAACTTCCAATTTAGATCTCTGCACCAGCCCCACCACGGACATACATCATATGTTAGCACTCCCCAGCTCATCCCGTCCTGTGCTGTGAGACAGAAAACTGAGAGATACTACAACCAGCTTCGACTCCTGGCCACAACGGCTGGCAGCTTGCTGGAAAACACAAAGAAGAGGGATTTAGCACCCCAGCCCTGGACCCAAGGGTCACAGAGCCCAAAAATAAAAACACAAAGAAAGACACAATAGTGTATGAGGCCAGTGTAATCTTGATACCAAAACTAGAAAAAGATTCATCAAGGAGAAAATAACCCCTACAATATAGTATCGCTGATGAATATATATGTAAACATCTGTAATAAAACATTAGCAAACTGCATTAAAAATAACATCAAGGAGATAGTGCACCCTGGTCAAGTAGATTTCATCCCAGGGATGCACTGACTCCACATATGCCAATCAGTAAGTGTAAGTCACTGCATAAATAAAGGACAAGAGTTACATGATCATCTCAATAGATGAAGAAAAGACCTTTGATAAAATCTAACACCAACTCATCTTAAAAACAACGGAGAAACTAGGGATAGAAGAAACTTACCTCAACATTAAAAAGGTTCTATCCGACAAACTCAAAGCCAACATCATGCCAGAGAAAAACTGAATGCATTTTCTCTAAAATTGGGAACAAAACAAGGATATCCAATCTCATCAATACTATTTAATACAGTTCTTCAAACTCCACCAGAGCAATTGTGTATGTGAAAGAAATTAAAAGGATATAAATAGGAAAAGGAGAAGTCAAATTATATGCTTCCTGATGACATTATCCTATATTTAAAAGACCCCAAAACTTCACCAGAAGACTTCTAGAGCTGATAAATTCAGAAACGTACCAGGATACAAAATCAACATTCATAAATCAATAGATTTGCAATATTCTAATAGTGATTCTGCTGAGAAAGAAATCAGGAAAATGATCCCTTTTACAATAACCTCAAAAAAAAAAAAATGAAACTTTGAGAAGTAACCTAAGAAGGTGAAAGACATCTGCAATTAGAACTATAGAATACTGAAGAATAAATTGAAGAAGATACTAGAAGATGCAAAGTCCTCCCATGTTCATGGAAAGACAGAATTATTATTGTCAAAATGGCCATACTACAAAAAAAAAAATCATACAGATTCAATGCAATCTCCGTCAAAATACCAATGGCATTTTTGCACAGAACTAGAAAAAAAAGACCCTAAAATTCATTTGGAAGAAAAAAAGACCCAGAATAGCCAAAGCACTCTTGAGTAAGAGTTATGCAGGAGGCATCACAATGCTTGATCTCAAATTACACTAGAGAGCTACGGCAACAAAATCAGCATTGTATTGGCAACAAAGTAGACATGAAGACCAATGGAAGAGAATAGAAGACACAGAGGCAAACCCCACCTACTCACAGTACTCTCTCTGATACTGGACCCAGGTGTCAAAAAATACACACTGGAGAAAAGATAGCTTTATAAAAAAGGTTCTGGGAAAACTGGATGTTTATATGAAAAGAATGAAACTAGATCCCTGTCTCTCACCCCATACAAAAGTCAAATCAAAGTGAATCAAAGACTTAAGAATTAGACCGGAAACTTTTTAACTGCTAGAAGAAAACACAGAGTCAACAACCCATCATATAGGTGCAGGCATTGATGTCATTAACAAGACTTTTAAAGCTCAAGAAATAAAACCAAGAAACAGTAAGTTGGATGGCACAAAATTTAAAAGCTTTTACATAGTAAAGGAAATGATAAAGAGCATGAAGAGAGAAAATCTTTGATAGCTACTTTTCTGACAGAAAGTTAATAGCTACAATATATATATTTTTTTTAAATGTTTTTAGTTGTTGATGGATCTTTATTTTATTCATTTACTATTTGTATGTGGTGCTGAGGATCGAACCCAGTGCCTCATGCATGCTAGGCAAGCACTCTACCACTGAGCCACAGCCCCAGCCTGCTACAATATATTTTTAAAAAATCAAAAAACTTAACTCCAAGAAACAAAACAAAACAAAACAAAACAAAACAACAAATAGCCCAATCAATGGATGGGCAAAAGAACTAAACAGACGTTTCTCAAAAGAAGAAATACAAATAGCCAGTAAATATATGAAAAAAGTTTCAACGTCACTAGCAATCAGGGAAATGCAAATCAAAACTACACTCAGATATAATCTCATTCCAGTTAGAATGACAATCATCAAGAATATAAATAATAATAAATATTGGTGAGGTTGTGGGAGAAAATTTACACTCATACACTTTTAATGGTATTGCAACTTAGTATAACCATTCTGGAAAGCAGTGTGAAGATGCCTCAGAAATCTAGGAATGGAATCAGCATATAACCCAGCTATCCCACTCCTTGGTATTTATTCAAAAAACTAAAATAAGCATACGATATCAATACAGCCACATCAATGTTTATAGCAGTGCAATTCACGATAGCCAAATTATGGAACTAGTCCAGATGCCCATCAACAGGTGACTAGATCAATAAAATGTAGTATACATATACAATGTAGTTTTACTCAGCCATAGTGAAGAATGAAATCATGGCATTTGCCAGTAAGTTGACGGACCTGGAGACTATCAATGCTAAATGAAATAAGCCAGACTCAGAATGCCAAGGGTCAAATGTTTTTTTTTTCATATTTGAAGTCAGAGGAAAGTAAGGGGAGAAAAGGGATAGAGGATCAGATAGTGTAAGGATAAAGGAAAGACCAGAGGAGCAGAAGGAGATTGAGGGGAGGGAGGAGGTACAGGAAAAGAGAAATGCAGGATAAATTTGACAAATTATGAAAAACACCACAGGAAATTCCGACTGTATGTATATCTATAAAGCATCAACTGAAAATAAATAGATACATAAATAGAAAGAAGATCAATAGAGTAGAGGAAAAAGAATAGTGGTCAGTCAAGGGGAAGGTAAGAGAAGGCACCCAGGACTGAAATGGAGCAAATTAAAACCCACACGTGTGATTGTGTCAAAATGAACCCAGCTATCATGTGTAACTATAGTGCGGTTAAAAAAGCACAAAAGCACCAAACCTAACCATATCAAAGCAAGCCAGCTAAACACAACACACACACAAGCATGCAAGAGAAACACTGTGGTACAAATCTAACAAAGTATGAAAAAGATCTACATGTGGAAAACTACAAATGTCTCTTGAAAGTTAGCAATGATCTAAATAAATGGAGTTGTGTTTCACATCAATGGAGTGGAAAGTTTAATACTGTTGAGATGTCAATTCTTTCCACCCTGATATATTTATATGTGCATGTGTGTGTGTGTATCTATCAAATATATGGATATATTTTTTTCTTTACATACTGGAAAAATATAAATACATATAATATGTCATATAATATAAAACATACAATATAACTCTTTAAACTAAAAAATTAGGAAGTCATCTAATTTTTAAAAGAATATGTAAAAGGCCTGAACAAACACCTCACTAGAGAAGATACACAGAAGGCACATAAGCAAATGAAAACATGTTCATAAACCTTTGTCAACAGGAAATAGCAAATTAAGCCAAAATTGATATCCCACTATAAACCTGTTACAATGGTTAAAGTCCAAACAACTAAAATTGAACATACTAATTGTTGGTGCAGATGCAGAGCAACAGGAACTATGATTCATTGCAGGTGGGAATGCAAAATGGTAAGCTCCTTTGGAAGACAGAATGGCAGTTTCTTACAAAGTTAAACATAGGACTCACAGCACAATTCAGCACACTTGAATATATTCATCAGGCTAACTTGAAAAATCATACCCACACAAAAACTGTCTGCAAACGTCTGTGGTAGCTTTGTTCATAATTGCTAAAAATAAAAGTAAGCAAGATAACTTTCAGTAGGTGAGTGGATAAACCAAGTGTGCATTCAGGTCATGGAATCTTACCAGTGCAAGACAATCTTAACTGCGTATTTCAAGTGAGAGAAGCCAGCTTGAGAAAATTCATCTATGTGAGTCCAATTACCCAGCATCCTAAAGGAGGCAGAATGAAGAGACCATGAAATGATCAGTGGTTTGGAGCAGAGCAGACGGGTTGAAAGATAAATAGCAGGAGTTTTCAGGGTGTCAAAATGCTTCTCCGTGGTGCTGTAGTGTTGGGTACATGACCCTCTCTGTTGTCACATGCATGCAACTTCATAGCATAAGAAGTGAATCTTAATGTGTGCAGATTTCAAAAAATTACTTAGAAGTTTGAGAGATTTCCAGATGGAATGCCGACTGTAACTAAAGAATCTAACCGTACAACAATCATCAAACATCTTCAATGAATGGAGGATGGGGGAGAACGTTCTGATCTCAGTTCCTTGGAAATTATTAAGATCTGTGAAACCAAAGGAGAAAGAAACCGTGTGAGAGTTCTGTATCTGATGGAATTGCTTCCCACAGGGATATGGCTAAAGCTCTGGGAAAGGACCACACATGTGTACTATGCTGGAGCTGAAGATGAGGTATGTGGGTGGTGGATGGTAGGGGACAGGCTTGTCACTGTTGAAACGGAGAGATAAGAATGATCCATGTAATAATGGGCTGGTGGTGGAGACATTAGTGTAAACTCATGTTTAGCCTAATGTAGATAGAAATAGCTACACATAGAAATATTTATGGACATACACATGTGTTAGTGTGTGTATGTGTATTTCCTTGTCCTGAGCACCGTGTGGGCTGGAAGCATGGAAATCCCTGTAGCAACAAGCACACCAAGCACCCAGACCTTGGTTCTTAAGGACACTTTCCAATAAAAGGAAGCAGGGCCCCTTGCAAAAATAAATGATTCTATGACTGAGTGGGTCAGGAAATACACAAGATGAACCCAGGGCATCTGTGCTGTCTGTAAATGAAGATCACACAGATGCACACACAGATGCATTCACAGGCATCAACGGAAAGACTAGCCAATGGCCAAAACTGAAACCGAATAAGGTTTGACTAAACCTTAAAGTGTAAAACCAATATCCATCAGTTCATACTGAGGCAAGTTGCTAAACCACTGGGAAGATACCACACATATACACTATGAGCATATGGTGGAACAGATAAACCCATGGAGGTTACAAAAAAGGTCCCATGCAGAAGAACTGTAGCTAATTTAGGTAGATCACTTGTCAAGGGGGAGGAGCACCCTCCCGGTTCCTGAAGTCTAGGTCACACGCTGGTCCCTAATTCCAAATGGAAACGATGTGGAGGGGAAGGACTCTTGAGTGAATAAATCTGACAGACCTTCCTCAGCCAGGTGATCAAGGCCAACCTCAACAGCAACAGGTCATGTTGGTAGTATCTATCCTTCCTGTGACATAAATGGCCTTTGTGACCTTTCCACACTGACATTTCCTGTCGAATCAGGACGAGTCCCAACTGTGGGACGTTATGCACAGTGTCTGACCAGTCCTCCTCAAAACTGTCATGGTCATCAAGATAAAACTACCATGGAGACAAAGTCAGAATGAAGAGGAGCCTAAGGAATGTGAGAACTCAATGGAATGTGTATCTAGAACAGAACTTCGGGAATGGACAAATTTTGGGGTAAAACTCGAAGGAAATCTGAATTAGGCAGGGAGCCTACTTAATAGCCATGCATTGGCATGGCTCCTCCGTTGTGACATATGTCTCACTGTAAGAATTAATAGGGCATCTGTGAGCAGGAAGTGTGCTGCACTTGGCTCTGTGGGTCACTTGTAGGTTTTGTAAAAAATGCAACTTTGTGTTACCTTCCACTCAGCAGGATAAGGTCGAGTCAGTCTTAACCCATCTTTGGCGACTGCAGCAGAATACCACAGATTGGGAAATTTTTGAAGAAAAGACTTATTTCTCACAGTTCTGGAGGCTGGGACACTTGATACCAAGGATGCCAGCACATGTGTGGGGGTGCTTCTTGCTGCAAAATGATGAGGCAGAAGATGTCACATGGATAGCTGAGCTGGCCTGCCAGCTGCTCTCTCTCTTCCTCTCCTTATAAGGCCCCCAGTGCCATTGTGGGAACCCCATTCTCATGACCTCATCTAACACTCATTACCTCCAAAACTCCTCCACTCAACACACCATTAGTGACCAATCACATGGCGCAGGCTGACCGCACTGCAGGCTCCCCATCTACCACCGCGACTGCCGCGATCACTGAGCCTCCTGCCAATGCGGCCTCATCTCCCAAGGCGGCTGCCCCCATCTTGGAACACTGCAGCTGCTCACCTCCACCTGGTAGCCTCCACCTTGGGACACTGGACAGGGCCTGGAGACCGTGCCCACCACAGTGCCACCCACCACAGCACTGCATCTCCAAACAAGGCCACCCACTGTCATGCCCAGCCCACCCTCACCACCCAATTTCTGAAAGCGGTCACCTCCATCTTGGGACACCTCTGCTGCCATCTTGGGTTATCTTGAGTGGTGGCAGACTCCATCTTGGGACACTGGTTAGGGCCTGGAAGCCCAACATCAAGGTAACTACAGGTTTGCTGCCACTGATGCCACCATTTAGGGATGTGACTGTTTCCATATAGGGACATTAGCTAGGACCTGGAATACCATCATCAAGGTGCCTCCAGGCTTGGTGACTTCTGAGGTCTCCCTGCTAGGTGTGCTAATAGCCACCATTTTGCTGCAGAGACAGGAGGGAGCCTTGCACGGGGTCAGTAGATTAAAAGAGGGCATCTTGCTCTAGGCTTACCCAGCCAACCAGTCCAGCACTCACTGGGTTTCCAAGGCCAACTTGGGCCAGCACTGCTGGGACCTGCCACCAGCCTGGTCCCTGACTCCCCGCTTCCCAATCTGGCATCTACAGATCCCCTGGTTCTGCTGGTTTGGCAATCAACGGGGCCTCCAGCTCCCCAATCCCCAATCTCCTAACCCCTCCTAGCCACCAACCTGGCCCAACACTTGCAGGTATGTGGCTGGCCCACAGCAATCAATGGCTGGTCCTGAACCTCCTGATATAGAACAGTTCACCACAATAGGCACACAGGTCCTGGCACTCAGCCCTCAGGACTGAGGTGCCTGATTGGGAAGTGGAAAGGGCAGGGTGGGAGAGATACAGTTTAGAGGCTAAATTAGAGGAAAGGGATTGTGGGGTCCACAGATGATGTAAGGGGCTAATACCAGGGGCCCATACCATGTAAGTGGACTCCAACAGAGATTCCTGGGGTACAGTCTTCAAAGGGGACCGGCAATTGCTGTACCTCACCTCCAACTTCTAACCTCTAAGACTAACCCTTCCATCCTAGTAAACCTCACCTTCCTGAGTGTGGAGATACCAGCAAACTCCAGACAATGCCACCTATGGAATAAGAAAGGAAGCAGAGAAGATGGTGAACTCCAGCAGAAACAAATGTGTAATTTTCCTCTGAGATATTTTTTTCATTTCTTTTTCCACCCTTACATCCCCAACATTTGTGAAACCAAGTACTACACATGCATCAGGCTACTGAGGACTGGGATATCTGAATAGTATATTACAGTTTTATTGTATATTCTTTTATTTTAACATTTTTTGTTTTTGTTTTTCTTCTTCTTCTTCTTCTTCTTCTTATTATTATTATTATTGCTCTCTCTCTATATTTTCCTCTCAGTTTTCTATTTCTCCAGATTCCCTTTCTCTCTTTTCTCCTGCTCACAGCTAACTTCTATAGGTCTCCTTTTTACTCTTCCTATGATCTAATACTTCTATCTTCTCCACCTCATAAATATCACATCCTATCCTCCCACTCCCAGTTCTCTCTTTGTCCACCATTAGGAATTGTATCACCTTTGGTAAACCTATTGTTTATATTGTAGACAATAATTGAACACATCATTTCTGTTTATTGTGACAAAACTGTAAATGTCTTTACAGGAGCTATTTGGTTTAAGGTTGCATATTGTTTGCATTGGGTTCTGTTAATGTTGATCTCCCCCTCAAAGGTGAGGTATTGGAAACGTGCAGGGGCACTATAAGTCTATAGCATAGAAACTGTAATACCTTGAATCCACACAGCTAGAGGGGAAGACACATGAACAACATGAAAAAACAAGGGGAGAAACACCCCAAACAAACCAAGATGCTACAATAATAGAATCCATTGATAGCACAGAAGAAGTGTCAGAGAAGGAGTTCAGAATGTACATAGTTACACTGATCTGTGACATAAAGGATGATACAAGAGAGCAAATGCAGGCATCAAAAGATCACTTCAATAAAGAGCTAAAAACCAAACAGAAATTCTGAAAACAAACAGAAATCCTTGAAATGAAGGAAACAATAAACCAAATTAAAAATTCAATAGAAAGTATCACCAACAGACTAGATCACTTGGAAGACAGAACCTCAGTCAATGAAGATAAAACATATAATCTTGAAAATGAAGTTGATCACATGGTGAAGATGGTAAGAAATTATGAACAGAAATTCCAAGAATTATGGGACAACATGAAAAGAACAAATTTAAGATTTATTAGAATAGAGGAAGGCACAGAGAAACAAAACAAAGGAATGCACAATATTTTCAATGAAATAATACCATAAAATTTCCCAAACCTGCATAATGAAATGGAAAATCAAATACAAGAGGTTTACCGGATCCCAAATGTACAAAATTAAAGTAGACCCACACCAAGGTATATTATTATGAAAATGCCTAGGACACAGAATAAGGATGGAATTTTAAAGTCTGCAAGAGGAAAGTATCAGATTACATACAGGGGGAAACCAGTTCGGATCTCAGCAGATTTCTCAACCCAGACCCTCAAAGCCAGTAGGTCCTGGAACAACATGTACCAGCTCTGAAAGAAAATGGAACAAAGAATGCTATATCCAGCAATAACCTTCAGATTTGATGATGAAATAAAAATCTTCCATGATAAACAAAGCAAAAGAATTTACAACTATTTGGGTATGGTAGTGCATGCCTGTAATCCCAGTGATTTGGGAGGCTGAGACAGGAGGATTGCAAGTTATAAGCTACCCTCAGCAATGACAAGGTGCTAAGCAACTCAGTGAGAGCTAATAAATGAATTCAGCAAAGTAGCAGGATATTAAATTGACACCCATAAATCAAATGCATTTCTATACATCAGTGATAAATCCTCTGAAAGAGAAACTAGAAAAACTACCCCATATACAATGTCTCATAAAATACTTGGGAATCAATCTGACAAAAGAGGTGAAAGACCTCTACAATGAAAACTACAAAACACTAAAGAAAGAAATTGAAGAAGACCTTAGAAGATGGAAGGATCTCCCATGTTCTTGGATAGGCAGAAGTCATATTGTCAAAATAACCATACTACCAAAAGCATATACAGATTTAATGTAATTCCTGTTAAAATACCAATGTCATTCTTTATAGAAATAGAAAAGGCAAATCATGAAATTCATTTGGAAAAATAAGAGACTAAGAATAGCCAAAGCAATTCTTAGCAAGAAGAGTGAATCAGGAGACATCACAATATCAGACCTTAAACTATTGTACAGAGCCATAGTAACAAAAGCAGCATGGTATTGGCACCAAAACAGACATGTAGGCCAATGGTACAGAATAGAAGACACAGAGACAAACCCACTTAAATACAGTTATCTCACACTCAACAAAGTCACTAAAAGCTTTTGTTGGAGAAAGATAGCCTCTTCAACAAATGGTGCTGGGAAAACTGGAAATCCATAGGTAGCAAAATGAAAGTAAACCCTAATCACTCACCCTGCACAAAAATCAACTCAAAGTAGATCAAAGACTTAGGCAATAGAACAGAGACCCTGCACCTAATAGAAGAAAAAGTAGGCTCAAATCTTTACCATGTTGGCTTAGGACCTGACTTCATTAACAAGACTCCTAAAGTGCAAGAAGTAAAATTAAAAATCAATAAATGGGATGGATTCAAACTAAAACGCTTCTTCTCAGGAAAGGAAATGATCAATAAGGTGAAGAGAGAACCTACAGAATGGGAGAAAATCTTTACCACATGTACCTCAGACAGAGCACTAATCTCTAGGATATATAAAGAACTGAAAAAACTTAATGCCAAAAAAAAAACAACAGACTTCACAGAAGAAGATATACAATCGATCAACAAATACATGAAAAATGTTCAACATCTCTAGCAATTACAGAAATGCAAATCAGAACTACTCTAAGATTTCATCTCACTCTGGTCAGAATGGCAGTTATCAAGCAACAATAAATTTTGATGAGGATGTGGGGAAAAGGTACACTCATACATTGTTGGTGGTACTACAAATTGGTGCAACCACTTTGGAAAGCAGTATGGAAATTCTTTAGAAAACTTGGAATGGAGCCACCATTTGACCCAGCTCTCTCACTCCTTGGTCTATACCCAAAGGACTTAAAATAAGCAAATTACAGTGATGCACTCACATCAATGTTTATAGCAGCTCAATTCACAATAGCTAAACTATGGAATCTAGGTGCTCTTCAACAGGTGAATAGATAAAAAAAATTGGTATGTATACACAATAGAATATTACTCAGCCTTAAAGAAGAATGAAATTATGGCAGTTGCAGGTAAATGGATGGAGTTGGAGAATATCATATTAAGTGAAATAAGCCAATTCCCAAAAACCAAAGTCCAAATGTTTTCTGATATGCAAATGCTGATCTATAATGGGGCAGTGGAGAAACTTTGGATTGGACAGAGGGGGAGTGAAGGGACAGGAGGGGGTGTGGGGGTGGAAAGATGGTGGAATTAGACAGACATTATTACCCTATGTACATGTATGATAGCACGAATAGTGTGACTCTGCATTGTGCACAGCCAGAGAAATGAGAAGCTGTGCTGCATTTGTGTACAATGAGTTGAAGTGCATTCTGCTCTCATGTATAACTAATTAGAACAAATTTTTAAAAAACCATTAGCATGTGAATTTGGGGATTCTGTTTCTGCCTCATGAACATTTGTGATGCACATTCAAACCATAGCAGTCATATCCATGGGGCGCTTTTGCAGATTGAGCCCTGTTTTCTTCATTGTGCTGGTATTTTTCTTGTTCTCTAGACTAACATCATCAGCTAGATGAGGCTGCCAGGACCACATTTCCCAAAATAATGCAGAGAAAATGTGGTAGGCTCGAAGATCAGCACTTGACCTGCATGCATTACAGGTCCAGATCCTCTAAGTTAAACAAGTGTGATCATAATATTTTTTTGAACTGTGAATACAATATGTTTCAGAATGTGCAAAAACAGATAAAAATATCATCTGCTCTTCTACCACATTAACAAAACATTCTTTTTTTTTTTTTTAGTTTTTCCTTCAACCATCCTGTCTGTGCCATGGTGCATCTGTGTGAAGTAACATGCACATGAAGTGGAAAGGAAATATTTCTTCTTTGTTCCCGTGGGTCAGTTCTATCTTCTTTATCCTGGTCGTGGCCTGGAGGCAGAAAAAGACAAAGTATCATCACAGCCTTGGTCATTTCCCCTGGGAGAGCCGAAGTTGCATGATTTTCCCAATCTAGCTGTGTTTGGAAGGAAATTAGTTTTTCAAGGGTCTCTGGAAAAGATGCATCTTCTGGTCCATATGTGCATTTTGTACGATGTTCCGTGATTTGGAATCTTTCCCTTAGGATTCTTTTGTTGTTTTTGCAAACACATATTTTCCCCATAAGCTTTCTCCTAGAAGATGTACTGCATAAATATTTAGGGGCTGTTGCCTGAATGTATGGTATATAATAAACAGGGGAAGATGCTTTTACCTAGAAAAGGGGACCCTTGAGACCCCAACAGAGTTGGCATGGAATAATTTAAGTTCCTTCTAAAAAAAGCGATGAAGGATTTTTTCAGATTCCTTTTAGGATCTGCTCTTGCATATTGTCCTGGATGCTGCTCTCTATTTTGCAGCAGCTGCAGGGTAGCAAGCCCCCAGACTCTACACGTACACTTTGGAGCATATGGCGAAAGCCTGGTTTTATGACCACAGCCGCTTCCGTACCTCCTGTTGGCTTGCATTGGAAGGTCCAGGCAAGGCTTAAGCAACAGTGGGTCTTCAAATTAGTCAGTTGCTAAAATCCTGGACAGACAGCTCCTTGGTCATCACTGGAGCTCTCCCCCACATGAGTCAACTCCTACACAAGCTTCTTAGTCCATCTTGTTGGTCACATTAGAAAACCCTTTCCTTCCATCTCTTGCTCTTGGTGTTTCTTCTCATAAAAATGGCAGGCAGAACTTGGCATAGATTTACATTCCACAGGCTACTTTTGAATCCTCTATTCCAATTACCCTCCACAATGCCATTCACTGGGGAAGAGGTTGAGACTCAGAGAGCTTCCCTGGCTAGAAGGGAGCCCTCAACACTATTGAGTGCCCTCAACACACAGTCCTAGGCTACTTAGTGCCCTCTCTGCCTTTCTTCATAGCTAAAGGGCAGCGGCTCTGTCCTTCACCCTGTCTGATCTTTCTTAGGGAGGAAAGATTTAAAGCCCCACTCTTGCTCAGTGTTGGTAAGGGCAAGAAAACTCCCTAGAGATGCTCTGCTGGAAAGATGGATGTTTCCTGGGGAGAGCCGCCAGCCGTGGGCACCAGCTTTCTCAGCCTACCCTACCATCACTTTAGGAACTTGAAGGAGAGGGACATGAAGACAGAGGAGGGGGAGCTATTCAGACAGTGGCATGACTTTCTCTTCTGGTGTGTGTGTGGCAGTACCCACCCCCCTGCCCACCAGGGCAAGGATAGGGGTCTTCGAGAGAATGAATCATAGATACAGGGCACTGAGCAGAGCACCGGAGTCCTGGGAAGACATTCCACCATCTTTTCATCTGGCTCCAAAACTTCGATCATTCAGTTAGTTAATCAGAGATGGGGAAAACGTTCTACCAAGGAACACTGATGTGAACATATTTAATTAAGGACCACATAAATGAAAATCAACTTTGCTTATTAGAAAAAATGCACTGTTCCAAAACTCCTTAAAAAGTTTCACATAGAATATACACATTCTATGTAATAAAAACAGCAGATTAAAGATGTTTACTTCAGCACCAAATTTGGAAGAACAAGAAATTCTAAAATAGAAACCTAAGAAAGAGGGGAGGAGGATGAAGACATCAACCTCAAACTTGGCCTCCGTTCCGAGACACCAGCGTCTGACCAATTTACCAAGCATGGACTCCATCTGGGGAGACAGTATAACAAAGCAGGTTGAGGGGCCTCTCCTAAAGATGTGTGAATGGTAAGGTGTGATCCGTGCTCTGGAAACCCACTCTTATTCCACATTAGCACTGAAGGAAAGCCCAAAGGTATGCCTTACAAAGTAAGAAATGTTAGCTGACTTTGGGGAAATGCAATTTTGAGGTTAAGGATATTTCCAGTATTTGTATTTTTCTGTTTGTTTAATTAAAGTCCCACCCAAACTCCAAAGTTCTTTTTACAAGGGTGTGGATTAACGGAGCCCTTCTTCCTTCCTTAGGGTCTCCTTGGGATACCACGAAAACTTGAGCCAAGGACGGACATTCCTTTTAAATTTTTTTAGCATTTTGTTCCATTCTGTATGATGTGTGGTAGTATTTCATTGTGGTCTTAACTTATATTTCCCTGACGAACATGGATGTTAGACGTTTTTCAGTACGATTTCTATTTCCTCTTTTTGAGAAATGCTCATTCAATTATTTTTTCCATATTTTGAATCGATGCCTTATAATATTCATTGTTACATATTTGTACATGGGCTTTGGTCCATATGGTTCCCCAGTATTTCCTCCTCCCTACCCAGGTCTCGTCCCTTTACTTTACTGGTCTCCCTTCCTGTTCAATCTTTTTCATCTTGAAAAAATTGGCTGTTATCTTTTAATTATTGATTCTTAGGATCACTTTAAATATTCTACATGCGAATAATTTTTTCTGAAAAATATTTTATATCAGTCTGGATTTCTCTTTCATTTTATTAATGGTGTTCATTTCCTCAAATAGGTTTGAAGATTTTATTTGAATTTTTTCAATGCCATAGCAAATTTGAGAGACTTAACAATATTAAATATTCCAGTAGAGAAATATTTCACTTATTTAAATACCTTTTTTTAGTATCCAGTGTTCACTGGACAATAATAGTACTTTTTTGTTAATTTATTCTCAGTATTTGGTGTTTTCTAATACTACATGAAATCAAATTTAAATTTTTCATGTCTAATTATTTTAATAGCATATATATAGGACTGTCATCAGTGGAACTGCAGATAAGACTTTCCAGTTCTTGTCTCCTGCAGAAACATCAATTCAAACAATTATTCATGCAAATTTTTTTTCACAAGAGCTGAAGAAACTAGATAAAACATCAAAGTAACTGGTGAAAGCATAATGATAAGAAAAGATTTATTGAGGAGGGTAGGAAAGACAGTTTAACTCTACCCCTTCGTGCCTACCATACCCATAGACATGAGAGTGGGGAGAGACACCCTTTATGTGGGGAAAAGAGAGGAAGTGAGTGCTAGATTTGTCTTGGATCCTAACATTGAGCCCACTTCAATAAAACTCAGGGTGGGTCACTTCCCCATGGCCCTACATTTCAAGGTGGTACCCCCAGACTGAGCCTCCAAGGCTGCCCCAGTGCCAGGCAGAATTCCTCAGTTAGTCTTCAGGCTAATCTAAGGGACAGGATAGCCCTTGCATTCTAATCGTCAGACTAGCATTTGTGGGTCTAGACTCCAAAATGGCTCCTGTAGATACAAGCTCTACGCCCATTTCACGACAGATAAACTCCGGGTTTATCGCAGGTTTCAGATCAGTCCAGAACTAGGTCAGTCCACACTGTCAGTGACAGACCAGGCCCCTGATGACTCAGGCACTAGGCCAACCTTCCTAAAGACTCAAGCAGCAAGTCCACCCCCTGGCCATGATAGAAGGGCTGCCAGAAACTCTGGATGGGCTGACCTTGAAGGCTTTCTCAGACAAAGCCAGTCTTCAAAGATGGGGAAAAATCCGTACTTCTTCAAATGCACAGACATCACTGTAAGGCAACAAAGGAAAAAATCCATGTAAACCAAGTAAACACAACATCACCAAGACAACATGATGATCTTCCAGGAAGTGACCCCAGAGAAATAGAGACATACAGATGGGCCGACAAAGAATTCAAAGTAATTGTTTTAAGAAATCTCAGCAAACTTAAAGAAATTACAGAGAAATAATTCAGTGAAGCCAGAAAGACAATAATCAACTAACATTAGAAGTTTAGCAAAGATGAATATTATTTTAAAAATCAAATATGCTACACTTACAAACTACAATGAATGTAACTTAAAAATGCAACAAAGAGGATCGACAGAATCATTACTTAAGCAGAAATAAGAGTCTGAATGAAAAGGAAAGAAGAAAGCTCATGGCATTCATGAGCAGAGTCAAAAGAGAAAACGAGTCACAGGAGTTCACAGAAGAGAAGAGAGAAACAAATAGGTAGGAAGTATTTATTTAAAGAATTAATGACAGAACACTTCCCAAATCTTGAGAAAGATATAAATATCCAGGCAGAGAAAGGTCAAACATCTTCAGATACTATCTAAACAAGAAATTAAAACAGTGTAGTCCAACTGTTGAAAAGCAAAGATAAAGAGAGAATCTTGAAAGCAACAAGAGCAAGAATGCTAATCACATATAAGCGAGTTTCAGCAAAGCTAAGAGGATATCTTAGCAGAAGCTTTATAGGTCAGGAGAGTATGGGATGATATATTCAAAGCATGGAGAAAACAACTGTCCACTAAGAATTCTGTACCCAGAAAAGTCCTTTTTCAGAAAGGAAGGGGAGCCAAATCTTTCCCAGATGAACAGAAGCTGTGGAGTTCACACCACTAGACCTGACTTAGGAAAACCCAAATAGGAGTTTTGCCAACTGAAAGAAAAGGAGGCTAATTAGTAACACAGAAACATATGAAAGTATATAAAACTCATTGACAAACATACCTCGAAGTACTCAAGCTCAGAATATGCTGATACTACAATGCTGATGTTTAAATCTCTTATTATGTTTAATATGAAGGCTAACAATCCCTATATAATACTAAAATAATAATGATTGTTGTTGTAATGACTATTTGTTAAGGACTATGTGATATAAAAAGTGTAAACTGTGGCATCAAAACTTAAAGTGTGTGAGGGATAAAGTGTTGAGTTTTTGAAATGATCAAAATAAAATAGCTTGTAATAACTGTATTATTTTATATAAGCATCATGCTAACCACAAACAAAAACCTGCAGTAGATGCAGATAAAAAGTAAAGAATCAAAACGTATTACTCAAAATAGTCACCAAATCACAAAAGAAGATAGAAAGAAAAGAGAGAGAGAGAACAAAATGTCTACAAAACAACCAGAGAACAATTAACAAAATAAAGAATCATGAGTTCAAAGCCAGCCTCAGCAACAACGAGGCGCCAAGCAACTCAGTGAGACCCTGTCTCTACATAAAACACAAAATTGGGCTGGGGATGTGGCTCAGTGGTCGAGTACCCCTGAGTTCAATCCCTGGTACTGGAAAAAAAAAAAGGATTAAAACATCCAACTATATGCTGCTTATCAAGCCGGGCGTGGTGGCTCAAGCCTGTAATCCCAGCACTTAGGGAGGCTGAGACAGGAGAATCGCGAGTTCAAAGCCAGCCTCAGCAATGGCAAGGTGCTAAGCAACTCAGTGAGACCCTGTCTCTACATAAAACACAAAATAGGGCTGGGGATGTGGCTCAGTGGTCGAGTACCCCTGAGTTCAATCCCCAGTACCAAAAAACAAAAAAACAAAAAAAATATATGCTGCTTATCAGAGATCCACTTCACTTTTAAGTATGTGCATAGACGGAAAGTAAAGAGATGGGGAAAGATATTGAATGCAAATGGAAACAAAAGAGAGCAGAGTGGGTATATTTCTATCAGATGAAATGCACTTTCAGTTAAAAGTTGTTAAAAGAGATGAAGAAAGTCATTATATAGTGATGAAAATTTCGATTCATTGAGAGGATATGACAATTGTAAATATACAGGCACCCAATATCAGAACACCTAAATATATGTCAAATATTAATAGATTCGAAGGGACAGATTGAATGCATTGTGATCACATATGGAAAGAAGCATTTAAAATCTGTTTATTTACCATTTGTCCCGAAAATTTGCTAAATTCACCTTTGATGCTATTACATCCTTTGTAGATTCATTTGGATTTTTATACAACCATGCTCTCTGTGAGTAAAAGATTTATGTCATACTCTCTAATATTTAACCCTTTTATTTTTTTGTGCCTTATTACACTATCTAGAACTCCTAGTGCAATGTGGAATAGAGGTAATGATAGTGGAGTGCTTGTCTTTGTTATACATTCTGAGGGAAAGGCTTTAGGATCTCATTGTTAAGTAATATTAGCTGTCAGGTTTTTTATATTTTTTTATTAACACCTTCATCAGAGAAGGAAATTTCTTTCCATTCCTAGTCCACCGAAAGATTTTAAAAATTAATGGATGTTGAATTTTTATCAATGTTTTCTCTGTATCTACTAAGCTTTCTACCAGATTTTCCTCTTTTATTCTATTGATATGGTCTATTAATCTGATTGCTTTACAAATGTCAAATCTCCTTTTATCTGCAGATTAAATTTCCTAGGTCATGGTACAGTGTCCTTTATATATCAGGCTGGATTCAATTTGGTAATGTTTAAAAGGATTTTTTTTTTCACATATATAGTTATGAGATGTTGTCTTACAATTTCCCTTTCTTTAAATGTTCTTTCTCTTTTGCTTCTGGATGTCTTTTGTAAGGCTAATCTGGTTGGTAATAAATTTTCTCAATATTTAAATTGTCTTGAAAGGTATTTTATTTCTTTGTCAATTCTGAAGGACAACTTTGCTGGGTATAGTACCCTTGATTGGTGGTTATTTTCTTTCGGGACTTGATCGATTGTATTCTCTCCAGTCCTATGTGACTTCTGCTGAGAAATATGCTATTAGTTTAATAGAGTTACCCTTAAATGTAACCTGACACTTTTCTCTTATGTTTTTTAGAGTTCTTTTTTTGTCTTGTAGTTTTGACAGCTTGACTGTAATATGTCGTGGTGAACATATTTTCTGGTTGTGTCTATTTTTGGATTCCTGTATGTGAATGTCCATCTTTCCCGAGATTGGGGAAATTTTTAGCTATTGCATTACTGAATGTATTTTTCTCTGCCTTAAGTTTTTCCTTCTCCTTTGAGTACTTAAAAAATGCAGGTATTTGTCATTTTTATGGTGTCTAAAGGTCTTGAAGGCTATCCTTTTTTCCCATTCCTTTCTTCTTTATTTCATTTGAATGGGATGTTTCTGAAGATTAATCTTTAAATTTAGATATTCTTTCTGCTGTTAAAGTTTTCAACTATCATTTTTAACTGACTTATTGAGCACTTCATTTCCAAGATGTGTTTCATTCTTTTTTTCTTGTTTCTTAAACATAATAAGTAAGCCATTTTATTTTTTGAATTTTTATTAATGAATTATGGTAATACATAATAGTGGGGCTCATTTCATAATATTCATAAATACATTACATATAATTTACTCCATTTCAATACCTGGTACTTTCCTTTTCCCTTTTGTCCTCCTTTCCCTGATTCCCTTCCTCCACTGCATTGATCTTCAAGAATTTTATCTCTTTGCTGAAGTTCTCACTCACATCCTGGTTGTTTCCCTAATTTTGTTTAGCTTTCAGTCAGTAGTCTGTTAGATTTCATTGAACTTTTATATAATTATTCTTTTCCATTCTTGGTTCCTGTTGCTATCCTGCCCACATGGTTCCTGCCACTTCCCTGACCTTGCATTGTGTTTAGGCACTGGATGGTAAGATCTGTGGAGAGGCAGATGCTCCAGGCTCCCCCACCCCAATGTTGTGCTTCCAGTACCAGAGGACCTGGCTAGCAGCCAAGCTACCCTCCACAGTGCCTGAGGAAACCTCCATTGCCCACTCGAGGACAATATTCCCATTGTAGAAGTGATCACACAACGAGTCTCCCACATCCATTGATGTCTGTACCATACCTGCTTGAACTGCTAGCTACGATGTCCCTAAAACCTGCATGGCCTGCAGAGACAGTGGGTCTCTTTGATTCTGCTGTGGTCTCATTGTGTCCAAAGTCATTAGTTACACCCAAAGTAGCTATAGAGACACTACACAGCAGGACACAAAGGCAACATTGCATACCAAACCAACAACCATAGACCACGATCAGGAGAAAGGGGCCTACAGCAGTCTACCACATAAGAGCAGTAGAGAGAACTGATCTACCAGAGGCACAAAACTCAATGTAGGAATGCAAGAAATATGGAAAGACAAGGTAACATGACAGCTCCAGAAGACCATAGTAACTCTGTATCATCAGATCCCAAAGAAAATGATATGGATGACATGCTTGATAAATAATAAAGTAAGGCTTCTTGCTCTTGAGAGAATCCAAACTCTCTATTTCCCTTTGAGTGCGTAATTTCTCTTTTTAAAATAATTCTTTTTCTGTACCTCAAAAATAATTTGTTAGTGTTTTTGATCTTTCAGACATTTTACTATTTCAATTCACATTGTTCTCCCTTGCATTGTTTTTTATGAATAATCTGCTGTAGTGCTTATCCTTGTTGCTCTGTAGGTAAGATTCTTTTGTTCCTCTAGTTGTTTTTCAAGATTTTTTTTCTTTGCCTTTGGTTTTCTGAAGCTTGAATTTATATGTCTAGCTATGATATTTTTAGAAGTGGAAAGAGTAACTTTCCTGTGTGGTGTTCTATAACCTTCTGGAATCTGTTATTTAATGTCTACCACTAATTGTGAAAAATTATTATTTCCAATAATTATTTTGCTCAGTGCTCTGTCTATTCTTTTGATGTACCAATTATATATGTCTATTACACCTTTGAAAAATCACCCCATAATTTTTGGGTGTTCTCTTTCTAGGTGGTGCTGTTCATTCTTTTCTCTCTGTATTTCAGTTTGGGAAGTTTTAAATTTGACTAATAAATTGCCATATCACATTTACCAATGAGATAATTAAAATAACCTTAATCTATCTTACAGTATTTTTAAAAAGTGTTTTTGTAGTTGTAGATGGAGGGCATGCCTTTATTTTGTTTGTTTACTTTTTATGTGGTGCTAAGGATCAAACCCAGTGTCTCACATGTGCTAGGCATGCTCTCTGCCACTGAGCTACAGCCCCAGCCCCAGTATTTTTTCTTTTTAACATTTTTATTTTTTATTCTTTCTTAGAGTTTTCAACTTTATGTTTATGTTTTTGATATGTTTTTGAGTACTTGTTCTATTAGATACCTTAAAATACTGCTAACGATTATTTTCAAGTGCTGGTCTGGTAATTTCAATATCTGTGTCATATATGTGCCCGATTCAGATACTGGCCTTGTAATTTCAGATTGTCTTTTTATTTTCTTTGTTTCTGTCTGGTTTTTTGTTTGTTTGGTTTTTGTACTGGGGATTGAATCCGGGACATTATACCATTAAGTTATGTCCCTTGTTTTTATATCTTTCCTTCCTTCTTTTCTTTCTTTCTTTCTTCCTCCCTCCCTCCCTCCCTCCCTCCCTCCCTCCCTCCCTCCCTTCCTTCCTTCCTTCCTTCCTTCCTTCCTTCCTTCTTTCCTTCCTTCCTTCCTTCCTTTCTATCTTTCTTTCTTTCCTGGAGATTGAACCCAGGGCCTTGTGCATGCAAGGCAAGCACTCTACCAACAGAGCTACATCCCCAGCCCTGTATTCTTTATTTTGAGGCAGAGTCTCAGTAAGTTGCCTCCTGAGTGCTGGGATCTTGGGTATGCACCACCATGCTCAGCAGGACTGTGTTTTTATGTACTTTCCTGTAGGGCTTGGAAGTGTTCCCTGAAGGTGGTACACGAGGTATCAGGTAATAGGAATGCAGATAAGTGGGCAGTGGAACTAGGTTTTATGTTGATCTGACTGGGAGTCGGGCTATTTGAGTTTTCTGTAGCTATAAGTGCTAGAGGCTTTATATCCCTTCAACATCATTGTTTTTCTCCCCTATTGATTGTGGGCTTCCCTAGGTGTTCCTCCTTATATAAAGTCTTTATCTTGAAGCTCTTTTCCAGCTGTGATCTATTTTTTTTTTTGTACTGGGGTCCTGTTAGTGTGGTGGTAATGTGTGGAAGAAGGAAAGTGCTCTATGATTTTGTGATTAAATAGCAGTGTTTCTGTGTCTCTGGGCTATGACCTTCACAAGTGCTTTTCTTTACCCCTTTGCTCTTATTCTCATCCTTGGTTGCAGTATCCCTAGTCTATTTCTTTAAATCCTTGACCCGTGATCCTATGCATTTCTCCTCCTGTCAAACAAGTAGGTTAGATGTGGCTCAACTGTCCTTTTCCTCAGCTAGGATAATGTTTTGACAGATGCTTTTCCAAGGGAGAGTCATTCTTGGATGTGGAGAAGACTCTTAATTCCACAATATTTCCTTGCTGCTGCCAGAGCCAAGGGAGCATTTTTCTCAAATCTTCAACATGAGAACATGATGTTTTGGGAAGTAAATCCCACAAATGTTAGGAGAACCCCCATGACTATGGCCTCCAGAGTTTCTCACTGTCATGATAGCTTCCAGCAACTCGTCAGAACGGCCACATAAGTATCCTACCAGCTCATGACTACAGTGGCTTGCATTCAAGATAACCAGATCCTGGCTGACATTCTCTGCATGTTCTTGCCTCTTTAGATGTTGAGCTGATGTTTTACTTGGTGAGCCCAATTCTCTGGTGAGTTTAAAGAAATATGCTCCATTGTCCAGATTTTTAAGTATGGAATAACTTCCAAACTTTTTACATGTTAGGGCTGAAAACCATAATCTCTATTTTGTTTACATTTTCTTAATTATTGGCCCCATTGCTTGTCTAATGATTTTTTTTTTTAATTATAGCCCAGGCATTGCATATAAAGAAATCAAAGGGCCAGGCACGGTGGCTCAAGCCTGTAATCCCAGTACTTAGGGAGGCTGAGACAGGAGAATCGCCAGTTCAAAGCCAGCCTCAGTAAGGGCGAGGCGCTAAGCAACTCAGTGAGACCCTGTCTCTACATAAAAAACACAAAATAGGGCTGGAGATGTGGCTCAGTGGTCGAGTGCCCTGAGTTCAATCTCCAGTACCAAAAAAAAAAAAAGAAAGAAAGAAATCATAGGTACTCTAGACAATATTTTCTGTGTGTGATGGTTGCCTTTCCCCGTGTGGGCATGTGTGATGAGCAACTGATCTCCTTAATCCAGGTAACATTATTTTGTGTCAGAGCTGAATTAAAATTTTAGTAAGATTTGTTTTACATCTATTAACCCCCTTTTTAAAGAGGGGGTGGTTTGAGAGGGTTCCTAGTTTTTGCTTTATTGCCTCAGCCCTGAATTCTTCCCTTCAGATATTTTGAGCTTTGTTCTTCAACATTTTATCTTGTACAGTTCAAAAATCTGGCAAGTATCTTGAGGAGAGATGACTCATATGCTCTTCCAGACCTGCCTCTCCTGGTGTGTTTTCTCTTGAGGGAGTCTGCGGAAGAGTTCGCTCTGTTTTTACACCATGACCCTTTATTGGCCATGGATTTCCTAGATTTTATTGAAACGTCTCTGCTTTTTCAGCTCTGAATGTTTTTTTCCTTCAGAGTTTCTGAGCTTAGTCCTCCACGGATCCAGGCTCAAGCAGGGCTATGACTGGAGAGGGAGACCAGCATTTTAGTGATTTGTTTCTTCAGAGCTTCTCACTTAAATGAGATGGTCTCCCAGAACTGAATGACTTCAGGAAGTGTCAGGTTATGCTGTGTCTGGGTCTTTGGGTTTCCAGCACAGCCATGATGCTCAGAAATTCTCATGGGGAAACTATGTGTTTGTGGGCTATGCTAGCTTCTGGGACATCATTCTAGCCCTAAGAGATGCTCCAAAGCCCATGAGTAGCACCCCTCAACATGGGCTGAGCCTGATCTCCAGGCCCAGCGTTGCAATGTCAGGAGGAGAAAGCCATCAGCAGCTACCATTTCAGCAGGAAGGAATGCTCGTCTGGGCTCTGGTTCTCCGAGCCTTCCCCATCTCCACAGGTCGTATTTTATTCGTGCTGCTACAACAGAATACCTAGCACAGGTCATTAAATAAGTATAGAAATATTCTTTCTCTCCATTCTGGGGGCTGAGAAGTCCAAGATCCAGATGCCAGCAGGCAGTGAGGGTCCTCTTGCTGCCTTATGCCATGGTGGACAGTAGAAGGGAGGAAACCCACCTACGAAACCCACCCACCCCATGAGCCGTTTTGAGGGTGGCGTTGATCTGTTCAGGAGAGTGCAACCCATGGTCCCAGCTGCTCCCTTTGGCCTCCACTTACCAACACGTCACATTAGAGATTTTCTGACACCTGTATTCTGGGGACACATTCAAACTTTTGGCACATAGTTCTTCAGTCCCTTCAACTATGAGTGGTGTAATTTATCCACTTTTAGAAAATCGTTGTGGCAGTAGTGTTGGTCTCCTATGCCCTGTTACATCTACCTGGAGGAAGAAGAGGTTGACTATAACTTCTTAATAAGAAAGTTAGCATCCCTTCCTTTTGGCACCATCTCTAGTTGTAGACATCAGCAGACCCTCACTCTCTGACCCTCACTGGCTCATCACATCAGCTGGGGGTACACAATTGCCCCTATATGCCTCACTTTGGACTGCCAAGATGAGCAGGAATCCAGTGTCTGTGTTTCCAGGTTTGGAGGATACGATGGACATCCCTACACCTGTAGTTCCTGTGGGAATATAAGGGAACATAGAAAAGCTCGGCCTCCACCAAGAGAGGCACACTGCACAATAAAAACAGCACAACATTACAGGAAGCAGAAGAAAGCTGGAGTATCCTCTGGGGCAATTTAATTAGAGCCTGGAAAATTGCAACTTCTTTATGAACAACACCGTGAACTGGAAATATCCAGTGTAGATCCACAAAGCACTACTTAGAGGGGTACCCAAAAAATCACGCTGAAAATGGCAAATGGAGGAAAGAGACTCAGAAATGAGAGGAGAAAAGAAGTTAGTATCACGAATGTCTCAAAAGGTTTCCATATTGTATAATGCCACTTGGGTCAGCATGCTGCAGAAAACAGGAAACACCAGAGGACGGGAGTTGTCAAGTGCCTGAGGACACGGAATCAGTCTGAGACGGTTGTGGTGCCAGGCCAACAGCAGCCAGGGACCAGGTGAGCTTTTGATTTGGCTCATTTGGGGATTCCTAGGGTGGCCAAAGGTGGAGGTATATGGTGCACACGTGCAGAGGTGTGTGTGTGTGCGCGTGTGTGCACGCACGTAAGTGCACATGCCCACTGAAGCAACACTGAAGGCCGTGTCCTGAGCTTCACACACAGGTACCGGCTCTCTTTACCAAATACCAGGAATCTGATGTATACAGATGTGTATGTCGGGGTCCCAAGGGACAGATGTGCCCTAGGTAAGACTTGGAATGCTGTGTTGGGGCAGCAGAGGAAACATGGACTCTGGGGTCAGACTTGGGTTCGGGTCCTGGGGCCACACTTGACCAATGGAGGAGCAGGAGCAACTTGAGCCTCAGTCTCCTGCCGGGTAGCCCAAAGGATTCATGCACCATCAGATCCTGTCCCAGCAAGGTCACGGTGACCCTTGAGAGACCACGCGGCTGCTTCGTTCCCACTGCCCTTATTCATAAGACAAGGGGCTGAGATCTTTGAAGACCTTCAGCAGGCTGAGCATTCATCAGGCCAAGGGAAGAAACACTTGATAACTTTTTTAAAAAACAGAATCAAAGTGAGAGGAGAGCTGCACAGTGTACTGTACTCAGGAGGTGAGATAAATTGCCACCGAGGACTGTGGGCACAAAGCAAGCAAGGCGGGGGTCCTGGAGCACTAAAAGCTCCGCACATTTCTTCATCTGTGACCTTGCTGAGAATCAAAGAAAATTGATGTGGGGGATGGGAAGAGAACAATTCCAACTTGTAAAATAAGATCAAATAACCGTCTTATGCAGAGAGGACCTCAGGAGGAGAAGGGGCTCACTCAAATCCTCGTGCTTCTAAGTAGCGTGGAGCAGTGGCCACTTCCTCTGCGACGGAGGGGTCAGCACACAGGAAAGTGCAGGGAAGTGCTTCGTGCGGTTTCCACTTGTGTCCCTGGCTGGGAGGAGTTTATCTCCCTCTGTTTTTCACCTTCAGCCACAGACAACAGGGCTCACTGAGAGATGGGCCTCTTGAGTAAGCTGCCTGATGAGGGAGACTTGTGCTCAGTGCAGCAGTGTCCCTGGGAAAGGCGGAGGAGCACGTGCACCAGACAGAACGGACCCACTCCTAATGGGCTCAGGAGAGAATGCCAAGAAAACTCCATCACTGAGCAGGACCTACTAGGTTTCCAGGAGCAGGAAGTCCTGTGCCACCCATCAGGAAAAAAAGTGGATGCTGGCTCGACCAAGTGTCCATCCAAGGACATTTGGTCCTGCCCCAGATGGGAAGGAGGGAGGCCATGGAGAGCTTCAGGACTGGCACTCCTAGATTTCGGTCCTGAGGTTGTGAAGGGCTTGGACTTCCTCCCCAGCACCCTTCCACTCAGTCATAAAGTGGGGAAGTGGATTCTTCCTGGTGTAACCCAGCACGGTGACACTTGAGCTCCGGCCGCAGAGACAATAGTAGGCTGTGCTGGACTCCTGAGCCTGGAAGTGGACAACGAGGGCGCCTGAGCTGGCGAGCATTCGTTACTCAGCACAGGACACAGACACAACAGACAGCTGGGTAAAGACAATGTGGAACCTGGACACAGGGGAATACTATTCAGCCAGAAAGTACAGGGATGAACTCCCGTTGTCTGTGGGAGCATGGATGAGCCTGGGATGGTATGTAAAGCAAACAAGAAGACAGAGTTCGCGCGCTCTTACCCCGTGTGGGACTTCAGGCAGAAGTTCTTCACAGACACTAAGGAGGTCAGTGTTCTCCAGAGGCTAGGTTGGGCAAGGGCTGGTCAACCAGCCCCAGGTACCATGAGACAAGGAACAGAGCTGGTGGTGTCCTGCTGCACAGCAGTGAGACTCCAGCAAAGTCACATAGTGTGTGCCTGAGTGTTCTCACTACAAAGAAATTATGTAAGTCTAATGCGATGGGTGTGCTAATTACCCTTATTTTATTATTCTACCACATGCATGTGAATCGAAACACCATAGTATGCTCCACAAACATGTACTGTTTTATGTGTCATTGGAAAATGAAAGGAGACTTAAAAAACAAAACAAAATGTACTGCTTCTCAACAGGGGCCATTTTGTGCCCTCCTGGGCATCTTGCAACATCTGGATACATTTTGGTTTTTAAAACTTGGGTATGTGTAGTTGTATCGGCATCTAGGGGGTTGGGGCCAGCCTTGCCACTAAAGGTCCCACGTGCACAGGGCAGCCCATGACAATAAAGAATTATTCAGCTCAAACTGTCAGTGATGTTGGTGTTGAGAACCTGTTAAGAGGATTCCACTCCACCCTCCAACTGAGCAAAGAAAACCACAACAATAAGAGAGGGAATGAGAATTCCCTCCATTTATCTGACTACATCCCTGCAAATCCTCCTTCTTACCTGTCCATAAGCAAAGCTTACAGAGGGTTATTTTAGGCTAATTCATTTTCCTTTGACTTTCTGTTGGACTTTAATGTTCATCTTTGCAATTTTACCCTGAATGTGCACATTTGGTATTCTGGATTAAAGACAGAATACCATTATTCATTAAAAAAGAAAATAGGGACACTTGGCTCCCATACCCTGACCCTCAACCCTGGGGCTACGTGGTGAGAGCGGGGCCAAGTGCCCTGTGTGTAGACTTCCAAGTTTGCTCCCTGGGAAGGATGGGTTCTCTTCCCACACCTACAGGAGGGAGAGACCACCACCTCTGGGCCCGGTGGGAGGGAGAGACACGTTTGTTCCTAGCAGCTGGGGGGGAAGGATCCTGGCTTCTCACTCACTGTTTGGGCTGTAGATAAGTCTCGTCAAGGTCAAGCCAAGTGCCTCAGCCAGTTGTGTGACTTAGAGAAGTCTCCAAGTTCCCAGGACTCGCTTTCCCTTGGAGTGTGAACACAGCCTCCGGAGTTCCGTGAACCCGCTGGCCCTGGCTCATTCTCTGTGAAGCTGTACATTAGATTCACAAGACTTTCTGTGAGACCAGGATCCCAAAGTTGTAGATGAATTTATTCAGAAAGCCTCATCTTCAGAAATGGAGAAATACATCCTCTGTACCCAACAGTTTGGAAGGCCTATGGGGACGTGAGGAAAACGGGAAGGCCCCTGGCCACCTCTCCTTTTCCTTCCACGACCGCCCCGTGTGAAGTGGGTTCTGTTCCACAGAAGGGCCACATTGCTGCTTGTCCAGAAGAGAAGGTTCTGCCGTGCCATATCCCTGTAGGACTGTGCCACGAACGTCACCAGGATTCTCCCAGGTCAGGTGGAGCCACTGGTTACTTTGTTACTCCTATCGTTCACTCTAGAGACAGTCCCTCTGCCATGGTTTGTGTGGTTTATCTCCTCCAAAACTCAAGTTGAACTGCGCATGACATTGTGGCAGTGTCGGGAGGGTAGCTTGAGAGGTGCGTAGCCATTAATGAGGATGAGTGCAATCTGCACGCGACTGGATTAGAGCAAGAACAGGTTGCTATTTTGCCTCTTGCCTATGAACCTGCTTGCCCTCGCACTTTTCTGCCATGTTCTGACTCGGCATGTGCCCCTACCGAATGTCAGGCTTCCAATCTCCACAACGGGCCAGCATAAATCTCTATTCTCTGCAAATCATGGTCTCAGACATTTTGTTATAGCGATAGGAAATCCTAAGTCAACCTCCACCCAAATATTTATGTCCAGGTGGACCTGGACGCTGAAGCTAGCTGGAGGGAGCTCTGCTTCTCAGTTCCCCCAAATCATTTCCAACGGAATTGTCACATGGGCTCAAGAGACCGGTGACTGTGTCTCCACTGCGGCAGTCCTGTCCTGGGTATCTAAGGGAAGGTCACCTGGCCTTGCTGGATTCTTTCTACCATTTCCATACTCACAGAACCCAGCACCCCCGTCCTCTGAGCCCTCCTGGCATTTGGGAATTATTAACAGTATAATGCTAAAAATTAAGGGGCAGCCATTCTCCCGCTCATCCATGTCACTATTTTGAGATAAATCAGTGAAATCAAATAGCAGCAGCTGACGCACGTGTTGATGATTTGTGGAATCAGCTTGAAGGAGGAGCATAAACGCCTCGCTCACTGTGTCTTGGGGCCTTTGCTCCCCACTCACTGGGGAGGAGCTGAGCAAGAGGACCAAAGGCTAAGACTGGCTCCCGCCGTCCACGCTGAGCATGCCAGTGCCAGGGGCCACCTACTCCAACTTGGTTTCCCAGGACGCTGGTGACAAGGTGAACTTTCGGCTCCAGCACCATGCCACGCCCCTTTTGTCCAGAGTGACAGACAGCGATGGTGAATTTTATATATGGCTGCTCTTGACTCTGTTCTGAGGTTCTGCCATGTGACAAGAGACTCATCCTGGAGATTTTTTTCTTATTATTTTTGTTTTCTGGGGGATCATAAATAGATATTTTCCGAGTAGAGTGGGTTTAACAGGAAGCTCAGTGGAGATGTGAGCCAGGTACTCTCTAATGGCATGTGTGAGCTTGTGACTGTCCAGCTACGACCCCAAGTAAGGCCAGCCAAGCCCCCTCCTGGGACCGTCTCATCAGCGGCTGCTGGAGGAGCTCCTGAAGGGGAAATCTGTGCATGACTTCACCCCAGAACACTTCCATTGCTCTAGGTGAATTGTATTCTCTGGAAAAGTTCAAAGACAGAGCTCCAAGGTCAGTGGATGTGGCCCTGCTTGAAGCTGTTGGGTGAGGGTTTTGAGACTCTCCATTGACCTCGTATCTCCTGGGCCTCAGAGTTGAGGGAGTCATTGGAGCAGGGGACTGAGGACCCCTATGGACTGGTCACCAGTCTTCTTTCAAGATCCTGAGTGCCCAAAGCCAGTCACATTGTGACAGCTGGACAGAAGGCCATTTCAGGAAGAGTCCCCTTGGGACTCAGCAGGACACAGGACCCGTGTTACCTACATGTAAATGAGTTTAGAAGTGTTCACTGAGGGAAGGAACTTTCAGAGGGTCCCAACTGCCAACAAGACCATAAGATCCCTTTCCCCACAGACCTTATAGGTCATGGAGGAGAAGGTGCACCTGGAGTGGAATGAACAACTAGGGAAAGATGCATCCTGCTTGGAAGGTCTCGAGAAGTCTCCCAGGATGAAGACCATCAGAGTCAAAGCGTGAAGGTCAGACAAGCAGGCCACCTGCGTGGCCTGTGATGACAGCTTCAGTCCTGGGGCACACTCAAAGAGGAAGGACCTTGAGCAAAGGTGAGTGTTTGCAGCTGGAATAGCCCAGGGTCTATTCTTTCTTTCCTGCGGTGGGGGGAGCCTGTGACTTCCTGTCCTCCCCCTGCTGCAAGTGCAGAGGCCCTTAGACAGGAGGCAGTGTTTGTAAAACTTGCCCCCCACCCCCCCGCGCCTCCTCCTGCTCTCTGACCTTCTGGTTCTTGAGAATGAAGCTTTGCCAACTTCAGTGCTGAACCAGTCGTAAAGGAGGATCCTGCAGTCCTGCACGACTGCAGGCACCTCTGGGGTCCTCTGCAGTGCTCATGGCGGGCTGGCCCTAGATGTGGCCTCATTTTGCAGTGACTTGTTCATTTAAGGCAGGGGAATAGGTCACATGGACGCTTCAGGATATAGTGGCTTACAGAGGTTCAAATAACACACATCAGAATCCCATGTTACAGCACAAGGTTTTTTCATGAATATCTCCTGTCCTTAGGCTGCCAGTTGTGGTGACAGCACCGTCTTTGAGCCCAGGGTGTGGCTTAATGGTCCCAAGCACAGACTGTGATCGGTGATTTTGTGTCTTTAAGTGTCTGTGAGAAAGCTGAATGTGGGCTGTTATTTCTGTGGCTCACAGACCTCGCAAGAAATCACTTTGCATTCCTTACTTCAAAGTGCTTACCTTCTTTATAAGAAGCTAAAATTTCACCTGTAGGGAAATTGGCACAATTTCTTATTTTGCTGTCCTCAGTGCCAGGAATAAAAAAAAATGCACTTTCTGTTTGGGTAATTTTGCACAGCAGGAACTTTAAATTATTTACAGCTTTCCTTATCTGCAACCAGAGGAAATGTGCCACTTTCCAGGCCACAATTTATACTGGGAAATGTTCTTAGAAGAAATAGAAGTAAATTAGTGCTCAGTGTAAAACTCAGGGAAATAACAGAGGAAGGTCAAGTCGAGGTGTTTTTCCCTTGTGTTACAAGCAAGGCAGACGTAAGGGACCTGCTCGGGCAGTGGACATCAAGGAGAATAGAAATCACGTTGTCCTCAGACTCCTGCAAACAATTGCAAGGCCAGCCGCCGTTGTGAAGGACCAAGAGTCTCTATGAGGTGAACAACACTGGGTGTGAATTCGGCAGCGGTGCCTGTTAGGGCTGTTAGCTGGAGGATAGGTTGGGCCATGACGGTTGGTCCATGCCTTATGGGAAATGCCAGCCAAAGGTACGCATCCGGGAGCTCGGTCCTTGTGTTGTCCTGGGTGTTTGCACATATACACAGGTAAATGGAGGCATTTCCCAGAACCCGGCCACTCTCTCTGCCCCTTAACAGCCCTGTGCCTGGAGGTGCCCTTCAGAGGCTCACTAAGCATTGCTATCTGTAACCAGGCCTGGCCCCACTGCCGATTACAAACCCCACATTCTGGTTGTGAGTTGATCTTCTGTCAATTTAACCAGTAAGAATGGGCCATCAAGGTTAAGGTTCTGGACCTGAATGGCTGGGGACCTCACCTTGCTAGGGAGGAAGGATCTAAGGAGCACTCTAGTTGTATGACTCGACTCTGATCAATCAAACATGACAGCAATCACAGTAACAGCTAAAGCTCATTGGCCAGGGATCAATATGAGTACCATGGAGGGGTTTTCCCGCTGGATCCTCCCCTGATAGGCACGTAGACCAGGACAAATGTCACTGTCAGAGAGACTGAAGCCACACAGGTAGGCAGAGGTGTGCCAGGATTCTAACGGACACCTTGACTGGAGAACCACCCTCTCAGTGCCCTGCTGCTAAGCGGCAAGCAAGCCTGCTCACTCACAAGCCACCGTTTGCCATAAGTGATGAGACTCTCCTCACTGCCCGCTACACTATGAATATTGACTGCAAAAGTACCAGTAGTGGCTGAGAGCATTTCCTGAGTGTGTTCCAGCTTGAAGAATGTTTTCTTATCTTTATAAGGCTCACGACAACCTCAGGGGCAGGCTGGACACATGTTTTGCCTGATTTTGTGAGAGGATAGTTTACCCCAGGAACCAAAGCCTCAGCATTTGGCCATCCACCATGAGTCTAGCCCTCCTCTCCTGTGCTTTCAGATCTCCTGCCTTCTAACTCCATCAGACAAGGAGAAGCAGACAAGTTAATCCATGTTCATGCTCCTGGGTAAGAAGGGGCATTCCCTCTAGCCTAGAACATGGTGAGGGCCCCTCTCTACAGACGACTCCTCATAGGTGGTCTAGGAAGGACTCAGAAAAACAAATTAGAAATAAACATGGTAGAATCAACCCTCCGTACTTCAGAAACAAGTGAGAAAAATGGCAGGTCCAAAGGAAGTTTGCAAGGAATGTATGGAGATCGAGGATAAACATATTTTCAGAAAATGTATGAAATATTAAATATCATGAAGCAAAAGAGAAAAATCAGACATGCAAGAGCTCAGGGAAGACATATAATATGGGAGAAGGTGAAATGTAAAAGTAATACAGAGAAAGGAGAACGTACATCCCAGCACTCACAGAGGCTGCCAGCTTGGGAGGCAGTTGTCCTGCAGGTGCAGTGTGCCACACTGTGCAGGAGGAACTGTCCCCAAGGCCATTGAAACTACCTCGGCTCACAGAAAAAGAAGACTCCACTTTTTAGGAAGTAAGTAAGCGTAACTTTGCTCTCTAAGGTTAAAAGAAGATGTAGGATATCCTCCTCCTCCCCGCAGGCATATCCCACTTTGTAATCAATATCCAGCAACACTTTGAAAAAACTAATAATAAATAATAATACCTTATTCCCAGAATGAGAAGTCCCTTCAATTTTAGGAATCTTTTTCAGTAATAAATGATCACATTAATAGATAACAATGGGAAAAGGTAAGGCCTCCTACTCATTGTGGAAACATTGACAAATTTTTTTCTGCTAAAAAGCAAATTATTTTATTCATCATATTTTTGAACATCAGAGTAAATGTCTACAAACAGAAAGGGCAAATAACATTTTAAAATATTAGAAACACTGATAAATTTAACACTAAACTATTACAAAGAATCAATGTAAGTTTTTTTATCAATTTGAAATACATGCAACTCAACATAAAACAATTAAATTCAACCTGTGACCTCTGATTATTCCCTGGTTTGGAGTCAACCACAAAAGCCATTTCTTAAATGTCAGTTGGACATTCTAAAGTGGGTAATTATTAATTTTGTTATGTGTGATAATGATTTTGTGTATTTGTTGAGATCCATGATTTTATAAATAATTTAGTGAGTTTACACAGACACGCACACACACATTCTGTGTATGTTAAAATACTCACAGTGAAATATCTTGAAGTGCCCATCTCAAGTTGAAAGTCACTCTAACACTTCTAAAGATTAGAAACATCTCCATGAAGCATGTCAAAAAATTTCAGCTATTACCACTCTTACTTATCTTAACCTGGAACAAATTATCAATTTAATCAGAAGAGAGACAGAAATAAGCGGACAAATTTACATGTCTGTTACGGAGAAAAGTGGAAAACCAAGGGGCAACCGTGACAGCAAGTGCAGGAACAGCACCCCAATGTCACTGTTATGGTCTGGACACGAGGTGCCCTGAAGCCCCTGTTTGTGCAGGAATGCTCAGAGGTGAACTGACCAGACTCTGAGGTCTGCAACCTAGTTAACCCATTGAATGGGTCACTCACTTTAAAGGACTACTGTCCTGGCTGGCAGTTGTAGGCAGGTGGAACGTAGCTGGAGGAGGCAGGTCTCTGGGGACTATATCTTATTCCCCAGGGTCCTCACTTGATCCCTCGGCTTCCAGGCTGCCACGAGCTGAGAGCTTCCCTCCACTGGGCCCTTCTGCCATGATGCTCTGCCTCACCTCAGGCCCAGGATAGGGGAGTCAGCTGGCCATGGACTGAAACTCTCAAACCATGAGCCTGAAACAAACCTTTCCTTCTCCAAGTTGTTTGGATCACAGTGACCAAAGCTGACCGAGACAGTCACCGCTGCACCACTGACCGTGCCGCTGCCCTTGCCGCTGTGCACACGGGCAGCAGGAGGTAGCAGTGAGACCAATTGTGTGTGACATCCACAGGCAGGGTGCGAGTGGGGTACGAAGTGCTAACAGTCACCGCGAGGAAAACGTCAAAACACCGCACAGCACTGAAGTGCAACCTCCATCCTTGGAGGGGACTCTGCCTCGGTGAGAAAGCAGCCCCACAGAAGTACCTACGCCCCTGTTTAATCCACGCATCCAATAGCATCTTCATAGAGGCTCATAGAATTTCCTTGAAGAGAGAACAAATATTTTTTACATAAAATCACAAGAATTAAATCAACATAATGTTGGTGTTTGGAACAAACATGATTGGAAGGCATTAATAAATAGACCAAATCAGATAAGGATTTGAAGATATAATTTTTAAAGTAGGGAGAAGAATTATTAAATAAGATACATGAAGATAACTAGATAGCATTTGGAAAAAATAAATTGTAAAAAGCAGATTTCAATAGCTTGAACTATAAATATATTAAAAAGGAAATATAGAATTAAAAGAAACAGGAGATGAAGAATTCCTCTTTAAGCATTCCACAAGAATTGGATTGATACATGAAGTCCTGAATTGGGGAAAGCATTTTACCACAATCAAATTCAAAAGATAAATGACAGTCCAGCAAAAAAATTACAATATTTGTTGTGTTCAGTAGATTATTTTTCCTGAAAAACAAAAGATAAAATATAACAATACGAAAGTAAGCAAATTGTATGGGTATATATATATGTATACACACATATATGTATAGCTTCTGCCATTCCTCCGAACCCAAGTACAAGTACACCTCGCTTCTATCAGACACACAAAGATGCCCCTCCCCACTCCTGGAAATTTGAATGGTACCACCATGCTGTGGTTACATGTTGGATCAACATGGACCAAGATACACCTTGCTGGGGAAGACACTGGAAGAGACAAGGCCTGACGCTGGCAGGTGCAGCTGCTGCCTGGGCACCCCTCTTTGGGCTGGCATCCTTGTTTGAGACCTGAGATTGCTGCACCGTCACTTCTGACCTGGTGAGACCTTCCCTTCCCTAGGTGGTGGTAGTGACGTCATCTGCTTGTGCCACAGCTCGCTGACCCAAGCCCAGCACATCCCACAGTGGCTGACCACGTGGAACCTCATGGTCAATCCTAAATTAGGTAGGTAAGCCCCTAAGAAAGCTTGAGGGGTGCAGGCATTGCACCCATGGACCTCAGTAAAGCACAGCCCCAAGGGCCTTCATATCTCCCCCTTTCCCTTCCTTTCCCTCTCTGTCTGTCCCCACCCACTGGCTGAATTCCCTCCTGTCTCCACTCTTCCTGTGATTCCCTGTCAACATGTCTAATCTCTCTGAGAAATATGGAATAATCTGTTCTGTTTCATAAATTTGGGTTTTTACCTCCTATTGCATCTCACCTGATGAACACCCCTGACCTTTTCCTGCACCAGCTGGCCAGGGCTGTGCCAGAGCTGTCTATCCTGGTTTGTGATCACTTCACACAGAAGGAGCTCAAGACCCAACAAGAAAGAAGTAGTAATAGTGGAAGTCGGACTTACTTAGTCCATGGTTACTTAGTACATTGCTGTCATGATCTGAAACGTCCCCCAGAGACACATGTGTTAAAGGCGTGGTCCCCAGTGTGGTGCTACTGTGAGGTGGTGGAGTTTTTAAGAGGCAGGGCCTAGTGGGAGGTCTTCCAGTCATTGAGGACGTGCCCTCGAGGGTGCTATCTGGACCCCAGCCCCTGCCTGTCTCCCTCACCATTGGGTCCCAGCTGGGGGATGAGTGGCCTCCTCCACATTCTCCCTCCATGGTACACTGCATGGCCACAAGTCGAAGGCAACAGGGCCAACTGCCACGGACTAATATCTCCAAAGTGTGAGGCAAAATAAACCCTTTTTCCTTGTAAGTTGATTATCTCAGGTATTTGTTTCACTAACACAAAGTTAACACAATTATTTCTTATGAAGTTTAACTGTATTTAGTTAAATTACATTTAGTTATACATATATTTATAATGTGTAATACAATATACCAACATTTTATTAATCATCTATTGGTATTATATGATTCCATTATTTAATTATAAAATTAAATAATGTAGCTCTTTGATTTGGAAATTTCTCTTCTAGTCCTTCATCTACAATGTATTCACACACTTACAAACTCATGACCTGCATGAAGCCTTGCAAGAGTTTTTTTAATAATAGAAAGCTACTAGGAAAATCTCCTCCAACCCTAAGTACCTCTGTTAGGAAATGATTGAATCCATCATGACACATTCCTTTAGCAGCAGCTGATACAAAGGGTGAGGTCCGTCATTGGTATTGGTGTTGAAACATCTCCAAAATAAACATTAAGTGAAAAAAAACAAGGGACAGAGCACTTCTCCCAGGCGGCTGTCAGGAGTGGATGTGTCAGCCTATGATGGTGCCCTGTCAACGAGGAGTGCCCCTTTCCAGTAGGCACCCGAGCAGCTGGCAGGCGCTTGCTTACCTCCCAGGTGGAGCTGCAAAAAATCCATCACGCGAGACTCAGCCTATGTGGGACATGTTTAAGGATCTGTATCGTCAGTAACTTGCTGCTTGTTCAATTCTGGGCTCAGTTTTAGAGGGGGCAGGGCACTGGCTAACGCTCAGGACTTACCATATCCTAGGCACCATCCTAGGCCCTTGGAGGTGCCGAGTCCTGCCCGAGGTAGAGAGGGTGAGCGCAGATGGTGACCGTGGAGCACAGAGCATGCAGCTCCTGTGCAGAGGCTTGGGGCTGGCACTGGGTTGGCGTTGGCTCTGGACACTCCACCACTGGTGCCCTGGTGGAAGAGGTACCAGGAGAAGGAATGAGACCAAGGAACAGGGTGAGAGATGCCACCCGTGACTCGGTGATACACTGTGATCAACACCTCACATTTGGTGTTCTGACTGCCAGGTAACAGGAAATCAGAGGCCAGGAGGGACACTCCAGAGTCGATGCACAGGTTCATGGCTTAGATTGTGTGATGGTTTCACAGATGAACACCTATCCCAGACTCATCAGACATTAATTATATACATACAGCCTTTTGTATGCCAATCATGTCTCAGTAAATTAGCTTCAAAAGCAAAGCAGAGCAGGACCCTCATCAGCTGAGCAGGGAAGGACCTGGCAGAGACTCACTGGTGGAATTAAACCAGCTGATGGGATGGTTGGCTCCGGTAATCTCACCGTGCAGATCAAAACCACAGGGAGATGAGCTTCACTCCAGTGAGGACCACAGGAATCCAGCGGGTGGTTCGCAACGGAGAAGAGAGTTCACCCACAATTGAGCATGGGCTATTCTTTTTATCGTCATTTTTATGGAGACATTTGTTTTAGACAGTTTTTCACTGCTGTGACTAAAAGATCTGACCAGGACAATTGTAGAGGAGGAAAAGTTTTTTAGGTGCTCATGGTTTCAGAGGTCTTAGTCCATAGGAGGCTGGCTCCATTCCTCGGGGCTCGAGGTGAGGCAGACCATCATGGCAGAAGAGTGTGGTGGAGGGAAGTGGCTCACATGATGATCAGGAAGCAGAGAGAGACTCCACCAGCCAGATACAACATTTTTACCCCTAGGCCACACCCTAGGAACTCACCTCCTTCAGTTATCACTCAGCTAATCCTAACTAGGGGATGAGTACATTGATTGGATTAATGCTCCTATAATCCTATCATTCTCCTGTAAACTTTCTTGCATCGTCTCACACATGAACTTTTGGGGAACACTTTCCATCTAAACCATAACAACATTTAAGTATATCAATTGATGCATGGATAATTCTGTACACCCATGCAATGGGAATATTACATGGTAGAGAAGCTGCTGGTGGGAATGCTATTATATGCCACTGGTGGGAATATAACATCTGCAGAACAACCTGCAGATATTCAAATTGGCCAAACATGGAGTCATCAAATGACCCAGAAAGTTCACACCTAGGTAGGTATGCACCTGAGAAAAATAAAAACATGTACTAGCCAGCTTTGCAGCCCTGTAATGAAATGTTTGAAACTGGCTATGTATTAAGTAAATAGAGGAATATTTTGGCTCATGGTTTTGAAGGTGGGAGTCCAAGACTGGTTGACCTCATTGGTTTGAGCCTCTGCTGAGGATGGCATGTCATGGCCAAAACATGTGTCACCGTGAGTAAGTGGTCACATCTTGAGCCTGGAATAGTATAGGTGTGGGGAGAGGGAGAGCCTGTGGTCCCGCAACCACCTTTGAGGTCATCCTAAATGATCTCAGGATCTCCTAGTAGGCCCTGCCTCAGAGAGCTTCACGTTACTTCATGATAACATTCCCCAGGGGTCAAGCTTTCACCCAAATCATGGCAACATTTGTCTATATAAAATTTGCACAAGAACATTTATAGCAGCTTGATAATGACCCAAAAGTGTGTGTGTGTGTGCGTGTGTTGTGTGAGAAATCGAGTATATCCACTGATGAATGGATCAATGAAGTGTTGAATGGAAGATGACTTGAAAATAAAAATGGCAATAGCAAGGAATGGCACCTGCTACGACGCAGATGAACATGAACACATTCTGCTGAGTGAAAGAAACCAGTCTCACAGGATCACGTGTCACATGGCTCCTTTTACACAAGTATCCAGAACGAACAAATTCACAGACATAAATACATCAGTGGTGCTTGGGACCCAAGAGAGGAATGGGCAAGGGTGGGTTAATAGGTACAGCTGGCCTTGGTCAACTTGGGAAGCTACAGCAAAGGTCCACAGTCTGAGTGGCCTCAGCAACAGAGATTTAGTTCTCACAATTCTGGAGCCAGAGAAGTCTCGGATCAGGTGCTGGTGAACGTGCTCCTGGCTTGGAGAAGGCCACCTTCTTGCTGTGTGCTTACATGGTGGGTTCAGGGGCACTGATCTTGTCATAAAGGGCCCACCGTCCTGCACTCAGGTAGCCTCGTCACCTCTGCAGCACCCGCAGACAGGGGCTCTGCTCCGGCATGAGCTGTGGAGGGACACAGGGTGTCCACACTCGCTTTCTTCCAGGTGGCTAAAATGTTCTGAACTTGCTTGAAGTGACGTCGTCTGTGAATGGTGTGGAGCTGTTGGATCGCCTCCCTCTGAGAGGCGAGTTGTATGGTATGTGAATTTCGTCACCATAAAGCCATTGCTGATTTCTCTGGGAAACAGAAAGTGAGATTGTCCCTGAGAACCTGGGGAAAGGTGAGGAGAAGGAGACAGAAGTTGAGACAGCTGGTGTGGGACAAAGGGGACGCTGCCTGTGGCCTGCAGGGTACCAGGCTGCAGGCCGAGGGCTCAGGTGAATCAGTGTCTGCAAGCTGTGGTCATCCCAGTCCTTACTGCTGTGGTGGCCTCCTTCCCTAGTATCCCTCAGCAGGCTCGTCCTACTGGTTTTAACAGAGACTCAAAGAACACGGGTTGTTGTTTGACTTGCTGACTGTGGGGTCTCCCGCTGTGGTTGATTGGGCATGCTGCCGTAGTGGCTAAGTGGAGCCCACCTAAAGACCACCATACCTAGTGCCACCATCTCCAGGACCCCAGGGCCTGTGCACTGTGTCTCTGTCCCATCAGCCTGAACTCCAGGGTCATCATAACTATAATTCAGTGTGTGCCCTGGCTTTGTGGCTGGAGCTGTGCTCCCTCCCCTTGTATAGATTTTTTTTAAATTACATTTTCATAGCTGAAGAGTGTTACAATGGCCACTTTATTGAGGTGTTAAGAGACTTACTTAAGGCCCCCAATGTGCAGGCTTTGCTTTGAGGCTGAGGGGAGCCTGGCTCCCCTGTCCAGTCTGAGCTGGGAGAGGCGGATTGGAGGCAGCTCAGGAGCGCACAGAGCCCTGAGCCCCGTGTGGGCCCAGCTGCGGCACCACATCTGCACAGCACACAGCACAGTTCCACACAGCTATTTTGATTTGCAGGACATTTTGACAGAGACATTTGATGCCACTGTGTGACATTTGCTGGGTCAGGGTGACCCTGTCAACATGTAACATCACTGTTCCCTGAAATATCAAAAGCCTCTTCGAACAGGCGCTCCTGGCCCTGACATGTGTCTTTCACCTTTGTGAAAGGGATTTCCATTTTCTATTGTAGCAATGTTTATGATGTTTCTTCCCCCGCAAAGTTATTGCTTTTATAATCAGAAAAATAATAAAAAAATTTTTAAAAGCTTGTTAGAACTGGATTTACTTCTAAGAAAAAAGCAGTCCACTTTCTCCAAACTGTATTTTTAAAGCTCTTTTGTGACTTTAAATATACTACAGAGAGTATGGGAAGGACAGCTCATCATGACATGACACTTCCTGTCACATCTGGACCTAGAATAAAGGATAATTTTGTGGCACAAACTTCTTTTCCTCCCCATTTCCCAGGCCCCGTGGCTAAAATTTATGCACATGTGTGTTCCATCCAAAGGCCTATGTGATACCAGAGGAGCCCAGGCAGGGCCTGGCAGCATCGCTAGTGGATTTGGAGAAATTTTTAATTGTATCCATGTTTAAGTGATCTATCCACAAGGCATGATGCCTGCAGAATTCACAATGGAACATGAGATTGTCCTCCAGTTCTCTTCTCCAGCTGCCAGCTCCTTCCTTGGAGGCATCCAAGGATTCCTGTGCAGCTGTCCTTCGCATGTGCCAGCCAACAGTTCCACGCATGTGTGGGTATGATGTGTGGAGGAGCGCAACACACGCATCCATTAACACAGATAAAATGTAAAACCATGAATTAGGAATGTAGCTTATGTATTTTTGCATTAATGACAGTAACTATAACATTCTCCATGCTTGGATTTCAGTCTTTCCCGAATCCTGCTGTAATGAAAACTTTACCAAGTGATGTCATCTCATCTTAAATTTCTTAATGAAAAGCACACTATTATTTTATGTTCAACTTAGGAGAGAAAAAAAACATGTCACCAATTAAAGCATGCCAGAGCATCAATTGTACAAGTCGTCACAATTTTTCAGACAGGCCTTGACAACTGGCAAGATGCAGCATGTTGTTGTGTAAGGAGGGAGAGCAGTTCCGGGAGTGTGACCACCAGTTTAAAATGTGGGTCTACCTCTGATTTCCCACGACCCCACGGTGCCCACAGAGGCTCTGTCCATTTACACCAGGACCAGCCAAGCAGGCAGGGGCCCACGTCCCTGCATCTTACCAGATTCAGCTTTCCACAAACTTAGTTTGTCAATCTGATGATAAAACAGTACCTCAGTGTAGTTTCATTTTGCATTTTTTCTCATAGGAAGTAATACTAACAACCCTGAGCAGTTGTTTGACTCTTCTTTCCTGAGAATGCTTACATTCTTTGCCTACTCTCGCTTTTTATATAGATTCATAGATTTTTTTTTTCAGAAAGTTAGCCCTTTGACTATGAGTTGAGTTGCAAATACTTTTTTGAGTTCTCCATTTCTTTTATTTTGATTATGGTGTGCTAAGCAGATGAAAATTTTTTCTTATATAGAAAAATTTATTCATATTCTCATTTATGGCTTCTCGGTTTGTGTCATGGTAAAACGTCTTCTGAACTTCAAGATAATAAAACATTCACTGTGCTTATTGATGACACTTGGTATCTATTTTTTAAGAGCTTAAAGACACTTTATTAGAAATGGTTTTGATTTATGTTTCTGCAGGTAGAGTCATAATATTTCTCTCTAGATGGCCACCAAGCTTCTTCTATGATATAAAATGTCTCCATAAATGTACAGTGAGGTTCCTCTTGCATTTAGATCTATTTTTGGATTTTTGTATATTTGTCTATGTGTCTGTGCCATGAAGTTTTGATATGGATTTATAATTAATTTACTTTAAGCATATCTAGAAATATTCTCCTAATGAACTTTTGATGTTTCTTTTTTTTGGTACTGGAGATTGAACTCAGGGGCACTCGACCACTGAGCCATATCCTCAGCCCTATTTTGTGTTTTATGTAGAGACAGGTTCTCACTCAGTTGCTTAGTGTCTCGCCATTGCTGAGGCTGGCTTTGAACTTGCGATTCTCCTGTCTCAGCCTCCCTAAGTGCTGGGATTACAGGTCTGCGCCACTGTGCCCAACTTTGATGTTACTTTTTGATATATGACTGATTATTTTTCCTTATTTCCTTTTCCATATTAATTTTTGAAACATTTAAACTTCCCCTGATATGTGTGTGTGTGTGTGTGTGTGACCGTGTGAGGTGAGTCTTTGGATCCAAAGACATTATAGGCGCCTCATTGTCCATGTTCTTTTTTTCCCCCTCTCTCTAGGGTTTTAATATTTTTTTCCCTGTGGATTTTGCACATTTGTTATGTTTATTTCTTTGTTAAAATGATATTTTACATTGCAGCTATAAGAATTGTGTTTTGATCCACATATGCAGATGCTCCTTGACTTTGTCCTGATAAATCCATTATAAATGGGAAACGTCCTAAGTCAACAATACCCCTATTGTGGCTTGGATCTGGAATGTCCCCAGAAACTCATTTGAGGGCGTGGTGCCCAAAGCTGTAAGGTTCAAAGGTGGACTTTCAGGCAATGCTTGGGTGGTGAGCGGTCTGAGCCGATGGTTCGATCCACTGGTAGCTGGATGGACTGCTTGTTAGAGCAAGTAGGCCACGGGGGCCATGCCCTGGAAAGGCTTATCTTTTCTCTGGCCCCTTCTTCTTCTTCTTTCTCTGCTTCCTGGCTGTTTTCAGCTGGGCAGCTTTCCATCACCATACCCTTCTGCCATGATGTTTCTGCCTTGGAGGCTGACCATGGACTGGACTCTGAAACTGTGAGCCAAAACAGTTCTTTCCTCCTCTAAATTGTTTTTGCCAGGTACTGTGGTCACAGTGATGAAAATCTGACTGTCACACCATCCATGGAAGTGAACATCAGAGCTGCCCAGCCTGCCCAGCCTGCCCAGCCTGCCCAGGACCTGCTCACAAGTGAGCATCACAGGAGAGTATCACTCTGCCAATCACAATCCTGGGAACAGATCAAAACTCAAGGTATGCTTTCTACCTCATGTGTAGCACTTCGGAACCATCAGAAAGTTGAAAAATCAAAAGTGGAACCACCTTAACTTGGGGACTGTAATTCAAGTCAATTAACATATTTATCTTCTTAGAGATACTCTGCATTTGTGTTAGAAGGGTCTAAAGTCTACTCCTTCAGCAGAAGTCCCGACTAAAATTCAAAAATAGATAAAAACTATCATATATGGAATGCTCATCGTAAATTGGTGCCACAGTCCTTCCTGAGTAAAACTCAGATGAACTTTACCTGTGCATATCACACACATGCGCACACATGCACACATGCACACACATTTCTTTGCTCCCCTGAGAGCTGGTAGCTAAATATTTGCCATGGCACGTGGCTCTCCACCCAGCCATGCCCATGACAAGGCCAGCTGAGCAACACCTCCCAGATCTCAGAGGTGCTCAAATCCTCCCAGAGCAGGGCAATAGCTATAATCTGTTCTCTTAAATGCTAGACCTCCAAGGGCTACCTCATGCCTGCTCTTGCCCCTTCCAGTCTTCTTGAAATGGAAATATGACCATTCCTCTCTTTCCCCAGGGAGGTCTGACTGATCTAAGGGCTGACACAGCAAGTGGTTGACACAGACATAAATCCCTGTCCTTATGGAGCTTACACTCTGGAGAATCAGAAACCAGTAAGTTCTATAAAGAAGAATGGAGCAGGGATGATACCTGAGGATGCAGGATATAGCCCAGGTGGCAAAAGCTGCAGAGAGTGGCTGCATTCCACTGGCATCTGCCTCTGCCTCCTGGTGCCACCCTGAGCCCAGGTGTTCATCCTGTGTGACCCTGGCTGCAGTCTCCCAAACCCACACTGAGGCAGCTTTCCCTCTTCCCCATCCATATCCCCACTGAGCCATGTAGAACTGGCCTGGGGGACAGTCCTAGCTTATTATTTGCTTGTGGGTAGAACCTGATCAAAACTCTAGGGCCTTATTCTTATTTCAAGCTTTTACCCAACAGTGAGTTCCAAAAGGGAAGTGTCTGGAGTGAGTTCAGATGTCACTATAGGTGCATATATTTTTAACAAAGAAGGTACAATATTATTGGACTTCATGGCTAAATCATACAAGGCATGGCTCATGCACTTGGGTCTTTATTTAAACACTGCTTGCTCTATTTGTTATCTCTGGATCAGCAATGGCCAGAGCATCATGATTTGTCTTGGCCAGTGAGAAGAAGGACTGAGATGTATTAGTTTTTGATTGCTGCTATAACAAATGACCACAGACTTAATGGCTTACAATACAAATGTATTATTGCACAGTTCTGTAGATCAGAAGCTCAGCACAGCCTGTGTCTGCTTAGGACATCACAAGCCCAAAATCCATTAGCCTGCATGAGCTGTTATCTGGAGATGACAGGGGAGGAATTCTCTCCCAGGTTCATGTGGGTGTCTGCAGAATCTAGTTCCAGGCACTTACAGGAACTGAGCGCTCCATTTGTAGCTTCCACCTTCTTTGGCCTGTGGCTGTCTTCTTCAAAGTCAGCAGTGACGTATGGAAGACTGTTGGTGCTTCAAATCTCTCTGATTCCCCCTTGTGCTATTTTTAAGGGTGGCCATGAACACATTGATCTCATGAGACAATACATGGTAATCTTTATCCTGAGGTCATCTCCTCAGTAGCCTTAATTACATCCTAAAACCTCTTTGCCGTATGATGTAACATTTATGGGCACACCACCAGGGGTCAAAGTGATGGCTGCCAAAATTCTGCCCTGCAGTCCTCAGGGTCCACACCCCTGCTGCCTCCTGACATCCTCAGGAGCCTCTTCCCACGACAGAACGAACTCAAAGTCCAAATCTCACCCAGATCAGGAGCAGCTGCGGAATCCCTTCAGTACAGCTCTTGGGCACCGTTCTCACCCCTCCACGAGCCTTCCGCGAACAGCGTGGAATAGCAATAGGGCAACAGCCACAGTCCCAGGCAAAACAGCAGGAAGGGACACAAGAAGGAGCCACTGCCCCAAAGCAACTCTGGGATCCAGCCAGGAAACTGCGGGGGAACAGTGACTCACGGCTTGCAGCTCTGTGCTCTGGGCTATGTCGCCAGCTGCCTTTGGATCTGCATGACAGTTAGTCCTGTTTTCAGCCCATCGGTTTTATCCACCTACTTCCTGCCAACACAAGGTCGGGAGGTCAAAAACCCTTCTGCTTTTTGTCCTCTCTGTGTTCCTTTTGGTCCAAACTGGAAGTGTGTCTGCTGAGAGAAAGGTCTGCAGGCCTCACAGGGCTCTGGAAGGCCATGGGGTCCTTCCCGATCTACCATGCCAGCATGTGCCTGGCATTGCCAAAAGTACTGTCACCGAGCTCCTGTTTAGAATCCTTCCCATTCTTTTGTAACACCATAAACCAATACGTAAAATGAGAACACAGGTGTTCATTTGTTCAAAGTAAACTTGATCTCCGAGAATCTGATTTTAGGAAAATAACAGGAAGGGAAGTAATTTGATTCTCTTTTCTCTGGTGGTTACAGAGTTTGGACACCACTGCAGGCACAAACCCCTATAGCTCATTTGCTATTTGCTTTTTAACAATTGTGGGTCGTTTCATATTATCAATAAGAATATTACAAAATATCATTCACAATTCTAGTTCAAGAACTACTGGTTGAAGATAAATGATAAAATACTGCCCCATATAAATGACATAGGCATGAGATGGATTTAGTGTGGTTGACCTTTGAATCCATATGATGAAATTAATCACAAATTCTTTGAAAGCAAGAAAGGCTGGAGAAGAAAATAACTGGAGGATAAATAAAATATAAGTCAAATTAAATAAAAAATGCAAGAGTAAATATTGGGATCTTAACAAATGAGTAAGAAACGGTGTATGTAAGCATATGTGTACACTTATGCAAATACAGATTCCCATGGGCACATCACATGTAAACATAACCAAACATTTGTTCTGTTATTTTCCCAGTGCACTTGGGCTGAATCTGTAGCTGGCCACAAAATAGCAGAAAAAGTCTGCTATTCGTTCTTCAAGAGGTAGTATCCAGTCGGACATTCATCACTGCATTGCAAGAATCCCGGAGGACTTTCAAATCACAGTGCAAAGTCCATCCCAGACATGTTAATTCCTGAGATACTGACATCAAATTGTCTGAGGTTCCCAGGTGGATTAGGCTGGAGTGTGAATTTTTCTTGTCACCAGTATAAGAAACAATATTATTCTGAATGACTTATTTATTTATGAGTGTGTGGAAAAGATACTGCTGACAGAGGAGAATGGGCTTTCACAGGCTTTCCCTGGTAGGGAACTTTCTGTTGTCTTGTTTATTTGTTTTTAAGCCTGCTGAGGAAAAGCGCACAGCAGTCTGGACCCGGAAGCTGGTGGGGAGGAGGAAGAGGAACAGAAGAGTTAGTGTGGATGGTGTTCAGAGGGCTTTGGGGCAGTCGGCAGGAAACCAATGAACTTTGTGCTGTTGGGCATGTGATGGACACCCAGTGTCACGGGCCAAGCGGTGGTCCCCAAAACATGTATCTGCCTGGATGCTGTGAACGTGAACTTATTTGGAAGAAGAGTCTTTGTAGATAAAATAAGGTTAAAGATCCCAAGCTGTAATCATGCTGGTATAAGGCAGGCCCTAAATGAATGATTAAATGTCGTTAGAAGAGAAGGAGCGAAAACAGATGGAGGAGATGATGTGAGGTTGGAAGCAGAGACTGGCGTGAGACGTCCTTCAGCCCAGGAAAACCATGGGTTGCCAATGGTAACCGGAAGCTAAAAGGGAGGCCTGGACAGACTTTTCTGCAGAGGCTCCAGAAAGAAGCAGCTCTGTCCACACCTTGGTTTCTAACTTCTGGTCTCCAGAACTGTGAGAAAATGAATGTCTGCAAAAGAGATCCCACCCTTTAAAAGAGGCTCTAGCAAATGTATTTCTCCTAGTCCATAGCGTGGTGTAAAGCATCCTGTGAGAAAGGACAGAGAGGGTGAGCGGTCAGGAGACCCAGCTCGCAGCCTCATACCCTTCTATATTTGGTGTGCGTCCACCATGATGCTGGCCCCCATGACCCAATACCTCTCATTAGATTCCACCTCCCACCACTGTTTCCCTGGGAATTAAGTTTCCAACACAAGTTTTCCGGGGGTGGGGGGAGAGGAGCAAATTCACACATATTCTGTAGTATATGTTTCTTAAATTCTTACTCTGCCTGGGACCGATGGGGGCGCTTGGGATCTGACAGTTCATAGATGATTACAAAGACCTTTTCCCTCGAGAAACTTACATTTAGTCTTGAACATGGCATTCTCCTAAGGTGAGGAACAAAACATGTCAATTCACAAGGGTCACTCATAAGGAAGCGCCTGTGATTCTCACTGCAGGTGCACACCTGGCCTGCAGCCTGGAGCCAGCAGGACCCAGCTCAAAAGCAAAGGCTGACCCAGGTGAGCCATGGAAGTTGGGAGTGACCCAGCAGAGCCACCAGAAGCCGTGAAAATGGACTGAGCTGGGCATGACAATACTCCAAGGCCAGGCTGCTGGGTCTGCATGGATCAGGAGAATGGAGAGAATGATGGGTTACCTGAATGCCCTGAGCAGAGAAAAGCTGAGACCCTTCCTTGTGAAACTACCCTCTGGAATTAGCAGTTAACCAGGCTCCAGAGACACCTGATTTCTCAAGAAACTAGCATTGGGTCTCTTCTGGGTAGAGAGAAGAGCCCCCTCCCAGGGACTCATGGAGCCTTGGGCCTCCCTTGGAATCACAGTCAGACACAGTGACCATCAGGAGGTCAAGTGGTTCACCAGATCCACAGCAGGTGGTGAGCACACGCCCTTGAGCAGCACAGAAGTGGACATTGTTGGAACTGAGCTGGAGGCCATGAGTTCTGTGGGAGGGGTGGTCATTCATAATCTTGGGCCGCAGAACCTCCCTGCTGGGAAGGCGAAGCTGGAGGGGAGAATGATGGCTCATCAGGAAGAGATTGCCTCCAGGTGTTCAGACGAGGAGGCCTCGGGCTGAGGACCACAGAGCGAGCTGGGAACACCTGGGTCAGGTGAAACCAGGAAGATGTGCAGCCCGGATTTGCCGGCTCCACGGGGCCCTCACCTCCGGCGTGCAGCTCACCATGCCCGTTTCTTGGGACTGCATCACCACAAAGTGGGCGACCAAACCCCAGCTGTGCCCTCTCACTGTCCAAGAGAGCAGAGATCTGACATCAAGCTGGCCGGGGGCTTCAGACTGCTCTTGGTCTCTAGTCCTTGGCATCTGTAACTCCAGTCACCACCCCGTCTTCACGTGGGCTCTTCCCTCCGTCTCTGAGTCTTTTTCTTTTCTTAAAAGGACATCAGTCATTGTCCTTGGCCCACCCTACATCTAGAATGATGTCATTGTGAGACCATCACTTGATTATGTCTGCAAAGACCCTATTTCCAAATGAGGTCACTTTCACAGGTACTGGGGGCTAGGACTGGGACGTATCTTTTTTGGGAGGGATACTATTTAACTCAGTACATTGTCCTAACATCCACTTTGACCAGTTGGTCAAGGGGGACAATATTACCTCTGAAGGGGTAAGAATCAGTTGCTGAGGAACAAAGAACCCTAGATATTACCATGGTTTATGGACTCCAAAGCTCACCCCTATCCAACAAATCTTGTTCTACAACATTTAATTTCTCTCTTTAAGGGACTTAAACTTATTTTCTTCCTAGGGGGGTGATGGTGTGGTGGCAGAACTTTAAGAGGTCCCCAAGATTCCTGCCCTCTGGTGAACATGCCCTATACAGTCCTCTGTCCCTGAGTGAGGGGACAAACCCCATGTTGAGAAGGGGACTGGGAAGCATAGGAGACCACTAGTCACTAGCCCCTGAAAGCCCCTGGCTGACCTGGGGACCTCAGGTGCTGGCACCAGGCATTGGATCCTGCCAATACCCAAAGTGCCTGGTGGAGGGTCCCAGCCTCCGGGGATACCCTCACTCTGGCTGGTGCTTTCTTTTACTTGTGAACTCTGACTTATGCTGCGCCTGGACCCCTGAGCCTCAAAAACCCCTGAGCCTCAGATAGGTGTGTTGTTAAGCCACCAAGTTTGTGGCGGCTCGTTAGGCAGCAATAGTTGACTGACAAGAAGGCCTCTCTAGGGTGGGAGGTGGTGGTGCAGAGGGGAAGCGCCATGGCCAGGCTGAAGTGGGCCAAGTGGCAGAGGTGCCTCTGTCTCTAGTGCTCCAACCCCAGCAAGCAGGTCCTGGCCATGTTGGCCCCTCCTCCAGCCACTGCAAAGTGACAAAGTGACACCACTGTGCCAAAGGCCAGCACGGACAGGGGATGTTCAGCGGAGATGTAGAAGGTGGGTCACCTCAGGGACACATGGAGATGGGGTAAAAGCCCTGGGAGAACCCCAGGGCCCCCCTGTGGAGCAGTGGGGGAGGCTTGCACGGGGACACACACGGCTGGCCTGAGACGGAGCATGGGGGAGTGGGTGGGGACCTAGGATGGAGGCCCCCTCCTCACTCCACCCACGGAATCTGCCAGTCCAGGCCGCCAGAAGAAACGAGGGATGCTCCAGTCTGAGAGGAGGAGCTCACGCCAGGCCCCCACAGCTCCAGTCTGGAAACAGCTGCAGAAAAAGAGGTGTCAGTGCCTTGGGGCCACAGTCTGCCCTCTCCGCCTCCGTAGGCGGCTTCGGCTGGCTCCACTCAGCGTCTGGATCTTTGTGCAGGGCAGCAGGGGTGGTGGGTGGGCAGCACAGAAGGACAGAACGAGGCTGGGAAGAGGGGCTGCCCAGGAGCAAGCAGAGCAGGCCCGGGGGGCGGGGGGCAGGAGAGGCCACCGCGCTCGCAGGAGAGCCTTGGAGTTTGGAGCGAGGGCAGCGGGTGATGTGGGGTGTCTGATAAAGAAAGGCACAGAGAAAGGGGAATTAGGAGAAGCATTGTTGCTGGCTGTGTGCCCTGAATGGACTGCCCCTGCAATGTTTAAAGACTTCCCTAAAGATTTAAATTACATTTCAATAACTATCTAAAGTGAAGAGTTGTCACCACAAATAGACGGTCCTTCAGTCAAGAGCAAAAGCACTTTGCTTTTTGAGACCTGCGCACAGTTGCTTTTAAAGTCCACCTAAACCACCTTTCCCTCCAAAAAGGGAAGTTTCGATAAACATTTTTTGATTTATGTGTAGTTTCCCACAGGCCAGCAAGAGTTCAAAGAAGTCAAAAGGTGTAGCCCGTAGACTTTTTAAGACTCACCTACAACATGGTACTGAAGCTCGGTTCCTGAATCTCTGCATCGTGGTCCTTCTTGCCAGGCAGTACCAGTTTATCCCTGTTCAGATGTAAACACAGATGTTTGTGTATTTTCTAAGATTTTTCTCTGGTCCTCAAGTCCAAACTCATCTTTGGAGTCTTCAGTTCTCTTTGGCACTGTCCTTCCTGGTGCACACCCAGGTTCCCTCCAGGTGGAGGAGCACCTGCCTGCCTTTGTGGGCTGGACCTTGAATGGCAGAGGGGAGAGCCTCATCAGAGTCACTGTGCTGAAGGTGTCCTACACAGCGTACAGACCTGGAATGCCAGCAGCGTATATTGAGGAGTCTGTATTTTATTTTACATTTCTCTATAAAAACAAGTGTTGCGAAGAACAACATTAGTTACCATGAAGGAATGATTTCTTCCATATCACTATCTTAGTTCAGCTCGTTTTCATTTGTTCATTTCTCCAGCGTGTCTTGAGCTCCTGCTGTGCCCCGAGCTGGACTGAACAGGTTGGTCAACAGTCCCCCCTCGCGAGCCCTTGGCCACCTACTGCATACACTGGTACTTGGTTCTCTTCTGTTCCAATACAGGGTCCCACTCAGTTTTCTATTCATCACAAAACATTTTGTTAAAATCTGAATTCACTCTTCTATTTTTCTGAAGCTATAGTAACACTAGTTGTCATTTTAAGGGGCAAGCTGACTTAATATATTACAAGTTTAACTTGCTAGCGAGTTTTAATGCCAGCAGATTTTAAATCACTAATTTAAAATGGCTAAATGTGACAAAAAAATTGAAAAAGAGAAATAGAAAACTTAGGCACATTGACCTTGGGAACCTGTTATAAAACCTTTTCAGTTTTGAAAGGATGAAATGAGTGGTTGAAGGGAGACTTTAAAAAAATTATATACAGTTACAACAATACACTCAGCAAACTAATTGGGGCCTGTTTGGAGTAATGAACCAACCTGTCGTCTGTCACCAACACGCCAGTCAACAGGAACAATGGTGACATTGTGTGTTTCGGGGACAGGGAAGGGTGTGATGGGAAAATTATCCAGCAGTTGGCTCCTTCAGCCCCAATTCCAAATTGAGCCCTTAGTGGAGTATTTGGTTAGGCCTGTGCTTTCAAAATAAAGCAAATGCACTTTTAAAAAAATTAAAATAAATGACAGACAATGGCTTTGCCAGAACCATGTGGATTAGGTGGACTTAACTGTAATTTTAGACAAAATAAGGTTAATTTCAGGAAAGTTCCCATCAGGAGTTTTGAAAATTAAACAAAACACACCAACATGATGGGATTTCCATGCTGGTCACCCTGTGTCAAAATTAATATGTGGCTTCAGAGAGGATCAGCTTCCAACAATGATAAATGCCTGTTAAGACCACAGGAGGGCTGGGGTTGCGGCTCAGTGGTGCAGCACTTGCGTAGCATGTATGAGACACTGGGTTTGATTTTCAGCACCACATATAAATAAAATAAAAGGTCCATCAACAACTAAAAGATATTTTTTAAAAAACCCACAGGAAATCAAAAGAGCTAGAATTTTTGTAGGACCTTAGTGGTTTTTGACTGAAGTTGCCCATTATAAGTTAAAAAATAAGTTAAATTTGCATTAGGTCTTCTAGTGGACAGCCAAGCAAGTGCTGGGCAATACAAGTCAAGAGGAAAGAAAACAAAATAACCTACTTAATAGGAAAGCCCAAGGGGGCCGTGTTTCCTGAAGCAGTCCGTCTAACTCCACGTACCAGCATCGCCTGGTACTGACCCCTTTCCACTCAGAGCCAGCTGGGTCTGGATGGCATGACCACATGGTTACTGGCAAGTGTCTTCTTAGAGCTTGATGCTTCCCTGACCAGCAGACACAGTGCATGCTCCTCCGCAGAAGCCCCAGGGCTCTCCAATGGAGCCTCCCATTCCCCACCCGTCTTCCTCTCCAGCGAGTCCCTTATCAACAGGTGAGTCTCTTGTCTTTCCCCTTGTCTGTCTTTCCACTCACTTTAGCGCCCAGCATGGTCCTTAGGACTGTGTCCTCTTGGCACCTGTCCCTCCTCCAACCTCCTCTGCTCTTTCCGGGTCCAACCTCTGCTCCAGAGAGCACGTGTGAGCTTCTTGCTGCTCCTGTGATGGATCACCCCACCCTGTGGCTCTCGCTGTCCTGGAGGTCACAAGGCTTCAGTCGTTTTCTGGAGCTGAGATCAAGGTGCTAACAGGGCTGGATCGTTCTGGAGGCTCGAGGGGGCTCTGCTCCCTTACTACCTTGGCTTCTGGGGCCACTCTCATTTCTTTGCTATACCCCCCACTAATCTGCTCCTGTCTATCTGTAGTGATGATGCCGGGGCCCACTTGGGCAATCCAGGACCTGTCCCCATCTCCAGGGAACCAGTGAGCGTCAGCAGCAAGTCCTGTTCCACCACATATGACGGGTCCACAGGTGCAGGAGATTAGGTGGGGGCATGGTGCAGGAGGATCATTATTGAGCCCCCTCCAGGGTCCCCCAGACCCTCCCCTCCATCCAGCATCCCACCTACACTGGAGTCTGCGCAACCTGCTCACTGTATGACTCCAGCTGTGATGTGACATTGCTGATCATTGACTCCCTTGCCTGAGAAGTTTCCAGCCCTTGTGTGGGTGCTGGCCACTTGCCCGCTCTTGATCCTTCCTGGGTCCTTCTGTGCTCTGTGCCTCAAGACGGTGACTGGAACCTGCCCCACCAGCCGGCTTCAGGCTGGGCTGGGACAGTGGGAGGAAGAGGGCGCCAGGTGTCTGGGTTGAGTGGAGCCCAGCACCAGCTGTGGTGCCTCTGCAGCTCCCTTCTGCTGGTGGCCCCACGCCTGCCCTTGGCCCCCGGGGCAGGGGCCTCCTCTTGTTGCTGATCCCTGGGCGGCTTCACTTCCCTATGTGCTGTGGCAATGTCTCCAAACCAGCTTTGTATTTAATTCTCCAAATTGTGTTCTCTTTATTAAATTGTCTTCATCATGGGGAATTTGTTTCCCAGCTAGACCCCAAGAGATACACCATTCCAACAGTATTGGGAAGGTAGAGATAAGATGGCTCCATTAGGAGGTTAATAATGTGCCTGAAGACACTGGGATATGCCAGGATGTGCAGAGGACGGTGAGGGCAGGTGGTCAGGGTGCATCTGCGAGGTGTGGCAGGGACAGATGGGCTCTCTGTGGAGCCGTGAGCCTGTTGTGGACTTGACTTAGCATGACAGGGAGGGTTTGGAGAAAATAAGGTGGGCAAAGAACCTTCTGGAAGAGAGAAGATACCGATAGGAACACAGGAAAGACACTGGTAGGAGGGAACACAGAGCAGGGAGGGCTCTGGTGGCTGCAGGGCTACATGCATCCCCCACCCTAGGAGGGATGGATAAAAGAGGGCACCAGGGGTGGACAGGGCTGTGCCAGGTGACAGTAGCCTGTGGCTTCAGGCAGCAGGAGCTCGTTCTCTTGCAGTCCCGGGGCTGGCAGTCCAGCATCAACGCCCCAGCAGGGCCACGCTCTCTCTGAACACCCTTCCAGCTGCTGCGGCTGGTGGTGACCACTGTCCTTGTGTCTCATGGCTTGTGGTGGCACCACTCCAATCCCCCCTCTGTTGTCACATGGCATTTCCCTGGGAGTGTCTTTGCACCCCAATTCTCCTTTATAGGGGTGCTGGTCATTGATTAAAGACTCTCCTAAATCTGGTTTGATCTTATCTTGCAAAGACCCTGTTTCCAAAAAAAGTCACATTCACAGGTACCGGCGTGGACGTGCCTGGGAGCGTCATGACCCACTGTGATAGGCTGGCTCATGGAGAGCCGTGCGCGACGTCCCAGGAGAGGCATGCCTGGCAATGGGCTGTGGTTTCAGGAGGAGCTAGCCCGAGCAGGTCTCTTCTCCACTGTGCACTGTTGGCATTTAAACCCCAACATTCCTTTTCTTTTGTTGATAAAGGAGAAAAGCACAAGCAAAGCAAACCGGCGACCTCCCCTAATCCCATGTGTCCCTGTGTCTCTCTTTCCCATGGAAGTCAACTCGTCTACACCTGCTATCCTGCTCTGGGCTCCCGTCCACCTCTTCACCCACTGGATCTACACTCTGTTCCCGTGACTCCGTCCACTGCCTGGGCCATCGGCCAACATTATCCCATCCACTTAACAAAGGCGCTCCACTCTGCCAAATGGTGTCACCTTTCTGTCCCCCACAATGCAGCAGGTTCTCCAAAGCTGGTCTGCACCACCTCCCAGCCCCATCCTGTCCTTGAGGCCCCATGGCAATGAGCGACATCACCAATGCCAAACCAGAGTTCACAGGCACCTCCACGTGTTCCTCCCGCTCCTGAGGCATCCCTGCACCCTCATCACCCCGCCATCTCCCGGTTGCTGGAACTGTCTCCTAAGTGTTCTTGGGCCTCTTAGCTAGCAGCCCTATGATGCTCCCGGCAGCCACACTGAGCTCTCTGATCCACCTCTGCAGACCCCAGCACACACACACAGACCTGCTGAAGGCCTGGCTGATGGCTGATTTCTACTTCTCACGTAGGACCAATGCCTGCATATGCTCTCTGTGTGTATCCAACCCCAGTTACACTCCTTTTCCCACAAGGCCATTTTCCAATAATAGATCTCTCTTCCTGTCTCTGTCCTAGCCAGTGCCTGCCTGTCTCATGCTAATGAAGCACTAAGCAGAGGAGGAAGGGAAACCTGAGTTTTGCAATTATCTTTCTATGATGATGTGAATGTTGTCAGAATCAAGGCGAGTCCCTTTTGGGAAGGGCTGGCCAATAAACAAACAAACAAAGCAAGCCAAAGTGGTGTGAAATGGAGACCTCGCACTCTGGTTTATGACAAGAGGTATCATCAGACGTTGCCGGACCTGCCACCGGACAGGAAAGCCTGCAGACCTGCACAGAATGCTTCTGCAGGACGCTGCCCCACGGCTACTGCTTAATCTTGAGTCGTTGCCCGCTTGTTACTGATTCTTACAGCCAAGGATTGTTATTGTTTAAAAATATTTGACGCAATCCTCCTGCTTTAGTCAGCTTTTGCATCACTGTGACTGAAATGCCTGACAGGAACAGTTGGAGAAGGAAAAGTTGTTTTGGTTCGTGGTTTCAGAGGTTTAGTCCATGGTCGGCCAACTCCCTAGCTCTGGACCTGAGGTGAGGCAGAACACCATGGAAAAAGGGCATGGTGGAGGAAAGCAGCTCAGGAAGTGGCAGACAGGGAGGAGAGAGGACTGTGCTCACCAGGAACGAGATATAAACCCCACAGGCACGCTCCCAGTGACCCAGCTTCTCCAGCCCCGCCCACTGGCCTGCAGTTACTGCCTAGTTAATCACATCAGTGGGTGAATCCACTGATTAGTTACACCTCTCCTAACCCAGTCATCTCACCTCTGAACATTCCTGCATTGTCTCACACACGAGCTCTTGGGGGCATCTCACTTCTAAACCACAGCACCTCGTTCCATCTTTGAAAACTTCCCCTTGACTTCAGCCTTTGGAATACCCTCATGGTTCAGTAGCGAGTTTTAATCCACTGCAGAGCTCTTCTGTCCCTCACAAACACCAGCGTTCTTGGGAGAGCCCGTCTCTAATAGCTATTTGTGTGCACATGATCTCCCTTCTCCAGTTCTCTTTACTTAAGATAAGATGTGTGTGTCCCCCTGCCCACCCTTCCAGGCCCAGCTGGACCTGCGTGGCCCGCAGCTGGCCCAGCCCCACCAAACACACTGGGTCATTTCCTGAATGATGCGAGTATTGCAAATACCCGTCAGATCCCAAACGGAGGGGGTAGAATTGGCAGTTCAAATAACTCTTTGATTTTCAAACCAAGAAAGGTCTAATTTACATAAATGACAGAAAATGCGTGCTCCCTAACATCAAAACCTGGTGCCATCGGGCTTGTCCTGACCATCTGTGGAGGGACTGGCTAACCAAACGCACTTCTAAGAGCACATCCCAGTGCAATGCACCAGTGTACATTTTGAGAGACACAAATAATGTGAAAGTTCCTGATTGTCACCAGCACAGCCACTTTGCTCTCTCTAGACCAGAGCTGGTGGGTGCAGAACAACCAGACAGCTGACTCTGGGTGACTCAGCTCATTAAGGGAACAGAGGACACGGATGCTGGCTGTCTCAAGCACCACGCCATGTTCCTCGCCTGGCACCACTGTTCTTTCTGATGGTGCTCTCCATCTCCATCCTGGTGATGAGCAAGTCAAAGGACACTTAGTCTAATCCCAACGATCTTCTCCTGGCTCTGTGATCGAGAAGCCACGGATCCACGCATAGATTTCCTGTATGTGCCACTGGGGTATAAATTTCCTTCCTGCCAATCTCCAGGGGTCTGTCCACTCTGTCATTATTCATTCATCTCAGTACTTAGTCACTGTCTCATTGTGTCTTGGGTACCATGCTGCTAACTACACCTCCTAGGTACTCTCAAAAAGAGTCCCCAGATAACCTCTCTGGCTCTGTCCCCACTTGTGCTGTGAGGCTCCGGTTCCTCTGACACACCTGGGGGAACACATGGCCAAGGCCCTCTGACACACCGGGGGGAACACATGGCCAAGGCCCTCAGTCAAAGACACTTTTGGTAGGGAGAGCCCAGCCCGTGCCTCTAACCAGTGCAGCTGGCATGCCAGTGTCTTCGCTAGCGAGGGTGGTCACCAGATGCCACACAGCGAGGGGCTCATGCAAGGCACATGCACTCTCACAGTTCTGGAGGCTGGAAGCCCAAGACAGAGGTGTCGGCAGACGTCTCTCCTGAGGCTCTCTTCCCGAGAGGCCATGGTGCCCCTCACTGTGACCCACACAGACTTCCTTTGATCACAGATCTGTGATGGCTCTTCTTATAAGGACACCAATCTTATCAAATGAGGGCCTTAGGCTCTTATGACCTCATCTAACTTCCATTACTTAATTGGAGGCCCCATCTCCACATACGGATATACTGGGGGTTGAATCTTCAGCATACAAATTTAGGGGGGCAAAAACACGCATCCCATTCTTTCCACCGGGAGAAGCTGTGCCTTCCCTTCCTGATACCTGCCAAGTTCGTTGGCTGCTCAGTTTGTTCTTGGTGCTCACAGCTGCATTCTCAGTGTACCCCGAGAAATCAGGAGCTCTCTTGGCTGTGTTCCTTATGCATCCCGATGAGCAGGAGAGCAGACTGCAGGCTGTTGATTTCCCTTTCCAGAAGGAGTGCTTGCCTGCTCATCCTTCCATTCCTGGGGTCAAGAAGTGTCTGTGGATGCACAGTGGAGTCTGTGCCTGCAGTTGTTTATCCTCAGTGTCCTTCTCTTCCCCTGGGGTGATGGGACCCCAGTTTTCATTAGACCTGTTGTACCTGAGGACGAGACTGCATTCTCAGCCTCTCTTGCAGAGGAAGTGTTTGTCCCCACCACAGATTCCGACTGAAAGGTAACTAAGCCATATACGATGGCAAAACCAAAGAATGAACTAGAAAGAAGGACTAGAGCACAAAACCATAATGGTGAGCACAGGTAGGAACAAAATATATCAACAGATTGGACTAATGGTGAACTACAAAGAGCTGGGTCCTAGGTGACATGGTAATCACCGGTGCCATCCCTCTTCCTGCCATCTCAGCTCCCCCACAGACACAGGACCATACTGGAGGTCAGTCACCAGCGAGTGAATGAATTTGGGGGAGACGTGATTATCAGCTCAGAGGAACGTGGTCTCCAGCTGTACTCCATCCATTTCTATCCACAAGCCTCCATCATTTTGTTAGGTCGTAGTTTAAGAATTTCTTCTCTCGGGCTAAGGAGATGGCTTTGTGTTAACATACCAGCCTACTGTGTGCAAAACCCTGGGTTCCACCTCCACCTCCAAAAAGAAGAAATGAAAAATGTCCTGTCTAATGTTGGCATGCTTCACAGGCTACTTATTTTCCGTATTTGTATTTCTACCTACATCTTACCTACTTTACCTTTCTCACTTACTACTTCATGATTCAGAGCTATACTGACCCCACCCTAATGTGCGGCTATGTCTCATGAACTACTGGTTTTCTTAAGATCCATGCTCAACTCTTCCTTTGGGTTTTTTCTTTTTCTTTGACTTTATAGCAGAATTGGACATTGTCGGACAATATAGCAAAAACATGTTTGGCTAACATTTTTTGCTTAAAAATGGAAAAATAGCAATAGAAATTCTCAAATAGTCAGAACAATGGAATTCTGCCTGGAAATACCTGTGGGATGCAGCTGAAGCAATATCTAGGTGTCCACTGAAAACCTTTTATTTAATTTCAATACTTAAGGAAGATTCTATTATTTTGTCTTATTTAAATAATAGTCTCAATAAATATTTAAATAAGATGAACATATATGTGATTTAAATATTTGGATCAGGAAGAGTTGACAGAAAAGCCCAGGTAGTTTTAGGTAAAGGAAGGGTTAATGGAACCAGTGGGAAGGTGAACTGAATGGATGAAGAGGATCCGAGGCTCAAGTGAGATGCTGTATGCCAAAGACGGCGATCGTCGCCGAGAATTCTGCATTGCTCGGTCCATCTCCAGAGCTCTGGAGTGGTTGGGTGGAAGAGGAGACGCTGGTTGAGAGACAGGTAGCTACGGTTGGGTGGGAGAGCTACTTTTCATCTGGGTGGCCAGGGCTAACGACAACGCATTATAGAGTGGGAAGTGGAGAGAGAGTGGATGCTAAGCATTCTCACCAACCAGGCATCTGTGAGACACTGGACTTCATGCTGCCCCGGGACTGGACTTCACAGCTTTGCGCTGTGCGACCCAAGAGGCAGGCAACGCTGTCCATGGAAAAACAAGCATTTTTAAAGACTGCATAAAAATCGTGGAAGATGATGGAGGACTTACTGGGGAAAATGGGAAAGAAATATCTAAAAAAACAAGTAGTCCACAGAATGATCTGTAAAAGGACGGGCCACACACAACTTGTCCAGTAATTCAGGAATAAACCTGTTTAACTGAAAGTTACAAAAAGCAAAATTGCTAACTGTTATCTCATGATGAGGAATGGTCAAAGTGGAGACAACTGCCTGGTCAGGTCATTTCCTTTTGGTTCTTTCCTGAAAAAATCCAAGACATTTGGAGCTTCTTGTGTGTTGGAGCGAAGCCAGATGGGACTCCCTCTTGGTGGGTCACTCAAGATTGCTTTTGGGGCAAAGTCTGTTAATCTAGAATAATATTAGGCAGCTTTGGAGGCAATGCTAGTGCTTAAAAGTTGCTTTTTATAAAAAGCTATTATTTACACAATTCAGGCTAGTCTAGTATGGTAGTCCTGTTCCTGAGTCAGGATGGGTCACTCTGTGTTAGCTTCTCTTCAGCCCTAGTCACGATCAGAGACCGTCATTATTTGCTGATCTGCATATTGTCCCTCTTTTCCTGGTGAGCAAAGTAGCCTTGCTCAGATCTCTGCGTACTGGTACCCGGTCATGGACTGGCACACGAAAGCTACTTGATAAACATCTGATCAGAGAACGTGTCTAGTGTTCTTGACCCTCTAAGTGGTTAGTGCATCTGCTTCAGGGGATTCGTGGGCACTCGGAGTCTGTATGTGGACTGAGTCTGTCCAGGGAGAAGATCTTAGCCAGGCTAAAAACTGTGAGGGGAGCAGGAAGAGACAGGAGGTGCCTCTGCTTGCCTCCTCTGGAGCCTGGTGGGGATTTAGATGTGGTGCCATTTCAAAGAACTCTAATGTGCTTACTCTGTTGAAAAACACTTCTTAAGGGTTTTAGAAGTGGGTAATCTGGTTAGGTGTAAACCTGATAACCAGGCCTTAATCATGATATTTGATTGAACACGGTTGCTCTCCTACCACATCCACTAACAGAGGGTTCAATGCAGATTCTTTTAAGTTTTGAGAAATATTTGCATTTCAGAATATCATGAAAACATTTTGAAAATCCTTAGAGCACCTGAATAGCCCCTTCTTAAAGCAATCACTGATTTTAACACTAATGCTCAGAGAAGCATGTATGCACACCACACACACACACACACACACACACACACACACACAGCTTACTGTATACCAAGGAGGGGAGGGGAGAAAAAGTCAAGGCACAGTTTCAATGGCTGATGCACATCATTTAACTATATTATTTCTATTTCCTGAATAGGTAAGGTATAGTTATCTGATTACTGGTGAGATTATGGTGCGCTCCATTCTTAGGAGAAGACACTTTGAATCCCATGGATGGCTGAGACTAGAATACAAAACTAATAGTTGACAAAACATGCTGTTATTGCTCCTCATTCTGACATGGGATGAGTCAGTCTTCTCTCTGAAGGCCCCCCATTGCTCTCTGCCCTCACATCCATAAAATTACTAAGATGATAACCCTGAGGCCGCTTCCCTGGTTTCTTCATGGAGGGCCCTGGGCTCCTGGACATAGGATGATGAGACAGTCAGATGCATCTCCCCCTTCTCCCAAAATGTGAATTCTTGCATCCCCTGAGATACACATAGAAGGAGCCCATTGAGCCCTTCTGCAGGATCCCACCTGCAGCAAAGAGAAAGTTGGCCTTCCCTGTCCTGTCAGCCCAGGTGAGCTGATGGAGTCTCCTTAACAGCCAACACGAGACTCATTCTAGAAGGAGTGCAGATTTCCAAAATGTGAAAATCTACCTCAAAGGGCTCTTTGTAATTTGTCCTTTAAACTGGAGCAAAACATGAGTAAAGATGGACTTTTTCTTTTTCATTCAGGGGCAGAAGTGACGAGGGGGTAGTCTGCTTATTGCTTCTAACTTCCAGAGACACTTCTCAGCTAGTTAAAAGGACAAAATCTGCTTAAGTCAGGCTCTGAGGCCAAGAACTGGGGGGAGACTGCATGTTCGTTCACAGGCTTGTGCCCAAAGCACATGTGGATCTCTTCACATGTGCAGCATCTGGAATTTTTAATAATTAAAAGAAAGCCCAGAGCCTATCATGTCCTGAGGAGCCTTGAGGGATTTCAACTCCAGGTTCTGGGTGACCTTGGTGCTCAGTGACATGTCCAATACACTGGTTTAGATTAGGCTTTTTCAATCAATTTTTGTGGCAAGGACTGGCACATTGGATGTGATAGGAACAGATACATGAAGATGTGACACCTGAAGTTGAGGGGTCTCAGGTCTTTACACCCTGGGGATCATGTTTCTCAGGGATTAACGTGAGCAGCCAGTGGTCAGCATGTGCAAATGTCCAGCTCTGCACCATCATTTGTGGGGGGCCCAGATGCTCCCTTCTCTGCTGCCCTCTCCCACCCCTGCCCTGGTCTTCCTCGGCAAGACGTGCTGCACATCCCCTCCATGCCTATGATCAGCAGGCTCCATGTCTTGTTGGCATCCCTTTTTTCTATTTAGTCTGGCACTTGTATTTTCCTGACACTTCTATGAATGAGATGGATGGAGCCATGATTTCCCAGGAACTGGGAAACATCCTCCTGTCCCCTGACACCATATCTGAAAGGGAGGGTTTTTTTCCCCCACTAGAATTTCTGCATCTGGACTTCACTTTTGGAGCGTGTCTGTCTGCCTGCTGTTCAAAGCATACTCTTGTGAAAGGGCAGCAAATGTTATCCCCAGGTCCTGGCAAGCTGGAGGAAAGTTGTCAGAGGGTGGGGAAGTGCCTTGCAGCAGGCAGGACCTGAGCTGATTCCTCCTGGGGCATAGCAGGGCGATGCTCCCCACTCTGTGACACTCCAAGTTCATGATCATCCAAGAGCTGCATCCCTTTCTGTTTTCCTCCTTCTTCCAGGGAACCATAGAGATACTCTGTAGGGACTGGGACTCACCTGCACAGCTCCAGGTTTTTGCCAGAATTTAACACCTGAGAATGTTGAGCAAGAACAGCAATGGGCCTTTCTTGGGTCTTCCCTAGTAGTCCAAATTTTACTCCTCAATAAACATAGAGGAGTCCCCGTCCCCATACCTGAACAGGGCAACTGGTCGACCTGGCACAAAAAGATGCAGTTAAAAAAAAGGATGCAAAGATAATGGGAAGCTCTCTTCAGAGCCTCCAACGGGAAACATATTTACTTTGTGCATTTCTAGAGACATTCAAAACAATTCCTGAACATTAAAAATCGTGCACCCATTTGGAATAATTGAAACTGAAATGTGAACAGAATCACATCTCACTAATCCATTCACAATAGTAGGAGTCGCTTCTCATAGCCACAGCCAGATGGGCTGCTTCGTTTAATAACTTGAATGCTAAAGTCCCCTCGGGCAAAGAGACAGTTTTACCACCAACTGTGGAACATTTCTTCCCTTTCTCCTTTTTTCTGAAGTGGCCTGGCTTTGGTCCAGAGCTTCCTGAGATCTCAGCCAAGGCAGAGGGACCTGCTTGGTGTCTTCCCAGCTCCATTCCTCCAAGGCTGGGTCTTGAGGGCCCAAAGGGCATAAAGAACATATCCTGTTTTGTTCACATCCAGTGATAGCTCAATTTCTCCTAATTTATGGGAACAAAATATGCATGGCTATTGTACCTGACGAGCAGGCACAGGGACTGTGAAGACTTTGTCACCAAATAGAATTATCCGAAAAGCCTCTGAACCAAAGGCACTCAGAAGAACTAGTGTCAGGAAGCCAGCCCAGGCTGTGCGGCACAAGGCAATCCAGGAAGCCAGGCACTGGGGTCCCATGCTGTCTTTCAGGGGTGCTGAGGTCTCACTGCCAATCGAGTTTGACATGGTCCCATTGTTTGCCTGGCTTGAAGTTGTGAAGAGGTCAGGAGGCAAAGGTTAGGTCAAGGGTTTCCCAGTGAGAGTCAGGCATCTCTGAGTACTCATGAGATCTTTTTGTAGACCACGAGGTCAAAAACACATTTCTAATATCATCTCATCTGAAAGTTTTTTCTTGATGTGATGTTAATATGCTTTTTGCCATTTTTGCACTGTGTAGGTATTTGCACTGATGGTGTAAAAGAAATGGTGGGTGTATTTGTCAGTGTTCTGCAGAGAGACTGAAACAACAGAATGCAGAGTGTGCCAGAAGAAGAATGGGGGGGGGGGAGGTCAGAATACAGATGAATATGACAGGTACACATACATTTTAATAAACTGGCTCATGTGATTGTGACAGTTGGCAAGTCTGAAAGCTGAAGGGTAGACCCTCAGGATGGAGACCCAGGGAAGAGTTAAATAGAAAGGCCATTTGCTAGAAGGATTCCCTCTTTCTTAGGGGAGGGCAGTCTTCTCACTTCAACTGCTTAGATAAGTCCCACCCATCTTATGAAGGTCATTTGCTTTACTCAAAATCTACTGATATAAGTGGTAATTTCATCTAAAACCAGAAATATCTAAACTGATATCTAGATATATCTAGGCTGATATTTGACCAAATAACTGGCCACCAAATCCAACCTGAGCTGATGACCACCACAGTGGACAAACTGTTTTACCTGAATGAAGGCCACAGTATCGAATGTATTGGCAGTCATTGGATTCTTCACTGCTCTCTGCATGTGCTGTGAAAAAGTAGAAGAAAAAAGGAGAAATGAAATAAAGCTGGTTTTATTTAAGAATATATGAAATTATACAGAATAATGAATGCTAAGCCTCAGCCCTTAAGTTCATGTCTTTCAGTGTTTGGTGTGGAACAACAGGAGGGCACACTCCTGCCACAGGCCGAAATGAGGGTCTTGTCTCCAAGACAAGTGCTACTATGATGGTTTGAGTTGCCAGCTAAACTATCCACAATGGTCTTTTCACACCACCTTTTCCTGAAGGAACTGCTGAGAAATCACAGTTACTCTGACTTTGGAGGGTGGCAGACAGTGCCATGAAAATGAGCATATAAATTGTCTCCAAAGAAAACGACTGACAGTTTTAATTTTCAATGATAAATTTCAATCTTTTAAGTGGAAATTAGAATTCACAAAAATATTGAAACTGGCATTTTCCTAATACTTTTCTGACGTTACTTTCATAATTATGCTATTTTGATACCGCATGATGTGTAATTCTGTGAATTAGCATTTTCTAATGACCAAGGCATGATGTTGCAAAAAGGCATGAAAGCTCCATTTTGAGTGTTCAGCAGCCCAGTGGGTTTTGATGTGACAGAATATACAAAGCCATTGCTTCTGACCTCTCAGCCCAGCAGGTGCAAAGGGTGGCATCATGCCTGGAAGCTGGACTTCAAGGACAAGGCTCTGAGGGAAGAGTCTTTCCCAAGACAAACTAGAGCCAGGCTGTGCTATTCTAGCTTTGTCTAATTCTAAAAGACAGAAAAACAGTTTGGGTGAGGATGAGTTTTCTGAGATGTTGGGTCATTCCTCTGACCAAATCCTAGGAAAGGCAAGTGACTCTCTGCATCCCTGGGGGAACTAGAAATGGAGACCTGCCTGGCCCTGCAGCACCTCCTCATCTGCTCTTGTCTCTGCTTGTCCCGTGTGCCGTGTGCCGTGTCATCTTCTTTCCACCTCCTTCCTTTCGCTGCTGACTGTCCACATGGTGCCCACATGCACCCGCCCATCATTCTGTGGATTCTAGAGAAAGGCTCCATTTGCCTGTTTGGGTCCAATGCCAATTTGTGGACTGATCAGTTAAAGACAAGAGCATTGGGGAGTTGGACCAAAGGGATGTGGAAATGGTCGCTGGGGTGCATATCTGAGCGTGAGCTTCCTTTCTAGAGAAGAAAACCACAGAGAGCCGGGTAGCACCTTTACTTTGTACTTATTTGTTGATTTTTCTCCTCTGCTATAGTAAGAGCCCAATGTGGGCAGGACAAGTGTCTGTTTTGTTCAGTCTGGGATATAGATATTGAAATATGATCTTACTGATAGATTATTTTTATTTGACAAACACATGTATGATAGTAGGTACTCAACAAATACTTGCTGAATAAGCAGATTTACTCACAAAGCTTCCTTCTCTTACATGTAGAAACAGGGGTCCTTGAGACCTGCCCCCTTTCATTCAAGGGCCCCTGCCCTCCTCCTCCCCCACACAGCCACACCCCACAGCTTAGTGCTTTATCAGACTGTGTTCTGGGGTGAGCACATTTGAGTTGACCCCAGAATGACAGGTCACAAGCTCACCAGCCAAATCAGTGTAGACGTCCACTCCCTCTCTGGAACTCTGAGGCCAGAAGGATTGGACAAGAGGAAGAAAGGACACATTTTACAATTCTCCAGGACTTTAACCATGACAACTATCTTAAACAATTATTTTTATTTTAACTATGGCAGCCATGTTTGTCTATAACAGAAAATTCAAAAATTGGGGAAATTCAATTTTTGATGTTATTTGATAAACACATATATAATGCTTACCTTGGGTGAGGCATTTTCCCAACCCCCCTGTAAGTTCAAGACTGTCATGATCCTCATTTTTAGATGAAGAAGCTGAGACACAGAGGTTAAGCAATCTGCCTGAGGCCACACGCTGTCAGAAGTGCAGGTGCCCAGGTGAGACTTAAACCTCCAGATCTGCACTCGTAGGCACTGAGGAGAGGGAAATAAAAATCACGTGTGTTATTCAGAGAAAATGTTCAGATTTGTGTATATTTCTATTTTTTCTGGGATTTTCTCTTTCTCCTTCTTTCTACGGACCCATTCTGCGTCGTGCTGCAGATTGTTTTTCCTTTGTAACTTACTTCATAGGATATACTTGAAACTTCAAGTGCATCTTCCCCAGGCCATTCAGTACCAGCAAGGCAGGGTTCCATGGCCCTAAGCAACGAAGGCTCCCTCATCCTCTGCCCCGTGTGCGAGCCTCACACCAAGAGCTCAGCTCTGGACTCTCTGAGCTCTGCCCCCACGGGGATCATTGTGATAAGAGCAGCACTTTTTAATTTTTATTTCTGTGTGTGTCTATGTCTGTGACACTATTCCTCCTGGATCCACGTGTGGACTTCCATTGCTGTCCAGTGACAGTGCAGACAAGGACGACCTCATTTGCTTAACGTCCAGCGGATCCACGTTTATCACTGGCCCACTTCTTGCTACAAGTGAGTAACGCCTGACAGGAGCCCTCTCCACGGGAAGGGCAACCTTCCCGCCAGCCTCCGCCCCTTCTCCAGGGTTCCGCCTTACTAGGCGCCTGTCCTGGGGAGACCTATGCTACTCGAGCACATTTCCAGATAGCAGGAGCCATCCTCCAGAGCACGCTGGTTATTTTCATGGAAACGTAGCTAAAATTGAGCTTCTGTAGGGCACGGCCTTGGGCTTCCTGCTGCATCCCCGGGGGCCTAAAAGAGCAGTGGCCTGTGACCAGCACTGCACCTGTGCCAGTTAAGTGGGTGTGGTGGTGGAGGGGGCCAGGCAGGACCCCCGTCTTCAGGGTTCCCTTTGAGACTCTTTAGCTCTCTCACTTTCTCTGCTCTTCTCCTGTCCTGTCTGTGCCCAGGGCCATTGAGTGAGCAGAGCCTGGACAGTTGTCCCCGAGGCAGCCTCGAGCACTCCAGGACAGCCGGGAGAGGTGGCCGCTCTCTGATCTGTCTCTGTTCATGTCAGCTCTGTCTGATCATTGGTGCCGCCTCCTATCTGATGTGGGCTGATGACGGATGAGCGCTGTGAACGGCTCAGTTAGCAGGTGCCGTTTGTCTGCACCCCACAGGACGGCCAGGCAACCACGTGCACACAGGGGTGACAGCCAAAACAGAAGAGGGTCTCAGAGAAGTCCAAGCACTGCCTGGGGCAGAGGTGACTTCTTAAAGCTGGGACTACACTTAGAGGAAAGGGGACTATTCTATTTGGGGGGCAGCAGGCGTCCCAGATGCCGGGCACAACCCAACTTGCTGCCCTACCCTCCTTGGTCTGCATGTGGCTTGGGGTCCTCCAGGAACGTGTGCCCCGCAGGATCAGATTGCAAGAGACTCATGGGAGTAATATCTGTGAAGCAGGAAGAGAAGAGGAGGCGCAGGAGGGAGGGAGGGCTTCCAGACCCCGTGTGGCTCCAAAGCCTGCAGGACAGGGGGCAGGCGGTGGGGTTACGTACGGAGTGCCCAGGACTGGCTGCAACTCCCAGAAAGTCTCAGCAGGCTGAAGGAGCCCAGCGCAGAGACCCCCTTAGAGGAGGCTGGGGAGCGAGGAGCTGCCTCTGAGCCCAGCCTGAAGCAGATTTTGAAGATGCAGCAGGCAGGCTCTGTGTGCCATGATGCTGCCCACTGCCGCTCATGAGGAGTGGGCCGAGCAGAGCGTGGCCTGGCGAGGCTGCCCGCGGCCTCAGCCCACTCTCACAGGCACGGGAGCCCCTGTCCTCTCGGAGCTCATCCTGAACTGACCTCAGGTGACAGGCTCTCACTGCACACAAACTCTTGCCTGGCCTCTCCTGGAACGGACCCAGTTAGAGAGGGGGCCGTGGCAAGACAGCAGAAAGGGCCACCGGAAGCAGGAAGGCACATTGTGAGGACATTATTTTCCAGCCTCACCATCACCAGGAAAGTGCCCTGCCCCAGAGCTGGAACTCTGAGTAATATCCTCGAAGCAGGGGAAAAGGGCTCAGGGCCAAGGGCAGAGCAACTGAGAGACCGCGGCCAGCTGAATTATCACCCAGGGCCCGGCTTCTTCTCGCTTCCTCTTCTTTCAGGGGACACTGGGTGAATTTCTATTGTCTTGCACAGAGAAGCAATTGTTCCGGTGTTGGCTGGGCCAGCTGGGCTGGGAGGCGCGTCCGAGACGACGCAGTGGTCCCTGCAGCTGGGCGGCACACAGGCTCATGCTCTGCCTCTGCCCAAGCCCCTGGTAGCCTGGGCCTGAGCCGAGCCACAGCTTTGACATGATGGAGCCTCAGCTCAGAGGGCAGGCTTACGTGCTGAGAGTAATTGCAGCTCTTTATCTTTCCAGAATTGGTGAAGCTGTTCCAGACAGGTGGTCACACCGGGGCCTGGTCCCTGTCTTTGACTCTTTCTTGGCTGGAAAGCTCTCATCCACATTGTGTCCAGGCTGATACTACTCGGCTCCCCCTACCTTGGTCCTTCCCACATGCAATCTATCCCTTGTGATGCCACCCCTGACATCTGGCTCCACCCTGGCTTGGAACCACCTGGTCCTGCCGTCACCTGTGGATGTCTCTGCTTAGCACTTCACTTACTCCGTAGGTTTAACTGTCATTTGCTGTCGATGACAAATCCTGGGACATGTTGGTATAATTTATTTGTTAATTTTTTTAATAAATAAATCATTTGTCTATATTGTTAATACAGGTTTTTATTTGGAATTTGTGGTGCATATCACCATGACTGAAGTTCCCATTTCATGAGCTGCTATTGCTGCATTTCAAACATGTATAACTGAGCCCAACATAAACAGAACGCACTTTCTCTAATGCCTTCTCCCGCATGTTCTATTTTCAAACCCATCATCAGTGGACTGAAAAATCATCCCTCAAACTTGTGCACACAACAGGTCACACACTCTACACTAGGCTTTGAGCTTTGAGTCCTCTTCTAGAATGATTTACTATGGTAAACTCGTTCCCTTAGCTGTAACAATCTTTTCATTTATTTATTTTTTTTTGCATTTTTTCATTGTGGTAAAATATACATAACTTTAAATTTTCTATTTTCACTATTTCCTGGTGCAATCGGAGTCTAGCACATTCTTACTCTTGTGCTCTTATCATTACAGTTGAGCTCCAGAACTTTTCAACCCTCCCCCACCATCCTGCTCCTTCTGCATATTAAACATTTTCCACCTTATTGAACATGTGCATCAGAAGGCTGGGACATAATGCCATTTGGCTCTACAGGACCCTTTTTGAACACTCATATCTGAGGCATCCCTTACAACTGCCACTAACCCATGATGTCCCTGTCCTCAAATGCCTGAATTAGGAGGTTAACTTCTTGCCTTATCAGTTTTCAGATTTAGTTACTGGTGAATGAACTGCTGCTACTGATCTCAGCATTGCCCACGTGGCTTGGCAAGATTTGGCCTTGGCCCCTTCAGCACAGGAAGGTAAACAAGCCCTGTCCCAGGGGGACCACGCACGGTCCCCTTTAATATACCTCTTTCCTTCGCTGTCTTCATATGCAGCCCCTGCAAATGCCATCTCCAATCTCTGGTGCATGCACAGGGAAAAATGTTTCCTTGGGTAAAACCAAAGAGCTTCCTGCTCACAGGTGGGGCAAATATAAGAGGAGAGGATTCATAGACAATCAGGTGCAGTAGACTGGCTTCTGTGGACACACACAGTCACAATGATTCCCAAGTGCCAGGTAGACAGACCAGAAATCTCAGGGACAGATATTTAGCCAGTGAATTTGCCAGTGCTCTTGGGGTTTTGGCTAGCATGGGGGGTACATCTTTTAGAACTGTTGTACTTGTGATCAGGCTGTGGCTTGATGCCTAACCATTACTCCACCATCCCATATGTCTTTATCACACCCTTCCAAGCATTAGGGTTCCCACCCATCTGACCTGGCCAGGCCCCCCAATTACTGACTCCCTGCACACCTGAAGGCCTTCTTGGGGCCTGCATCACAAATTTACTCTGGCGATATTTGTTGATCTGTGTAGTTTTGACTTCTCCAATGACAAGCTGGTAACAACCATTGAGGCAGAGACCACACTCCTCTAGTTTCAGCAGAGGCTCTGTGTACTCTGCTGAATGAGCGACAGGTGGGCTGGCAGACACACCAGGCCTGCTGGAAACATGCAGGTGGAACTGAGTCCTCCCAAAGGCCAACAGGCCTCAGCAGACAGACCACCCCAGTGACTTCCCTTGCAGACGGGGTGCCTCAGGTCCAGCCCTCAGATTTGGGTCTGGATTTTGGATTCCTCACCCAGAATGATTGTGCCCTGTCTGCTCCTTGGTTGTGCACTTGGGATGCAGTTTGGTTACACTGTGAAAGGAGATCTCTGGACCAAGATAGGTCCCTTCAAAAATCTCTTTCTGATTTTCTCTTATTAATCTGTCTTTTGTTACAGAGATCCATTTCAGTTAAGAATTTGTGAGGGTTGAGGAAAAAAATCAGTTTTCCTTACAGCTCACATGTGATTCACACACACACACACACACACAAACTGGTTTTTTTCCTTTCCAATGTTGCATTTTTATGTCATTTACCTTAAGCATCCGAATAGGATCCTGGAAAGATGAAGGTAGTGGCAAAATGTGACTATTCTGAGTCTGTCGAGTCTTAATACCTGGGTGTTCTACCATGGGATGAGCGTGAGACTGTGCACCCCGTCAGGGAGGGCCAGCAAAGCACCTGGTATTTGGAAATAATAACTCTAGAGAAAGGACAACAGCTCTGCTCCCAAGAGCCTATTCATGTTCTGGGTTTGGTGGCTTCAGGACTGGGATGACCGGGGCCATTTTAACAGAGGAAGGTCACTTGAGGGACAATATGATTGTATGAAGACGAAACGTTTTATTTTTATTCTGCTTTTGGAGGCAAAGGGAGAAGAATGCCGCCATAGCAATAAAAAGGAATCCCTAGAGATCCTAGGCACGGCTGGCACACGCTTCAGGTTTACAAATGCAAGTGGAATGAGGCTTTGCAGGTTGCTCTGATTGGAATGTGTCCTCCCAAGTTCATGGGACACAGCTGGTACCGCTAGACTCTTCACCAAGGAGCTGGTGAGAGCCACGGCCCTTGAAGCTCAGGAGCACTCTACCTGCGACCTAAGTGGTTCCTGGAGTGGGTTTTGCCTGTAGAAGGTGAATTCAACTGAAATCTGAAAAGCTGTTCAGTGACATGCAGAATTCTCGGCTTGCCCTCCCTGTGTGGGCCCTGTTTGGATACTGAATATGGAGGCCACTTTGGGATGGACCCTGTGCATTTGGTAACTGAATCTTTCTCTGAAGCTTCCAAAGTGAAAACTCAACAAAGCAAACCTGCACTGGCTTTTGTGGATGTGATGTGCTAGTGTCATTTAGATTCCTATCATGTTCTCAGATGCTCCATGTGGGAGGGTTCCCGGCATCCTCTGTGTGCCCGAGCCGCAGTGAACACAGTGGCCTCTTTCCAGGCCTAGAGCAGAAAGCGGTGAGCCACTTGTCCTGAGCCACTTGTCCCTGTCCCTTGTCCTGAGATCGCACAGCTTTGAGGAGTTGATGTGCACAGAGTGAGTAGTGACACAGAGAATAGTAAAGCACGCTTCAGAGTGATGACATGGAGGGTTTCCAGTGCCTGGTGCTGGCCATCCCTTGTACAAACTCCTCCCTTGGCCAGCCCTGGAGGCCAGGCATCTGTGAGGACAGTCAGGGCAAGAGGGAGGTCTCATGTGTCACTGGCTGCCAAGTACAGGATTCTCAGGGGCAGGTGTAGAATCCCCTGGCAAACCTCCACACCTGTCCTGTGCTGAGATGGGGATAGCTACCTTCCACTGACCTCCTGGCCAACTCCAGATAGCCCCTGAGGGCCTCTTGCTGGCAGAATCCACTTGAAACCCCCTGATGGAGGAGAGTGAAAGGAAGTGTCCAGGCTTTGCTCCCGTAGCCTAGGGGAGGGTGTTGAGAGCAGCCACAGTACCTGTCAGCACACAACACCCAGGCCACAGAGACACTGCAGCTTCCCCTGTACAGGGAGGAGGCCGAGACGCAGGGGTCAGTGAGCTAGTGGCTGGTCAAGGTTTGGCACTAGTGAGTGCTGAACTTAGAGTCCCAACCCACGCTTCAGCTCTGTAGTGTGGGCCTCGAGCAACCTGGTGCTGCCGCCTTCTGCTAGGTGCCATGTGACAGGTGCCTAGAGACTGTGCTGCGGGGACACCTCCTTTGATTCTTGAAGCAGCCCAGGAGGCAGACAGCAGAAGGTGGGTACTGTTGCTTTCCCAGTGGACAAGGAGGAGAGACTGGTCACACAGAGCCTGGAGCCACCTCTCGAAGAGCAGAAGGAGGAAGTGGACCATGTTTTTCAGGGTCCACTGGTGCCCACAGTTCAGAGGCAGCTAAGAGATGGATGAAGGAAGGATGGAAAGAGAGACCTAATGGCTTCCCTGCCGGCTTTTAAGCCTGAATCATGACTAATGTGCACGAAAATCCACAAGATATTGAAGTCTGTGAATTAGAGCCAACACACTTCTTTAATATTGCAAAGTGAGACTTTACAAACACCTGGAATGGCTGGCTTTCCTGGGACATTTTGGAAGCGTGTAGAGTAAACATCGAAGGCAAATTGGAAGTTAAAGAAAAACGATTTCCTGACTACACCCTCCTGTCCAGTCCCTTCCAGAAACATCAGCAGCCCTCAAGAGTGGGCCCAGCACCCAGGTGACAGGTGAGAAAACTGAGGCTTAGGGAGTTAACTGACTCTCCTGATTCCCTGCCACAGAATTCAACACCGAAGCTGACAAGCCCACTCATTCCACTGGGCTGGTGTCGGCGAGGTGAACCAAGAACACCTGCAAGTGCTGTGTTCTGCTGTCCTCCTCCTGCCTTCTTGCCTGGCTGGACACTGGACTTCAGACATAGTATTGTAATAACTTCTTTTTAAAATTTATTCTAATTATGTTTACATGACAGCAGAATGCATTTTGATCCATTGTACACAAATAGAGCACAACTTTTCACTTCTCTGGTTGTACACAATACAGAGTCACACCACATGTGCAGTCACACATGAACCTAGGGCACTGTTGTCCATCACATTCCACCATCTTTCCTGCCCCCATATCTCCTCTCCTCCCTTCCCTTCCCTTTGACCAAAGTTCCCTCATTCTTCCCATGCTCTCTCTCACATTATGGATCAGCATCCACTTATCAGAGAGAACATTCGGCCTTTGGTTTTTGGGGATTGGCTTACTTTACTTAGCATGATGTTCTCTAACCATTTACAGGCAAATGTCATAATTTTATTCTCTCTTATTGCTGAGTAATATTCCATTGTGTATATATACACAGCTTCTTTATCCATTCATCTATTGAAAGGCATCTAGGTTGCTCCCACAGTTTAGCTATTGTGAATTGAGCTGCTATAAACATTGAAGTGGCTGTGTCACTGTAGTATGCTGTTTTTAAGTCTTCTGGGTATAGACCGAGGAGTGGGATAGCTGGGTCAAATGTGGTTCCATACCAGGTTTTCTAAGGAATCTCCATACTGCTTTCCAGATTGGTTGTACCAATTTGCAGTCCTACCAGCAATGTATGAGTGTGCCTTTTCCCCACAACCTCGCTGACGCTGTTGTTGTTTGTATTCTTGATAACTGCCATTCTGAATGAAGTGAGATGAAATCTTAGAGTAGTTTCAATTTGCGTTTCTCTAATGGCTAGAGATGTTCAACATTTTTTCATATATTTGTTGATCAATTGTGTATCTTCTGAGAAGTTACTGTTCAGCTCTTAGCCTATTTATTGATTGGGTTGTTTGTGTTTTTGGTGTTAAGTTTTTTGAGTTCTTTATGTATCCTGGAGATCAGTGCTCTATCTGATGTATGTGTGGCAAAAATTTGCTCCCAGAATGTAGGTTCTCTGTTCACCTCATTGATAGTTTCTTTTGTTGAGAAGAAGCTTTTTAGTTTAATTCCATCCCATTTATTGATTCTTGATTTTATTTCTTGTACTTTAGGAGTCTTGTTAAAGACATCAGGGCCTCATTTGACATGATGGAGATTTGGGCCTACTTTTTCCTCAATTAGGCCCAGGGTCTCTGGGTCTAATTCCTAAGTCCTTGATCCTTTTTGAGTTGAATTTTGTGCATGGTGAGAGATAGGGGTTTATTATCATTTTGCTGCATGTGGATTTCCAGTTTTCCCAGCATCATTTGTTGAAGAGGCTATCTTTTCTCCAGTGTATGGTTTTGGAACCTTTGTCTAGTATGAGATAACTGTATTTATGTGGGTTTGTCTCTGTGTCTTCTATTCTATACCATTGATCTTCATGTCTGTTTTGGTGCCAATTCCATGCTGTTTTTGTTATTATAGCTTTGTAATATAGTTTAAGTTCTCATGTTGTGATGCCTCCTGCTTTGCTCTTCTTGCTAAGGATTGTTTTGGTTATTCTGGCTCTCTCATATTTCCAAATGAATTTCATGATTGCTTTTTCTATTTCTGTAAAGAATGATGTTGGGATTTTAATTGGAATCACGTTGAATCTGTATAGTGCTTTGGGTAGTATGGCCATTTTGATGATATTGATTCTGCCTATCCAAGTGCATGGGAGAGCTTTCCATCTTCTAAGATCTTCTTCAATTTCTTTCTTCAGTGTTGTGTAGTTTTCATTGTAAAGGTCTTTCACATCTTTTGCTAAATTGATTCCAAGTATTTTACTTTTTTTTTGAGGCTACTGTGAATGAAGTAGGTTTTCTAATTTCTCTTTCCAAGGATTTATCACTGATATATAGAAATTCATTTGATTTATGAGCATTGATTTCATATCTTGCTACTTTGCTGAATTGATTTATTAATTCTAGAAGTTTTCTGGTAGAATTTTTTGGATCCTCTAAGTAAAGAATCATGTCATTGGCAAATAATGATAGTTTAACTTCTTCTTTTCCTGTTCATATCTCTTCAATTTCTTCGGTCTATCTCATTGCTCTGGCTAGAGTTTCAAGGACTATGTTGAGTAGAAGTGATGAAAGAGGACATCCCTGTCTTGTTCCTGTTTAGGGAGAATGATTCCAATTTTTCCCCATTGAGGATGATATTGGCTTTCAGTTTTGCATACATAGCTTTTACAATGTTGAGTATGTTCCTACTATCCCTAGTTTTTCTACTGTTTTGAACTTGAAGATGTGCTGTATTTTGTCAAATGATTTTTCAACATCTATAATCATATGATTCTTGACTTTAAATCTATTGATGTGATGGATTACATTTATTGATTTCCACGTCCAGCAGAAATGTTGAATCAACCTTGTATACCTCAGATGAAACCCACTTGATAGTGGTGCACTATCTTTTTAATATGTTTTTGTATATGATTTGCCAGAATTTTATTGAGAATTTTTGTGTCAATGTTTATCAGGGATATTGGTCTGAAGTTTTCTTTCTTTGATGTGTCTTTGTCTAGTTTTGGAATCACGGTGATACTAGCCTCATAGAATGAGTTTGAAAGGGTTCCCACCTTTTCTATTTCATGGAATAATTTGAGCAGTATTGGTATTAATTCTTCTTGAAGGTCTTGTAGAACTCAATTGAGAATCCGTCTGATCCTGGGCTCTTCTCTGTTGATAAGCTTTTGATGGTTTCTTCTATTTCCTTGCTTGAAATTGATCTGTTTAAGTTGTGTATGTCCTCCTAATTCAGTTTGGGCAGATTATAGGCCCTGAGAAATTTGTTGGTATCTTCAGGATTTTCTTTTTTGCAGGAGTATAAATTTTCAAAATAGTTTCTAATTACCTTATGTATTTCAATAGTGTCTGTCATGATATTTCCCTTTTCATCTTTAATTTTAGTAATTTGAGTTTTCTCTCTCCTTTTTGTTAGGGTGGTTAAGGATTTATCAATTTTATTTTATTTTTTCAAAACACCAGCTTTTTGTTTTGCCAATTTTTTGAATTGTTTCCTTTATTTCAATTTCTTTGATTTCAGCTCTGATTTTAATTATTTTCTGTCTTCTATTTCTTTTGGTGTTGATCTGTTCTTCTTTTTCTAGAGCTTTGAGATGTAATGTCAGGTCACTTATTTGTTGACTTTTTCTTCTTTTAATGAATGAGCTCAATGCAATGAACTTTCCTTTTAACATAGCCTTCATAGTGTCCCAGAGATTTTGATATGTTGTATCGGAGTTCTCATTTATCTCTAAGAAATTTTTTATCTCCTTCTTTATGTCTTCTGTTATCCATTCATCATTCAATAGTGTATTATTTAGTCTCCAGGTGATGGAGTAGCTTTTATTTTTTATTTTATCATTGATTTCTAATTTCATTCTATTATGGTCTGATAGAATGCAGAGTAATATCTCTATTTTTTTGTATTCACTGAGAGATACTTTGTGGCATAACATATGGTCTATTTTAGAGATGGATTTGTATGCTGCTGAGAGAAAAGTGCATTCACTTGTTGATGAATGAAATATTTTGTATATATCTGTTAATTCTAAATAATTGATTATATTATTTAGTTCTATGGTTTCTTTGTTTTTATTTGGAAAATCTGTCCAGTGGTGAGAGAGATGTGTTACAGTCATCCAGTATTATTGTGTTTTAGTCTATTTGATTCTCAAAATTGAGAAAGATTTGTTTGATAAATATGGATGCTCCATTGTTCGGGGTATAGATATTTATGATTGTTATGTCTTCTTGATGTATGGTTACCTTAAGACGTAAATTGTCCTTCTTTATCCCTTCTGACTATCTTTGGTTTGAAGTCTACTTCATCTGAGGATGGAGACCCCTGCTTGTTTATGTGGTCCATTTGAGTGGTATGTTTTTTCCCATCCTTTCATCTTCAGTCTGTGGACATCTTTTTCTATGAGATGAGTCTCTTGAAGGCAGAATATTGTTGGGTCTTTTTTTTTTTAAATCCAATCTGCCAGTCTATGACTGATTGATGAGTTTAGGCCACTAACATTCAGGGTTGTTATTGAAATATGGTTTATATTCCCATTCATTTGGTTGATTTTTGGTGTTTAACTTGACTTCGTTTCCCCTTTGGTTGGCTTTTTCTTTAGTGTAGTTCCTCCCTTTGCTGATTTTCATTGTTGTTTTTCATTTCCCCCTCGTGGAATATTTTGCCAATAATGTTCTCTAGTGCAGGCTTTCTTATTGTAAATTCTTTTAACTTTGGTTTATCATGGAAAGTTTTTATTTCATCATCAAATCAGAAGCTTAATTTTGCTGGATATAAGATTCTTGGTTGGCACACATTTTCTTTTGGAGCTTGGTATGTGATGTTCCAGGACCTCCTGGCTTTGAGGGTCTGGGTTGAAAAAATCTGCTGAAATCTGAATTGTTTTCCCCCTGTGTGTAACCTGTATCTTTTCTCTTGAAGTTTTTACAATTCTATTCTTATTGTGTATGGTAGGCATTTTCATTACAATGTGCCTTGGTGTGGATCTGTTGTAGTTTTGTACATTTGGTGTCCTGTAAGCCTCTTTTGATTTTCCAATTCATTTTTCATGTTTGGGAAATTTTCTGATATTATTTCATTGAAGAGATTGTGCATTCCTTTGGTTTGTACCTCTGTACCTTCCTCTATCCTGGCAATTCTTAGATTTGGTCTTTTCATGTTATCCCATAATTCTGGACGTTCTATTCATGGTTTCTTACCATCTTAATTGTGTGGTCAGCTCTATTTTCAAGATCATATATTTTGTCTTCATTGCCTGAGGTTCTGTCTTCCAAGTTCTCTAGTCTGTTGGTGATGCTTTCTATTATTGTTTCCTTCATTTCCAGGATTTCTACTTGTTTTTTTTTTTTTTTTTTTTTTTTTGTTTTTTTTTTTTTTTTTTTTTTTTTTTTTTTTCAGAGTCTCTATCTCTTTCTTGAAGTAGTCTTTTGCTCCTTGTATTTGCTCTCTAATCTCTTTGTTGGCATGATCAATTGTTGCCTGTACTTGTTCTCTTACATTTTTCTGTGCTTCACAGATCATTTTAATTATGTACATTCTGAACTCCTTCTCTGACATTTCAGCTGCTGTGCTATCAATGGATTCTATTGTTGTAGCATCTTGGTTTGCTTGGGGCATTTTCTTCCCTTGTTTTTTCATGTTCTTCATGTGTCTTCCTCTGTAGCAGTGCTGATCTGAGGTATTACAATTTCTACCTTATAATTTTGTAGTGTCCCTGCAGGTTACCAATACCTCACCTCTGGTGTAACCGGGCCTACAAGTACCTCAGGGAAGGTCTTCCTGTTCCTGGCTGTTGTTTGTATCTGGAAGTAGGCCGGGACAGCCATCTGTTTGTAGATGGGGGCTGCAGTGCCTTGTCATAACTTCTTACAGAGAGACTGTGTCAGCTGCAAATGGGAAATTGGTGAACTGTTAATACTCTAGTGGGGCAGCCACTAGTGATGTTGATAAAGAGTCTGAGGGCGCTCATGTGCAGATCTGACCTTCATCTACTCAGGTGGCCACAGAAGGCTGTTGTTACTTGGCAGAAATGACGCACTGTTCCTTGGAGAAGGGACACACTGATGTGACGGAACTGGGAATTCAGTAGTCCCTTGGGAATCAGTGATTACTTGGGTATAAGAAAAGTTGGAAAGGATAAAAGTGAGGATAGTTCTAGACTTCATTCTGCCCAGGATGGTGGCATGAGTCCTAATCAACCACAGCGGGCATGTCAATGCTTGGAACTCAAGTAAAGAGGTTGTAACAGAGTTCTTGCAAGTCCTAGGAGCCAAAACACTCCAGTAGCTTTGTACTTCTTGGAGGCTTAGGATCACCAGGCCCTCCTGAATCTGGGGAGCCACAAGTTGTGAGGATTCCTTGGTTCTCATGTGTTTGTGGTGTTCGTCCCCAGCCCCGAGTGTGTAAGCCTGCAGTGCCTGATTTCACTGTGTTCAGGATGAAGCTTCTGTGCATCCCTCCCTGCCCCCCACTCCATGGCATGTGCAGTGGGCACCGCTGTCAGCGTTACCACTGCCCAGCACCACCACACTGCCTGCCCAGGCTTCTCTCCTCCAGCATTACCTGCACTGCCTCCTATTAGAATAAGATAATACTGGAAGTCTTATGTTTCTGTCCCATGGAAAATGTCTTCAAGGCCTAAGCACATGTGAAACTTCTAAAAAGCTTAAAAGTTAAATTTGTGAGTAAATATAAGATATGAGAGCATGGGTTAGGACTTTTCAAAATGAAATATTAAGAGCATGGTTGAAATAGCATGGCAGGAAACTGAATATTAACTTCAAGATATAGCACTCTGGCCCATTTTTAGGTGATATCATATATTGGCATCTACATGCCTCCCAAATAAAATATGCCTTTGGGTAGAACTACCTAATTTAGAGTGAAGTTTTGACAAAATTACCACCAAGTCAAATGAAAGTGTACCAAAGACTCAATTCTGAACCACAGACCTTAGGTTTTAAAGCAATCAAAGGAGTGTACTCCAGGGCGCTCTCTGCCACAGCGCCAGGGTGGGATGGGGCACAGCAATCTCACCTCAGTGGGGATACCAAGAACTGCTGGAGTCTGGATGCTGGAGAGCTCTGGGTCGTTCTGAGAGCAGAAGGGGAGCCAAGGGGAAGGCTGGGTTCTGCTTTCTTTGCCTATGGACATCAACTCACAAGCAGGACTTGTTTGAGATTCCAGGGTGTGTCTGATGTTCTTCAGCACACTGCTGATATTGCTATTAAAGCCCAAGGAGTGGGAGGGACTGGGCCAGCTGTGTGCCAGCAGCTATTTTGTGACATACAACTTCTGGTGCACTTTGCTTCTGAGTCAAATAGAGGCTGCTTTTCAATGCTTTTCTGGACCTCCTTTCTCCTTCATGGAGACAGACCTCTTAAAGTTCCAGCGAGTACTGACCTGAAACGAGTCAGATCAGGAGGAAGACGTGCCTCAATGATTCTAGAGCAATATCGAGTCCAGCACAGAGCCGCAACCGGCTGCGCTCTGGGTCTACCTGAGATTCCAGTTTCTTGGCCTTAAATGAGTTGGAAGATGATGTTTGTGATCAACTTAGGTTGGGGCAGATTACAAATCTTTGGTGTTGACATTTTGCAATTTGGAAGCCTGAAAGTTCTTATTACATCATTTAAAATAAAAATGAAATATCTTCAGGTGTGAAAATCACGAATAGTGAATCCATCATCTCTAACAATTTAGATATGTTGTTAAATCTGTGTTACGATATGCCAGTTTCACTCCTGGCTGTATAAAGCATGGGGGCTTTAAATGTAACAAGCTTCCTATCTAGTGTTATTTTACCTTGCACTTACTATCAACCTTAAAAAAAAACTCTACTATTAAAATTGATGTCCAGAATTATCATCATGGAGCAAAACAAACCGGGATAAAACTGGCCTCTTGGGGGACAGGACACTTGGGCAGACACTCTGGGCTCATCCCTGGATCGTGTTTTTTTTCTTTCTCATAGATATTAAGTTTCTTTTCCTTTATCAGCAAAGACCTACTTTTATATCAATCAATGCACCTGCTTGGAGTTATAATGTGCAATCTCTTCCAGGTATAATTGTAATTTCCTAGCTAGTGGAAGTTCAAGCTGCAGAAATGAAATACTAATTAAGAAATTCCAAGCACAGCTGAATTGTGGCTAATGTATTTGGGGGGGACACAGGCCTATGATCTTGCATCCCTGAAGCCACGTTACCCAGGCCGCTGTCTTATTCTGAAAGAGCCTGGCACGTGAATCCTGAAGACTGAATTGTGCTCAAGTGGCTTTCATGGAGGGGACTTCAGTGCAGCCTCCTTCATTGAAAATTTAATCTGCTTCTGTAGTGTTACGGTTTAGATGTGAGATGTTCGCCAAAAGCTCATGTGTGAGAAAATACAAGAAAGTTTAGAGGTGAATTGGTAGGGTTATGAGAATGTTCAGCTAATCAGTGGATTAATGCCCTCATATGGATTCACTGGGTGGCAGCTGTAGGCAGGTGGGCTGTGGCTGGAGGAGGTGGGTCCCTAGGGATGTTGGGGTATATATTTTGTCCTTGTTGAGTGGAGTGCTCTCTGTGCTTCCTGGGTGCCTTGTCCCCAGCTACTTCTCTGCCACACATCTCTGCCATGATGTTCTGCCCTGAGGAATGGAACCAGCTGTCTATGGACTGAGGCTTCCAAACCCCTGAATCCCCAAATCAACCTTTTCTCCTTAAAACTGCCCTCGTCGTCTTTTGGTCACAGCAGTGAAAGAGCTGACAACAGCATGCATGGAAATGTGCTAAAAAATAAGTCTGCCTCATGGCAGCATCAAGCACGGGCTGTCTCCTCACCTGTCGCCTCAGTGAAGCAACGTCTTCAATGTGTCCAGACGTCACTGCCCCAGCCCTCCTCACTTGCTGTGGATCCACTTGTCCTGCAGAAACTGATTCCCACCCCAGGTGGCCTGGTGTCCCTCAGGATCTGTGAGAGTGTTATGTTCATGGTTGATCCACTCCCAGGGGGTAGCCAACTGGAGCCCACGGGCCAGCGCCTGCCAGTCAGAAAAGTGGCTTTAACATTTTGAAATGGTTGGAAAAAGAAAACTAAGAATAATAATAGTTTGTGTCATTAGTAGAGTTTTGTCGGAGGGTCATGCGTGCATTTCCGTGTGGCGTGGCTGCTTTGGGTGACGGCCCCAGCGTGCAGAACAGCAGGCCCCTCGTCCACGGTGTCTCTCTGCAGTTTCACTTACCTGCACTTGACCATGGTCCAAAAATAGGGCATAAAAGTTTCAGAAATAAACAACTCATGGGTTTTAATTGTGTGCCCCTCTGCGTCCTATGACAAAATCTCAGGCAGTCCAGCTCCATCTCAGCTGAGACGTGAATCTTGCCTTTGTCCACCCTTACAGGCCACGTGCCCGCCCATCGCTTAGTTCCCCCTCAGTGCGGCATCACTGTCACCCATCACTTAATGATAGGGGAGCCCCCAGGAAGTACCCCATCAGGTGCGTTCACCGTGTGAACATCACAGGGTCCCCACGCACACTCAGGGGCTGCATCGCCATCGTCACAGGTAATGTCAGCATACAGGAACATGGCTGTGTATGTGGTCCATTGTTGACCAAAACGTGCCACGTGGCACGTGACTGCACGTACAGGATTTGGTACCCTCTTCGCTCTCAGGCGTCCGCTAGGGTCTTGGAATGCATTCCTCCAAAATAAGGCATGTTGCTGAGGCTGGGACTGAGATCACGTAGCTCACCAAACCTGAAGTAGCTGCCATCTGGCCCTTCAGGAAGGCTGGCCGACTCAGCGGGCCTCACTCCCCATGGCCTCCAGCCTCCTGGGCCTCACCTGAATTCCTGTCGGCCTCCTCCCTGCTGGCTCCTTGCTTACATCATGACAAGCACAGGGAGGGGCCTGGGTGGGGTGTGACACCAGGCACAGAAGCGATCTTGAGGCAGGCAGTGGCACACAGGTGGACAGGCAAGGAGTAAAATTGGAAACTCAATGTAAAACTGGAAACTCTGGAGCTACTAGAAGAAGACACAGAGGAAATGTCTCAAGACATTGGCACAGGACACGACCCGTTAGATAGGGGCCCACATCCCAGAAAACAAAAGCAAGAGCAGCCCAACAGGATCGGATCACACTAAAAAGACTGCACAGCAAAGGAACCATAACAGAGTGAAAGGCAGCCGATGCAAAGGAGAAGATCTTTGCCAGGGGTTCACGTGACAGAGGGTCGATAACCAGGACATGCGAAGAATGCAACATCTTAAAAAAGAAATCCAAGTAATTCAATTAAAAATGGGTGAGCAATCTGAAGAGATATTTCATACAAATAGCTAAAAGATGTATGGAGAAATATTCAACATCATCTTCCATCAGGGAAACACAAACCCAAACCACAGTGAGATACATCTCCATCCAGTTGGAGCAGCTATTATGAAAAAAGTGAGACTGCTGGTGTGGATGTGGAGAAAAGGGAACTACCAGGCTGCTGGTGGGAATGCAGACTGAACAGGCCAGAGGCTCCTCAGAAAACCAACAGTGTCACTCCATGTGGTCCAGCCATCCGGTCTCTGGGTGTCGACCACAGGGAATGCATCAGCACACCAAAGAGATACCTTCACTCCTGGACACTGTTCACAGCAGCTGAGGTATGTCATCAGCTAGGGGCCCAGCAACAGATGACTGGATAAAGAAAATGTAACCATACACACACCGGAGTATTACTCAGCCACAGAGAAGAATGAAGTCCTATCCTTTGCAGCAAGAATAATAGAAGTGGGGACATTATGTTGTGAAATAAGCCAGAGTTAGAAACACCAAAAGACATATTCTCTCTCATAAGTGAAAGCTAAAAAAAAAAAAGTCTGCTGGAATGTACAATAGTGATTGCCAGAGGCTGGACAGGGTGGGGTGGGGGAGGTAAAGGGAGGCTGGACCACAGGTACCAAAACCTTTAGGCAGATGGAGTAGCTTCTGGTGATCCCCAGAACCGGCATGGCTTCAGGTCACAAAAGCCTGGTAGTTTATAAAGTCCTAGAAGAGAGGAGCTTGAAGACTCCAAAATGTACAGAAATGGGAAGGAGAGGGAAATGCTGATTATTCTGATTTGATCACTGCACAGTGTACGCATGTGTTAAAATATCACACTGCACACCATTAATACGACAATTACTGCATACTCATAAAAACTTAAAATTATGTTACTTATTTTGGAATATTCAATTTAATTGTTGTCAACCATAGTTATCATATTTTTAAAGAGTTGTATCCAGAGCCTCTGATGTTGGCTCCATTGCTAGGAGAAGAGTGCATGCTAGATCCTGAGCTTGCTTTGTCCTGTCCTCTCACCACCCTCCAGGGAGGAGGAAAGAGTCTCTTCACGCAGATATATAGGTCTGTATCTCATCTATCTCAAGACACATCTCAAGACATATGTGTATGTGTGTGTATATATATATATATATATGTATAAACACACACACATACACACATATACATCAAGACATATATCCTTTTGACATACATATGGGTAGCAGTAAATTAAAGTGCATGGATCTTTCATAAAAGGAAGGGTGGCTTTCATGCCATGATTTTCTGGAGGATGATGTTAACGGTAATATGACAATAATAACAAGAGCTGAAATCTACTGAGGTGAGCGTTGTTCAGTGGGTCTCATCCCTGCTCATTTATTCCTAAAAGCACCTCTGTGAAGCAGGGGCCTTTATTACAGCTACTCAGTAGAAGAGGAAACTGAGGCAGGAGAAGCTAGGTAAAGTAACCAGGATCCCGTGGCTAGTTGGTGTGGAGTGGACTCAAGACAGCCATCCTGCCCTGGGCTACTGGCAGGCTACACTGGTCACAGCACACAACAAGGTGGGACCCTCATGGTTCCTGGGATGGGTGTTATTGTGCTGGACTGGAGAGAGACGTGGATGGAAAATTAGGAGCCATGGGCTTCAGGCAGGCTAAGCTCACTGCCAGGGTCTTCAGCAGCCCTGGGGGCCCTCCCTCCAAGCAAGGCAGCCTCCATGTCTTCAATGGCTTTGATGACGTGGTTTCTAAAACTGTGATGGCTACAGTATTTTATACATTGACTAGAACTAAGGTCTTGACAAGAAGAAAGAAGTGGTATACAAATATTTTAAAGACAGCTGAGCGTGGTGGCGCATGCCCATAATCCTAGCACTTTGAGAGGCTGAGACAGGAGAATTGCAAGTTCAAAGCCAGCCTCAGCAACAGCAAAGCGCTAAGCAACTCAGTGAGACCCTGTCTCTACATAAAACACAAAATGGAGCTGGGGGTGTGGCTCAGTGGTCGAGTGCCCCTGAGTTCAATCCCCCCCCAAAAAAGAAAGAAAGAAATATTTAAAAGAACACACACACACAAAGACCGAATTCAAAACACTGATTTTTTTTTAACCAGTAATGAAACAAAAATCTATAGTGTAGTCAGGCATGTGGCACACACTTATAATCCCAGAGGCTCAGGAGGCTGAGACAGGAGGATCATGAGTTCAAAAACAGTCTCAGCAAAAGTGAGGCACTAAGCAACTCAGTGAAATCCTGTCTCTAAACAAAATACAAAAAAAAAAAAAGAAAAAAATAGGGCTGGAGACGTGGCTCAATGGTCAAGTGCCCCTGAGTTCAATCTCCAGGAACCTCCCCAAAAATCTATAGTGTTACTGTGTGCCCTGCACACAGAATGATTTGACTGCCCTAAGAAAAACAATTTAATTATTGAACATTGTCACCTTCCAGCTGGTTGAAGTTTTAATTGTCACTTTATGGTGCCATATTTAGGTGCAATAAGAGAAAAGGCCAGGAGTGACAGAAAGTGGCCCAGGCGGTCACTGGGCCTCATGTAAACCTGGGCATGCAAGGCCAGTTCCTGCTCACAGGGATCCCCCAGCAGGTTGAGTCCACAGCAGTGACAGGGTGGCATGGCCCTCTCCCCCTACAGCGGGCAATCTCTCCAGGGCACCAAGAGAAAGGGCGGGCGCAGAGGCTGGCTGGGGAAATCAACCCAAATGCCAGAGTCGGAGACAAGAGGGTCGAGGGAAAGGCATGTGAGCAGGAGGAGATGTTCCAGAAGAAGACAAGCAAGAGACAGCACTTCAAACTGCTCAAGGTGCCCTAGGTAAGCTTGAGGACAGTGGTGGCCGTTCTAGAACTCACTGGAGGAGTAAAAGCAAGTCGCAACTAAGGACATTTATTTTTTCTTTAAGGAAAGGTTATACATTGAACACACACACACACACACACACACACACAGATGTCAGACCAGGTGGACACGAGCTCCTAGACAAATACAATACTTAAAAAAAAACAACTAAGAACATTTAGTTAAAAGCTACTAGAAAGTAGGATAAGGAAGTGGGGAAGGACTCAACACAGCAACGCCTTGAAAATCCTATTTTATTCAACCTTTGCACTTTGAGGTTAATGGTTAGACCGAGTTAGTTTGATGATTCTCTTTTCCTCAGGTACTTAAATATCATTTCTAGCCTATGAGGGTTTTGTTCCTTTAGTGTTTTGTTATACTTTTTTTTTAAAAAAAATGATGCAGGTAACATGGAAAGTTTAACTTTGAAAACGCTGATCCTCCTATTACGTGCTAGCAACAAAAACAGCTTCCAGAAAATTCAGATTCACGGCTCAGCTGATTCTACCCAGGGGAGAGACTCGGGGAAAGAGTAGAGATGAGGAAGGGAAGTGGCTGGAGGCTCTATTTCAGAAAGTGGGGAGAAAAGAATGGTGCGCCTCACGTGGCCAGTGCCTTCCCAGTTCATGACTCTTCCATCAAAGTTCCCCGTCACCTGGACCAAGCAGGAATAGCTGTGCTTGCCTGGGCCTCCCAAGCAAACCCACACGTAAGCCTGTGCACACGTCTGCCACCAGGTGGTGCCCAACCTCAGGCTGCCCAGCCTGGGCTGGCAGTGCAGACCCCAGGGACAGCAAGGTCCTGCCTGGTCATTCATTAGCCTCACAAGCATGCCACCCTGCATTTATGCTATTGATTTCCTTTAAGCAGTTTTTTTCTTTCATTCTTGGAGTTCAACAAATTTGAAAAGGCACACGACCCCATCCCTTCCCATCCCCAACTTGCACTTTCCAAGAGCAGATAATTTTCTATCTGGGAGTCTTTTCCGCTGCTATTTACCTCCATATATGTCAACAGCCTGTCTCTATCATGGTCTCTTCATTTTTTTCAGTTGGAGAAACTATCTGCTGACTTCCTATTCTGCCACCAAGGAGCCGCCGCCCCTTCTTGCCGCCTTGCAGTAACTCCCTGCTAATTCAGCTTCGGTATTTACACGGTCACTGTGCAAATATCAGTCACAGTTGAGACAATAGAGTTCTAAGATCACATTTTCTTCCTTGCACAAATTTTGTTATTCCTGAAGTTAAGAGGGGCTTCATTTCTCCCATTTATTTTGTTTCCTACAGAACAGTCATTAATTAATCCCTTATCTTCAAACACAAGTACCCATCTCCCAATGCATATATCTTCACTTAAATCCCTTTTTCCTGTTTTCAGAGCGGCAAGCAGACCACTTGCAGGGTTTCTCTGGGTTCACGGCTCACTCTATGTTCATCAGAGTCCCCTGCTGGGATCTAGGAGATGTCCTGCCAGGCTGCCTGGGGAAGTGGGTACTTGAGGTGACCCTGAAGACCATGCCTGGTGCCTCCACGTCTGAAATCATTCCCAGCTCTCCTAGTATGTCCCTTGGGCTCCTCCCCAGGGACAAAGTCTCCAGTGTCCTGAGGCTTAAATCTGCCAGCAGTAAATGTCCCTTTCTTGGCTTTTCCTATTCTATCCTCAGTTTCTGGCTGTGTTCACCTCTCTTCCATTTTCTTTCTTTGTTTTTGTTTTATTTTGTTTTTTGACTCAATTCTTTGGCTATCATTGGAGTGAGTTTCCTAAGGGGAGCTAGTGTCCAGCTCTCCATGGTTAACTGGGAAGCCCCTGGCTTCTACCATCTTCTTTATACCTTTGACCTGTAGGGATTAATCTGCAAAGAATTGGGGGAATGTTACTAAAATTGATAGGTCATGTGGGGCCAAAGTTGGCCGGCAAGACACAGTCCATAATGACAGAACAGAGGCCTGCCTTTGGAAGGACTGGGTATTGCTCGTTAGCTACTTGCCGAACAGGCCACCTTTCTCCACATCAGACTCTCCCTCTGCAAAATGAGGCTCATCTACCAAGGCCCACATCATAGGCCATCGTGGGGGTGATGAAGACCAACCACTTATGCTAAGATACTCAGAAACGCCAGGGGTGCTCAATTAAAGGCAGCCTAGTTTGATCATCTATCTTAAAGTCACCAAGCTTATGAATGCAGTATAATACTTTTATAGCTTCTTGAAAAATAGATGCTATAAACACCAAAGATGTAAAGTCAGCCTCCGGTGAGGAAGCGGAAAACAGGAGGACCGCCAGCTGTTTAATTCTTCCCGGCCAGTCTCACACCTGGGCGCAGCCCGTGCCCTCGCTCGCGGCTCACCGTGGATCCGCGGCCGCTGATCCAGGACCGCCGAGAGCCCGGCGGCCGAGCGGCGGAGGGCGGCTGGCCTCGGGGCGGAGGGCTCGAGGGCAGGGAAGGCCGGCGGCGGGGAAGGACCAGCGTAGGCGCGGAGGCCGCTCGCTGCGGATTCCGGGCGCCGGTGCCGGATGAGCTGGCGACCCGCGGGCGGCCCGCTGAGTGGACGGCGCACCTGGGCTGGGGCCGCGGCGGTGGGCGCACGGGTGCCGGGACGCGGGAGCGCAGCCCTGGTCCCGGAGCCCTGGTCCCCGAGCCCGCGAGACGCGCGTCCAGGGCGGGCAGGTGGCGGAGCGCCGGGGCGAGGCCGGCGCGAGGCTCGCTGGCTCTGGAGGCCGGGGGCGGCAGGGACGTGTGGACGCTGGCCCTCTCCCTGTTCCGGAGCTCGTGATGGCCAGCGATGCGGCCTCGCGCTGTGCTTGGGCGACCTTTCTGTTAATTAAAGGGTACCCTAAAGTGGGCATCAACCTTCTAAAGAGAATTTTAATTAGGTGTCCCCCACTTTTGTGCCACAAGCTGATAAATAAGTACCAAAAATAAAAAAATGTTTTCCAAACTAGATACCCTGGCAAAGCTATGGCCCTAATCCCACTTTCCATAGATGGCCTTTTATTTTCTCGGTAATCCTGCCCCTCCACCCCGCACTGACCTGTCCCCTCTCTTGAGAACTTTTCCGAAGACCCTGTATGGCGCACCAGCTTCTGCTGTGCGGCGACTGGAGGATGCCGGATTCTGGGGCTGTGGGAAGTAGAGGCGCTGGACCTGAAGTCGTCGCCGGCGCTTGGGATGGAGCCAGGTGGCTTAGGATGGAGCAGAGGAGATGGTGTCCCTGCACACAGGCTTGTGAGAACTGACACCCACCCAGTCGTGGTCTTCACCCACGTTTTGGTTTTGCTTTGCTGTTCTTGGTTTCGCTCTTGAGAGCATCAGTGTGAAGTCCTTCCCGGGCAGAGGAACCAAAGTGGACTCTTTCCGGTCATCGCCAGCAGGTTGTTCCTTTCTGGTACACAGGATATGTGCCTTGAGCTCTTGTATCTTAAACTGTTATTCAAGCTCTGTCAGAATTCCGTCACTTTGTCCTTCTGCTTGTCTTGGGTCTCCTTTGAGCGCAGTCTTCTCCATGCTCTCCCCCTTAGTGATTTCTAGAAACAAGTCTGCCTACGGACTCACAGTTGTCTGTTAGCAAGCCTGCACAAATAAGAGAAGCCCGTTAAAGATTGGTCTTCAAAAAATCAGCTCTGACCTTCACACATGGCTCTCAAAATTATGTACCCACCATGGACTTCAGTCATCCAGTTCCTCAGAAAAGTAACAACAGTTAGGAAACAACTTAGCATTTCCACTCCTGGATAGAGCTATCCAGGAGAAACAAAGACAAATGTCCACCCCAAAATGTGTACATGAATATTCATTGTAACATTATTCATAATAGCCCAAAGTGGAAACAACTGAAATGTTCATATACTGATTAATAAATAAACAAAAGTGTAGAGTATTGATATGATAGAATATCATTCAGCCATGAAAAGGAATAAAGTGTGCTGGGGTCTAGTTCAGTGCTGAAGCACTTCCCTAGCATGCCTGAGGCCCTGGGTTCCATTCCCGGCACTACACACACACACACACACACACACACACACACACACGAATAAAGTAATGACAGACAAGGCTTGAAAACAATATGCTAAGTGAAAGAAGTCAGACACTGAAGATCATATATTTGAAGGTTGCATTTATATGAAACGTCCATTAAAAGTAAATTCAACACCAAGCTTGTAGGGTTGGAGTGGAAATGCAGAAAGACTTTTAATGGGTAAGAGATTTTTTTAAGGGGGGGTGACAGTAATGAACTTAAGTTAGATGTGAATATATGAAATATATTAAGTATACACTTCATATATATGAATATGGGAAATCACTGGCTTCTACAGCTTACATAGGTTAAGTGTAGAATATACGAATTATCTCTCAATAATGCATCGTTTAGAAATATCAGCTCTGCAGGCTGCCATGGGTTGGGTATATTGCAGGTAAGTGACTTAGAGCCAAGGACAAAATTCCTGTCCCTCAAAGTAGAACTTTGCAGGTTAAAGGAGGGGCAGAAGAACTTGCCCTTTTAAATTCTCAGAGCTACTATTTTCTGGGGGTGGGGTTTGGGATCAGGAAGACAGATTTTAAAATAATTAATCATTCTTCCCAGAATGAATGATATTAATTCGTATTTCTGCCAACAAATGCAGACGAGCAAGAATCAAGCCATGGCTGTTCCTCCCTCCTCGGGTTCACTAATGCTGCCGGGTCATCAAACCATACAAATACTACAATTTGAAAGATCTTGAACCTTCAGAGCTTAAATACTAACATGTAAAGCATACGTAGATTTTCTGATTTCTTAATTTATGGTAATAAGAATAATTATAACTGTGATATTTCTATAGGCATTAATATAATAATCTTAGTAATTTTTAAATGTCTATCTTTGTTTATTTTAACAATATCCTTGTGAGGAAAATAGTACAAAGCTGTGCTGCTCCCATTTTAAGGCACTTAATGTCAAGGATTAGATAGGTCAGTAAGCTTATGACCAATTGTGCCATTTGCCAGGACAGCCTAGAATCCAGGTCCCCAGACTCCTCCTTTACCCTCCTGGGCTGTTTCATTGTAAAACCAGAGGGAATGACTTTTTCCCCTTCCTCTCCTGCCCAAGGAGCAATGTACACCTAGAGATGATTTTATATTCAAAATCCTCTCTCTATCCTAGCCTTCGATTTCTATATGCATTCACACTCTCAAAAGTGTGAATGCATATAGAAATTAATTACGAATTAATATCATTCAAAAAGGAAGGTTTTTGAAGGAAACATAAACTTCTGCTTCTGGGTAAAATTTCCCCTTCTGGAATCCCCTGGTCCTGCTCCAATTAGAAGCCCAGAGAATAAGCAGTCCTGGAATCTGCAGCCCTGCTCCCACCATGTCCAAGTAGAAAGGATGGCGCTTTTCTTGGAGGTCCCCTGGTGGCCTTTTCATCTATTTACCTTGTTTTCAAGCTGACTGAAGACTGGAGGCCAGAATTAAAAAAAAAAAAAAAAAAATCCAAGCCAATGAGGCCATGTGCCTTGGTGATTCTCCACCTCTGGAATAGAAGCCACACCCCAAGAGGAGGTCAGCCTGGAAGCGTCTTTGGTTCCTTGCTGGCAGAGGCATCATGCCCGGATCCTTCTGAGTTTTCATTATTTCACCAGGAGAAAAGAGCCGGGTCGCTGAGCATTTCATCTGACTCAGTCCACGTGCAGTTCAATAGTTATGGCCCTGCACAGTGGACATCTTAGGGAGTGGGGTGGCACTGGGTGCTCCCGATTTCTTTAATGACGTGCACAAGCCTGGAGCTGATCACAATACGGGAGCATGAGGAGTCTGTCTGTGGTGTCACCTTGATCTCGGGATCAATGTCCTTTCAGCGTGTAATGACTTGTCCAAACCTTGCACATCCAGCCTCTAGCTCAGGGTGGGAGAAGGCAAGGTGACATTGCTTGCTGGGCCTGCCAGCCCCCAGCACGGTCAGTATGTGTATGCACCGTGACCCTGCCAAGGTGCTAATTCCAAAGGCCACATCAGGTGATACTGAAGTCAAGCCCTTGTACCAGAGCAGCGGAGCAGAGGCCCAGGCAGAACGGAACACAGCGCAGGGCATCGGGCACCCACCACGCCTGTGCAGTACCTGCCATGTTGTGCTGAGGCTGGGCAGGCAGGGCACAGGCCAGCCACAGCTCACTGACCCGTCCCAGTGTGATGCTCACTCCACACAGCACCTGTCCAGAGCCCCCAGCATCCACATCCCATGACCTCAAACTCCTGCTTCCCACCAAGCAGTGGGAAAATGGAAGTGGGGCAGATCTGAATAGAAGTTCAGGCTCAAGAATTAACCAATAGCGTTAGTGATTTGTCAAACTCTGATTGGCATAAATCTGGACTAATAGCTTCGATCCAAGTGCTATGAAAGTCCTACAGTAGCAAACTCAGGGGGCAACCTCTATGGGGTCCCCTTGAGCACCTGCAAGAATTCTGTATCTTTCACACTCAAATCCTTTCACTCTTGCTTTCCATTGTCCCACGAATTTCGTTTTTTGGATTTATGAGTCAAGAATGCAGGAAGAAGCTGTTGGTGAGCTACTGGGGTCTGCGGCAATGCTCAGTCTGCCGTTCAGAGCTGCAGCATGCCACCCTGCAGTAGTGGAGAAGAACCTGGCTCTGCCTGCCACCCTTGGAGCTGACTCCAGCAGACATCCCCGCTGTGATTAGCTGCTAAGGATAAACCAGGCTTTCCTGGCTGCAGCGGTCTGCAGCTTATACTGATCCCAGAAGTGGAGGCTCAAGTTCCGTCTCAACCTTGGGTTTCACGGTGTCAGCATGATGTTCTTAGATAAGGCTCTGTCTTAATGCCCCCCCTTCATATCACCCCTGTGACCAACTTCTTTTGAAGCAGGGCTTCATGTCAGTCACACATGGGCTGGTGGTGCATGGAATGCCATATGTGTTACTTATATTGGATATTTTGGTTTCTGTAGACCAAAAAATTTTGAAATACTTCCAAACGCCTCTCTAGCTAGAACGTTCATGAAGATATCTGATGTCATATGGCCAATGAGAAGGGACTAAATGCAGGCAGGCTACCAATGGCTAAGGCAGCTATGAAAACTGGCACAAGGCATTTCTCAAAGCAGAAGACACTCAGAAGATTTTACATAATTTTTAAGCAGCCCCTCAGAGATCTGGCACCGTAAGCAGACTATCTCTTCTTTGTGGCCCTACTGGTCCTGGATGTGTGGTGACTCATCCCGAGGACACTGAGCCTGTGAGCAAGCCTGTGCTGAACCAGTGCATGGAGGGCAGCCTCAGCCAGGTCTGAGCACTGTCCCACGGAGGAGGACTCACAAGGCACTGAGGGACGCACTCACCAGGACCAGGAGCCAGGGATTCAGATCTCTACTTCGGAATGCATAACTGGTGAGCCTTAAACTTTGTTCAGTTATTGAATTTGCATAACACAATTAACTTTTTAAAATTGTTTTCATTCTTACCATCTCCTCTGGGATAAGGACAGACCAAATATTTGCCCATGGTCATATAAGATTATAGGGAAGCTGAAAATTTCCTGCCCTCTGGAGACACTGTTACCACTATAGCATCACAGCGCCTTGTGTGTGTAGTGAGTCTGGTGTGACGGACCCACTGCCCTGACAGACAGAATCACATACAGTCATTAGAACCCAATAATGACGACATGACTCTTCCCGGTGGGCAAGTGTACCATACTAGACTGTTGTTATTTTAGAATGTACTCCTATTTATTAAGAACCTTAAGGTAACTGTAAAAGAGTTCAGGCAGGATCTTTGGGAGGGATTCCTGAAGATGCTGTCATTCCTGATGAAACTCCGTGGGGAGAAGGCCTGGAGGTGGGAGACGGTGATATTGATCATCCCGACCCCATGGAGGCCTAGGCTAGCGTGTGGGTTTGTGTCTTGGTTTCTAACACAGTTTATAAAGTAAACATTTTAAACGTTAACTTAAAAATGGGCTCTACCATATAGCCATGTGTGCAGTGGGCTATGCCATCGAGGTTGGTGCTAGTACAGTCTGTGTCTGCATACTGCCACCACGCAGCCACCCGACAGCAGGCTCCTCAGAACACATCCCCGTCCTTCAGTGACTGGTGGCTTGTTACACAATACACACCCAGACCATATTCACGGATGGTTCATTTAGAGTAAACTCTGTTCCTTGCAGGAGCAGCTGTAGGCTCATGGAAGCCAGGAGCTGATAGAAGGCCATTCTTTGGAGTGTCGTCATAACAGGTCCTGGAGTAGAGATGAGTCTAAGAGCTCCTTGGTGTCTGGAGGCCACAGGCTTCAACAGCGGAATATGAGTTGTCTGGATGGTGAACAAATTCTTTCCTTTGACCCTACATTTTTCCTGGTGAGTAAGGAATTAATGCAAAATCTTCTGTCTATTGAGGCCCCAGTAGGGACAAATGGCAGGATGGCCCTGGCAGAGAGCACCCATTCCTAAGAGGGTGTAGAACAAGGGTGTTCTTGGAGCCCCATGGTCACTAGAAGACCTGTGGAGGAGGGGCCTGCAGTGTCCCGAGGACCACAGCCATGATAAATCCATGGTGGGCAGGGAGACTGTCCTCCTGCTCTCTGGCCCCTGCTCATGTCTGTTGGCCAGACCCACTAGAATCAGCATCTTTCTTCACTTGGGTTGTTATAAAAAAGGACCACAGGCTGGGTGGCTGATGAACAGAAGAAGTTGATTCCTCATAGTTCTGGAGGCTGACAATCCGAGACCAGGTTCCAGCATGGCTGGGTTCTGGTGGGGGCTCCCTTCTGGGCTGCAGATGGCTGTCTTCTCCTGTGTCCTCATACAGCAGACAGAGGACAAGAGCACACTCTGGTGTCTCTCAAGGTACAAGCGCTCCAATCTCCTCCCAGGGCTCCAGCCTCACGATATGCTCACCTCCCAAAGGCCCCACCTGTAATGCTGTCACTCTAGGAGTTGGGATTTCAGTGTGTGCATTTGACGGGACACAAGCATTCAGACAATTGCAGTCAGGGCTCAGGAATGATGCAGTCCCCGAGGCACAGAGAGGGCGAGGAGGTGTGGAAGGGCCAATGGAGACTGAGGAGCACACACCAGGCCTGGACCGCAGTTGTCAAATCCACATCTTTACTTTTAAACAAATGTTGTAAACACACTTTGGTGGAATCTGCATTTTAATTGTATCTCTAAACTTTCATTTCTAAGAGATCACAAGCTATTTCTATGGAATTCACATGTTCTCATATGAAGAATATCGTGGCTTCAGTGTGATAAAAATGTACCTTTTAATAAGTGGGACTTCCATGGGCAGTGACAAATCTAAGTAAACATCGTCTGTAATATTCATCTGCTTCTTGCCTATGTGTTTTTAAAATAGCTCCTTGACAGCCGGGCATGGTGGTGCACGCCTATAATCCCAGCGCTTAGGGAGGCTGAGACAGGAGAATCGTGAGTTCAAAGCCAGCCTCAGCAATGGAGAGGCGCTAAGCAACTCAATGAGACCCTGTCTCTACATAAAACACAAAATAGGGCTGGGGATGTGGCTCAGTGGTTGAGTGTCCCTGAGTTCAATCTCCGGTGCCCAAAAAAAAAAAAAAAAAAAAAAAATAGCTGATTGGAGATGCAGTTCAGCGCTCTGTGACTCACCCATTTAAGGTGTGCAATTCAGTGGTTTTCAGTACAGTCATAGAATTGCATACCTATCACCAAACTTAATTGTATCATCACCCCCAAAAGAGCCACTTGTTGGTCAGGAGTCACCTCCCTCTCTCCCTTGCTGACCCTGCAGCCCTCCCTAGACAGTCATTTGTCACTGTTTCTATGAGTTTGCCTACAGTCCTCCCCTTTATCCATGGGGACACGTTCCAAGATCCCCAGAGACTGCCCAAAACCGTGAAGGGCACCAAATCTTTCGTATGCTTTACTTTTTCCTACACAGACATATTCATGAGAAAGTTTACTTTATAAATCAGGCACAGTAAAAGTAAAATAATAATCACTAATAGATAGGACCATTATAACAATATATTGTATTAAAAGCCACGTGGCTATAGACTTCTCCTGGCCCCAATTATCTTATTGTGTTGTGAGTCTTAGCAATGTCAGCATACAATTTTTTCATTTCTTTTTTTGTTTATTTTATTAGTGGATTATAGTTATCTGTAGTAGTGGGGTTCATTCTGACACAATCATATGTGCATGAAACATAATTTGCTCCATTTAAGATCCTAGTACTTCCTTCTTTCCTCCCTTCCTCCTTCCCGCTGCCCTCTTTCATCTACTGGTGTTCCTTCTATTTATTTACTGCTTTTTAAAAATTGATGCTCTAAAGATACACATCAAGGTGGAGTTTGCTGTGATATGCATTCATATATGTACATAGCATAATTTGGTCCATTTCATTCCACAGTTCCTCTCTTTTCCTGTCCTTCCTTCCTCCCCCTTCCTCTGCTCCACTGATCCTCCTTCTGTTTTCATGGGACCTTCTCCCTTTAGCCTCCTGTTTTTCTCTAGCTTCCACATAGGAGTGGGAGAAAACACTGGACCCTTGACTTTCTGAGTCTGGCTTATTCCACTTGGCATGATGTTCAGTTCCACCCATTTACCAGAAAATGCCATAATTTCATTCTTCGTTGTGGCTGAGTAAAACTCCATTGTGTACATACACTACATTTTCTTAATCTACCGACCGGCACTTGGGCTGGTTCCATAACTTGACTATTATGAACTTCCATCTTTTAATTTAAAGGCAACACTTGCTGGCTTTTGTTTGACATATCTGAATTTTCAGCATCATTACTCTTGTACCTTGGGATCATTATTAAGTAAAATGAGGGTTAGTGAGCATGAGAATTGTGATGCTGCAGCAGTCAATCTGATATCTGACAAGACTAATGATTAATGGGCAGGTAGTATATATAACATGGACACTCTGGAAAAAAAGATATCTTGTTATAGCAGCACAAAAGGACCAAGATAATCTCTCTTTTTAATTCTTCTTGACATGGTATGTCACTGTAGTTATGATTTCTATGTTCCTGATGAGTAAAGATATTGAGTGACTTTTCTGGTATTGTTGGCCATTTACAAGTTCTCCTTGAAGAAATATCTAATCACATCCTTTGCCTGCTTTTTAAATTGGATTATTCATCTTTAATCATTGAGTAGTAAGTATTACTCATATATTCTAGATAAAGATAATTTTTCATATATGTGATTTAAAAATATTTACCCCATTCTATGGGTTGTGTTTTCACTTTCTTTATAGTATAATTTGCAGCAAAAAAGCTTTTCATTTTGTTGAAGTTCAAGTTATAAATTTTTCTTTTGTCATCTGTGTTTTGGTGATATTTAAGAAGATCTTGTCTACTTTAGGGCCATGAAGTCTTACTTGTGTTTTCTTCTAAGATTTTATAGTTTAAAACTCTTGCAGTTATGTCTGTGATCTATTTTGAATTAATTTTTTTAGATAGTATAAAAGGGGTCCAATTTCATTCTTTGGCATGTGGATATTCCATTATCTCTGACCTTCAGTTGAAAGACTATTCTTTTCATCTTGAATAGTCTCACCAACCTTGTTGAAAACCAACTGACCATAATCCTAATAGTTTATTTATGAACTCTCAGTTTTCCTCTGATTTATATGTCTTCCTTTATGGCAATACTATAACATTGTCATTACTGCAGCTGTGTTGTAAGCTTGGGAACTGGGAATAGCTTTGTTATTCCTTTCCATGTTTGCTTTGACCATCCTGGCTTGCTGTTATTTTAGGACCAACTTGTTGATTTCTGCAAAAAAGACCAGCTAGGATTTTAATAGTGATTGCACTGATCTGCATATCGATTTGAGGAAGTATTACCACGTATCAGGCAGAGTTCTCCTGAGAAACAGAACCTAATAGAATGAATATGTGTGTGTGTTTGTGTATGTATGTGTATAAATATATATATTAAATATATACACACATATGCATACATATACATATATGTGTATATATATATAAATTATATATGTGTGTGTGTTTGTTTATATATATATACACACACACTCATGTGACTGCAGAAACTGACAAGTCCCATCATAGTCTGTCTGAAAGTTGAAGAGCCAGAGAGCCAGAGGAACAGTAGCAAGAGTCAGTCCAGGTCAAGAAGACCCTGGGAGGCCATAGACCTGAGAAGCCAACAGGGTAGCCACGAGATTGAGGCCAGGGCACACGTCCCTGGAGAACCTGGGGTTTGACCTCCAAGGATCGCAGTAGAAGGAGCACATCCAGCTCGGGGAGGGAGAGCCATCCCTCTTATTCCCCAACCTGCTGCTCTTGCCCTGTTTGAGCTTCCAGCCAGTTGAATGGAGCACACCTACCTCTACAGTGAGTCCTCCCCACTCAGTTTGCCCAGCCACACAGCAGTCTTTTCTGGAAACAGACACACAAACACATTTTATCCACTACTGGGCATCCCTCAGTCCAGTCATGCTGACACCCAGATTAACCATCATGTACGTTAATAATATTGTCTTCTGATTTATATGCGAGGCATGCTTTTCCACTTATTTAGGTCTTCTTTTATGGTTTTCAGAGCACACGTTTTGCATTTCTTTTGTTAAGTATATTCCTACGTATGTTGTTCTTTTCCATGTTGTTGTAAATGAGATAGTTTTCTTAATTTTCATTTAGGTTGTTCATTAAGACTGTATAGAAATACAATTGAGTTCTGTATATTGATCTAAGATCCTGCAACCTTGTTTAAATCGTCTATTAGGTTTGATGGCTTGATAGTGAATTACTGAGGAATTTTCTATGTGTAAGGTCAAGTCATTGCCAAATAGAGATAGTTTTAGTTCTTCCTTTCTGATCTGAATGTCTCTATTTCTTTCAAATAGATTAGTTGATTTTCAAATGTTAAACCAGCCTTGAATTTGGGGAATAAATACTACTTGCTCATGGTGTACAATCCCTAAGTGTTACTGAATTCAGTTTCTAATATTTAGATGAGAATTCTTGCATTTATATTCATGAAGGATATTGGTCTGCAGCTTTCTTTCCTGTAGTATCTTTGTCTGATTTTAGTAACAGGTTAATAATGATCTAATAGAACGAACTGAGAAGCAGTTCCTCCTCTTCTTATTTTTGGAAGACTTTTGGAAGAGTTTCTGCAACTGGGAAATGCTTTGTAGAGAGTTTTGATTATGAGTTTAGTCTTGTAGTTGTTACAGGTTTATTTGTATTTTCTTTTTCTTTCAGACTCAGTTTCAGGAGTTTGTGGTTTTCTAGGAATTTAGGTATTTTATCTAAGTTTTATAATTTTTTGGAATAAAATTTTTTATGGTATTCCTTTATAATCATCATATAAGCTTAATAGTGATTTCTCCTGATTGTTTCTTAATTTTAATAATTTGAATCTTCTGCTTTTTGCTTAGTCAATCTAAATAAAGTTTTGTCAATTTATTTGATGTTTTTAAAAAACTAACTTTTGATGTTACTGATTTTCTCCTGTTTTCTTATTCTCTATTTCACTCGTTTTGACTATTTTCTTCTGTCTGCTTGCTGTATATTTAGTTTTCTTATTTTCTTCTTCCATAGTATTTTTTTTTCAGTACTGGAGATTGAACCCAGTGGCACTCTGCCACTGAGCCACATCCCTATTCATTTTTATTTTATTTTGAGATAGGCATTGGCTATGTTGCATAGGCTGGCCTTGAACTTGTGATCTTCCTGCCTCAGCCTCCCAAGTACCTGATACTACCAGTGTGCTCCATCATAGCCAGGTCTTCCCTAGTACTTTAACAAGGACATTTAGGTTATTGATTTGCTGCCTTTCTTAAGTTTGAATAAAACTTTGCAACTATAAAATTACGTCTATGCATGTATAACCTTTACTTCAAAATCTGCATTGCGTGCATTTTGGTTTTGTGGTCTTTCACCCATACCAAAATATTTTCTCATTTCTCTTTTTATTTCTTTGATTCATTTGATATTTAGGAACATACTGTATTTGAAATATTTTTGAGTTTCCCAGATTTCCCTCTGAATTGATTTTTACTTTGTCCCCTTAGTCAGAAAACATACTTTGTATGAATTTAATCCTTTTACACTCATCTGGGCTTGTTTTAGGGGCCAGTAGATGGTCTAAGGAGAATGTCCCTTGTGTACTTGGGCAGGATGTGTGTTCTGCTTTGGTTTGTTTGTTTTTTGGTACTGGGGATTGAACCCAGGGCACTTAACTGCTGAGACATATCCCCAGCCCTTTTTGGTTTTTTATTTTATTTAAAGACAGGGTTTCACTAAATTGCTTAGGGCCTTGCTAAGTTGCTGAGGCTGGCCTCAAACTTGCAATCCTCCTGCCTCAGCCTCCTGAACTTCTGGGATTACAGGCCTGCACCACTGTGCCCAGCTTGTAGTTAAATATTATTTTTGTTTAGTTCAGTCTGGCCACCTTTGCCTTTTTAAAGTCTATTCACAGTTAATGTTATCATTAACAAGATTGGCTTTTCCTGTTGTTTTGGTTATGGTTTTGTAGATATTGCATGCCTTTTATGTTCCTTTATTCCTCATTTTCTGCTTTACTTTGTGTTAAGTGGGCATTTTTATATGTAGCATTTAGATTTCTAAGTGAGTTTCCTCTATATATTTTTCCAGTTTTGTTTTTCCTACTGGTTCATCCAGGATTTATAATATACATATTAACTTACATGATTATAGGTTTATACTAATTTAATACAGCCAAGATACAGAAATGTTACCCCTATATAACTCCATTTCTCTTTCTTGCAGTTATAAAGTCTGTTATCTTAGCCTATTTAGCATTTCTGGTCCTCTTAATTTCTTTCTTGGATTTCAGTTACCTACTTATGTCGTCTCCTTCCTTGGATTCAGTTCCCACCTGCCTGCTTTGTCCTGCTATTATCAAATTGCAGTTTAGAGGCTGTAGGCCTAATAACAGAATTCACATGGGTTCATGTAATTGTTTTTAAATCATGTAAGATGAGAAAGTTTAAGAAATAGGCAATTATAGGACATTTAAAAATTAAGTACATAATTCTATGTATCTGGATTTTCTTGTTCTTTCTGTGAATCTGAATTATTGTCTGGGGTCACCTGCAAGGAGCTGGAAGAAATTCTTTAGATGTCTAGTCATGTAGGTCTTCTAGCAGTTGGTTGTGTCTTTTCCATTCTGGAGGTATCTTGTCTTGCTTTCACATTAGAAGGATGATGTGGCCAGATGTAAGACTCTTGGCTGCAAGATGTTTCTTCTTTTGCCATTTTGAATGTCACCTGTTGCTGTGGCCTTGATGGCCTCTGACAGTCAGCACTTCACCTCCTGGTGGCTCCTTGAGTGTGACGAGTTCATTTGTCTTGTGGCTTTCAAGGTTCTTCTTTGTCTTTTGCACTCAACATTTTGTCCACAACATATCTGAATTTGGAGCTCGGAGTTCACTGAGTTTCTTGGCTATGCATATGAAATATTTTCATTCCATTTGGGTGGTTTTTAGCCATTACTTATTAGCATTTTGGACTCCTTTCTCAGTTTTTCTGTTATGGACATTATACTTTTGTTGGCTGGTATGCTTAAGGATTCCCACATTCCCTAATGCTGTTAATTTTTCTTCATTCTTCTTTGTTTTTCAGATCACACAATCTCCATCAACCTGTTTTCCAGTCACTGGTTTTTTCTTTTGTCAGTTCATATGGACTGCTGAGCCCTTCCAGTGAAGTTTTCATTTTATTGGTGTACTTTTCAACTCTAGAATTTTTCCTTGGTTTGTTTTTATAATTTCAACCATTGTGTTCATATCCTGTCTGATGAGATATTTCAAAAAATATACTGCCTCTTAATATTTTTTCAGCATCATTTCTTTACTTCTTCAGATACATTTATAACAGCATAAGTCTTGAATTACTGGGCCCAAAGTCAATTTTGTTGGTTTTTTTCTTTTTCCCTGTGTATTTCACTATTTCATGTGTCTTTGAATATTTTGTATATGCTCCCCCCGCCACCCCCCAAACATAGACATTTGAGATATTACATTGCAGTGTATGGATAACGACCTACCTCCCCAGAGGCTTGTGCATAATAGTTGTGTTCTTATCTGTTTAGTGGCTTGGCTAGCCCGGGTCGGTGCTGCCTTTTCCATTGCAGGCCACCACCTGTGGTAGTGGTTAGTCTGTGCAAACTCACCCTGACCACCTCACATGAGCTTGACAGAAACTCTAGCCAGACTCTCTGGCCATCTCTGTACTGGGCTTCCCTGGTGATCTCCTAGCTGCCTCTCTTGGCCTCTACATATTGCCACCTGTTTGCACTGCTGTTTTGACAATGACCTAGGGCATAACTTGCTCCACAGTCTGATCCAATTAAATCCAGGCCTCTTTATAGGAATAGTCTCTGAAGCTAGTCTTTAAGGCCTGCTCTGATTCCCAGATGACTCTTCTTAATTCTCTCTATCCACGGTTTTCTCTGTTAAACACCTACCTTGACTCCTATTTCACTAATTGAAGCTATTGGTCCCTTCTAAACTGTTCAACAAAATCTGCGATAGTTTTGACAGCGTCCTTTGGCTGGAACTTTCTAATGCTCTGTTCCAAATGAAGTCAGTCCTCTTAAGGAGATCCACAGGACTCTTTTTATAGCCCGTCTCTTCCCTGTGTCATACTGCTCCTGCGGTGGGAGTAGGAGCAGAGAGGGCGCTGCTCCTGGACTAACACCGCTGCCCCATGAGCGGGATGCTGAGCAGGCGGGGCGGTGGCCTTGAGTGTTCTTACCTTGCTTCCCCTGTGTAAGATGTCTACCCTACAAGTGAGCTGCATTGAGGACAGTGGCCCCGTGTTCTCAGCTTGCCATGGAGAAAGTTGAACTTCCATCCTGTAAGTGGTGGCTGGATGGAAAAGGGCACCCTGGGCATCTTGGCCACGCAACATGGAACAGAACTTCTGCAAACAGAGCTGGGGGCAGGGGTGTCGAGAGCTTTGGTGGCCCCTGCCCTGGGGAGAAGGTGGAGATCTTGAGTGGGAACGGAGGGACGCAGGAGCTTCCTGTTCCTGCTACACTTTCCTTGAGCAGAGGTTTTATGACACTGGGGTGGGAGTCAGTGGGCAGGGAGCACATCGTGGTGCAAATGCTGTGGATTCTCACTGTTCTTGATGAGATTTGATGAAGTTTCCTAAAACAGCGTCTCTCCTCCTGCTGTATGCCGCTAGGATGATTTTCGGATATTTAATTCATTTTCAAACATTTTTCACCAATTATTGGTTTTGTCACTGGTGAGAAAGTCAAGGTAGCCACATAGCTACTCATGTCACCATTCTAGAAGTCCCCTCTGCTGGCATTATTTCCTTATTTTTGCTTATATTTAAAAAACAACTTTAAAAAGATTTATCAGACTTACCCATGTGCTTAATTTGAAGATCACATAGTTAATGAGATTTATTATAAAAGCAGCATCCTATGCTATTTGTTCTTCCTCAAGAAAATTGCTTACAACTTTTCATAATTGGCTTAAAAATCTGTTCCTTGTTTGGAAATAGCAGGTAATGGAACAAAGCTTTTTATATATAATTCCAATTTTATGAACTTATGATAGATAAATATATATCACATATACACCTGCACTTTTATCACACTTCTGTAGGTATGATCAAAAAAGATATTAATAATATTCATTAGAGCTAGACTATATGCTGATATTTTCAATATTCCGTGTGTAAAATATCATCCGCATTCACAGCTGAGCGACACACAGTACTACCGCCTTTTCTACCTGTGTCTGAGGTATTAACATGTCTGGTTCTTTTGTTTGCTTGGCTTCCTGCATACATGTTACCAGTTCCAAACTCTCTCCCCTTTGTGTGATCCACACACCCAGGGCGTTGTCACCGTGATCTCCTGGGAGTCACCCTTTCAGAGCTTCTGCATGGAAGCCCTCTGAACACACTGCTCTGGGCTCCTGGTGCAGCTGCCTCCAGGCTCCTGAGCAAGGGGAGAATCTTCCGTCTCTGTCATGTTCTACACCTTGCATTATGAAAATGTATGTATTACAACTAATAGCAGTTAGTTTGTGCATGAATTCTTCTTAGGGAATAATTTTACCAATGGATTTGAATGACTTCTTCTCCTGTTTCCTAACTTTCAACACTTTTTTTTTTTTTTTTTTTTTTGAGAAATACAGGACCATCCTGATTCTCAACCCTTTGAAATGAAGCCTATTTTTTTTTTTTTGTTAAGTGTTTATGATTCTTTGCTGTGCTACTCTAATATTTCACATAAGTGTGCTGGATATTAGATAGGATCCTGCAGTCCAGAAAATCATGTCTTTGGATCTGAGAAAGCTTCTTGGGCTGTTTTTCATTGATGACTTTCTTCTCTCCTTATGTAATTCCTTTAATTCAGGATATCAGGCCCCATGGTCTGGTCCTCTAATCCATAGCATAACTCAGCTCTTTAACTTTCCAGTTCTTCTGTGGACTTTGCAACTCTGCTCTCGTGTTTTTGAATTATAGGAACTATGTTTGATCTTTGAATATTCCTTTTTAATAAATAGCATGTTCTTAGCTGGGCACGGTGGCACAAGCCTATAATCCCAGCACTTTGGGAGGCTGAGACAGGAGAATCGCAAGTTCAAAGCCAGCCTCAGCAATGGCGAGGTGCTAAGCAACTCAGTGAGACCCTGTCTCTACATAAAACACAAAATAGAGCTGGGGATGTGGCTCAGTGGTCAAGTGTCCCTGAGTTCAATCTCTGAGTTCAGTATCAAAAAAAAAAAAAATAGCATGTTCTTGTTTGGGTTTTTTTTTATAATTTATTTAAATGCGTTTCAAGTCATAGTACATATGTATAGCTCAAGTTTTGCATTTCTCTGGTTGCAAACCAGATAGAGTCACACCATTTGTGTCTTCATACATGCACCAAGGATAGTGATGACCATCTCAATCAACCATCTTTACTATACCCATTCCCCTTTCCCGCCCCCCCACCTCCCCTCTGCTGCATCCAGAGTTCCTCCATTTCTCCTATGTTCCCCATTCCCACCCCCCTTATGTATCATCATCCACTAATCAGAGAGAACATTAGGCATTTGGTTTTTTGAGATTGGCTTACTTCATTTAGCATAATGTTCTTCAATTCCATCCATGTGCCTGCAAATGCCATAATTTTATTCTCTTTTATTGCTGAATAATATTCCATTGTGTATATGTACCACAGTTTCTTTATCCATTCATCTATTGAAGGGCATCTGGGTTGCTTCTATAGTTTTGCAATTGTGAATTATAAACATTGAAGTGGCTGCGTCACTGTAGTATGCTGTTTTTAAGTCTTTAGGGTATAGGCCAAGGAGTGGAATAGCTGGATCAAATGGTGGTTCCATTCCAAGTTTTTTAAGAAATCTCCATACTGCTTTCCAGATTGGTTGCACCACTTTGCAATCCCACCAGCAATGTTTGAGTGTGCCTTTTTCACCACATCCTCGCCAGCACTTATTGTTGCTGGTATTTTGAATAGCTGCCATTCTGACTGGGGTGAGATGAAATCTGAAAGTAGTTTTGATTTGCATTTCTCTAATGGCTAGAGACATTGAACGTTTCTTCATATATATGTTTATTGATTGTATATCTTCATCTGAGATGTTTCTATTCAGCTCCTTAGCCCATTTATTGATTGGGTTGTTTATTTCTTTGGTGTTAAGTTTTTTGAGTTCTTTATATATCCTGGAGATCAGTGCTCTATCTGATGTGCATGTGGCAAAAATTTGCTCCCAGGATGTAGGCTCTCTGTTCACCTCATTGATAGTTTCTTTTGCTGAGAAGAAGCTTTTTAGTTTAAGTTCATCCCATTTATTGATTCTTGCTTTTATTTCTTGTGCTTTTGGAGTCTTGTTAAGGAATTTGAGGCCTAATCCAACGTGATGAAGATTTGGACTTACTTTCTCCTCAATTAGACACAGGGTCTCTGGTCTAATTCCTAGGTCTTTGATCCACTTTGAGTTGAGTTTTGTGCATGGTGAGAGGTAGGGGTTTAGTTTCATTTTACTGCATATGGATTTCCAGTTTTCCCAGCACCATTTGTTGAAAAGGCTATCTTTTCTCCAATGAATGTTTTTGACACCTTTGTCTAGTATGAGATAGCTGTATTTATGTGCATTACTCTCTGTGTCTTCTATTCTGTACCATTGGTCTACATGTCTATTTTGGTGCCAGTACCATGCCGTTTTTGTTACTATTGCTTTGTAGTAAAGTTTAAGGTCTGGTATTGTGATGTCTCCTGCTTCACTCTTCTCGCTCAGGATAGCTTTGGCTATTCTGGGTCTCTTATTTTTCCAAATGAATTTCATAATTGCCTTTTCTATTTCTATAAGAAAGGACTTTGGGATTTTAATTGGGATTGCATTGAATCTGTATAGCGCTTTGGGTAGTATGGCCATTTAAATAATATTGATTCTGCCTATCCAGGAACATGGGAGGTCTTTCCATTGTCTAAGATCTTCTTCAATTTCTTTCTTTAGTGTCTTGTAATTTTCATTGTAGAGGTCTTTCACCGCTCTTGTTAGATTGATTCCCAAGTATTTTATTTTTTTTGGAGGCTATTGCGAATGGAGTAGTTTTTCTAATTTCTCTTTCAGAGGACTCATTGTTGATGTATAGGAATGCATTTGATTTATGGATATTGATTTTATATCCTGCAACTTTGCTAAATTCATTTATCAGTTCTAGAAGTTTTCTGGTGGAACTTTTTGGATCCTCTAAGTATAGAATCATGTCGTCTGCAAATAATGATAGTTTGAGTTCTTTTTTTCCTATTCGTATCCCTTCAATTTCATTCATCTGTCTGATTGCTCTGGCTAGAATTTCAAGGACTATATTGAATAAGAGTGGTGAAAGAGGGAATCCCTGTCTTGTTCCAGTTTTTAGGGGGAATGCTTCCAATTTTTCTCCATTTAGGATGATATTGGCCTTAGGCTTAGCATATATTGCTTTAACAATGTTGAGGTATGTTCCAACTATCCCTAGTTTCTCTAGTGTTTTGAACATGAAAGGGTGCTGTATTTTGTCAAATGCTTTCTCCACATCAATTGATAGAATCATGTGATTCTTATCTTTAAGTCTATTGATGTGATGGATTATGTGTATTGATTTCCGTATGTTGAACCAACCTTGCATCCCTGGAATGAACCCCACTTGATCATGGTGTGCTATTTTTTTAATATGCTTTTGTATGCGACTTGCCAAAATTTTATTGAGAATTTTTGCATCTATATTCATCAGGGATATTGGTCTGAAATTTTCCTTTTTTGACATGTCTCTGGTTTTGGGATCAAGGTGATACTAGCCTCATAGAATGAGTTTGGAAGGGTTCCTTCCCTTTCTATTTCATGGAATGATTTGAGGAGTATTGGAGTTAGTTCTTCTTTGTAGATCTTGTAGAACTCGGCTGAGAATCCATCTGGTCCAGGGCTTTTCTTGGTTGGAAGGCTCTTGATGGCCTCTTCTATTTCCTTGCATGTAATTGATCTGTTTAAGTCATGAATGTCCTCCTGGTTCAGTTTGGGTAGGTCATATGTGTCTAGGAATTTGTTGGTGTCTTCAGGGTTTTCTATTTTACTGGAATATAAGTTTTCAAAATAGTTTCTGATTATCCTCTGAATTTCAGCAGGGTCTGTTGTGATATTTCCTTTTTCATCACAAATTTTGGTAATTTGGGTTTTCTCTCTCCTTTTTGTTAGAGTGGCTAAGGGTTTGTCAATTTTGTTTATTTTTTCGAAGAACCAGCTTTTTGTTTTATCAAGTTTTTGAATTGTTTCTTGTGTTTCAATTTCATTGATTTCAGCTCTGATTCTAATTATTTCCTGTATTCTCCTTCTTTTGGTGTTACTTTGTTCTTCTTTTTCTAGGGCTTTGAGTTGTAGTGTCAAGTCATTGATTTGTCGACTTTTACATCTTTGAATATGTGAGCTTAATGCAATGAACTTTCCTCTTAACACTGCCTTCATAGTGTCCCAGAGATTTTGGTATGTTGTATCGGAGTTCTCATTTACCTCCAAGAATTTTTTTTTATCTCTTCCCTGATGTCTTCTGTTACCCATGCATTGTTCAATAACAAATTATTGAGTCTCCAGGTGTTGTAGTGGCATCTTTTTTTTAAACTGTCATTAATTTCTAGTTTCAGTCCATTATGGTCAGATAGAATGCAGGGTAGTATCTCTATTTTTTGTATTTACTGAGACTTGCTTTGTGGCATAGCATATGATCTATTTTGGAGAAGGATCCATGTGCTGCTGAGAAAAATGTGTATTTGCTTGTTGAAGGATGAAATATTCTATATGTATCTGTTAAGTCTAGATCATTGATTGTTCTGTTAAGTCTTGTAGATTCTTTGTTTAGTTTTTGTTTGGAAGGTCTGTCCAGTGGTGAGAGAGTTGTGTTAAAGTCACACAGTACTATTGTGTTGGGATCTATTTGGTTCCTGAATTTGAGAAGGGTTTGTTTGATGAACATGGCTGCCCCATTGTTTGGGGCATAGATATTTAAGATTGTTATGACTTGTTGATGTATGATTCCCTTGAGCAGTATGAAATGACCTTCTTTATCCCTTTTCACTAACTTTGGTTTGAAGTCTACTTTATCTGAAATGAGGATGGAATCTCCTGCTTGTTTACACAGTCCATGTGAGTGATACATTTTTTTCCATCCTTTCACCTTCAATCTGTGAGTATCTCTTTCTATGAGATGAGTCTCTTGGAGGCAGCATATTGTTGGGTCTTTTTTTAAAATCCAATCTGCCAGTCTGTGTCTTTTAATTGCTGAGTTTAGCCATTGACATTCAATGTTATTATGGAGACATGGTTTGTATTTCCAGACATTTTGGTTTATTCTTAGGTTTTTAACTTGACTGGGTTTCTCATTTGATTGGCCTTTAGTGTAGCTCCTCCCTCTGCAGGTTTTCATTGTTGTTTTTGATTTCCTCCTTGTGGAATATTTTACCAAGAATGTTCTGTAGTGCCAGCTTTCTTGCTGTGAGTTCTTTTAATTTTTGTTTATCTTGGAAGGTTTTTATTTCATCATCAAACCTAAAACTTAATTTTGCTGGATATAAAATTCTTGGTTGGCATCCGCTGTCTTTTAGCGCTTGGTATATGCTTTGCCATGATCTTCTTGCTCTCAGGGTCTGGGTTGAGAAGTCTGCAGTGATCCTAATTGGCTTCCCCCTATATGTAATCTGGTTCCTTTCTCTTGTGGCTTTTAAGATTCTCTCTTTATTCTGAATGTTAGGCATTTTCATTATGATGTGCCTTGATGTAGGTCTGTTGTGATTTTGAACATTTGGTGTCCTGTAAGCCTCTTGAATTTGATTATCCAATTCATTCTTCATGTTTGGAAAGTTTTCCGATATTATTTCATTGAATAGATTGTTCATTCCTTTGGTTTGGAGTTCTATGCCTTCCTCTATCCCAATAATTCTTAAGTTTGGTCTTTTAATGTTATCCCAAAGTTCTTGAATGTTCTGTTCATGGCTTCTTACCATCTTCACTGTGTGGTCAACTCTATTCTCAAGGTTAAATATTTTGTCTTCAGTATCTGAGGTTCTGTCTTCCAAGTGGTCTAATCTGTTGGTGATGCTTTCCATTGAGTTTTTAATTTGGTTCATTGTTTCCTTCATTTCAAGGATTTCTGTCTGATTCCTTTTCAGATTCTCTATCTCCTTATTGAAGTGATCTTTTACTTCCTGTATTTGCCTATGTATCTCTTTATCGAAATGGTCTTTTGCTGACTGGGCTTGCTCTCTTATATCATTCTTTAAGTCACAGAGCATTTTAATTATGTACATCCTGAATTCATGTTCTGTCATTTCTTCTGCTGTACTGACCATGGACTCTAATAGTGTGGTATCTTGGTTCGTTTGAGTCACTTTCTTCCCTTGTTTGTTCATGTTGATTGAGTGTCTTTCCTTCTAGCACTGCTGATCCAAGTTGTTATAGTTTTTACTCCTATATGGGTATAGTTTCCCTGGAGGGTTTCAATACCTCTCTTTTAAGGGGGAGGCCAATATTGATTGATCTCAATACAAGCAATATATAGTTTCAAACCAAGTAGTTCCTAATGTCTCCCAAATACATTTACAATTTAGTTACAATATATATCAATTATGGGTTCCTTTACAATCTATTATGTAAACAATAAGTTTGCACAAGGGTCTATAGTTTCTGTTGGTGGGCTAAGGAAGCTTGAGGGTGGGGTGTAGGATAGAATGTTGGGGTAGTAGGAAGTGAGGATATGGTTATGAGATCTTAGAAAGCATGAAAAAGGAATCCAAGAGAAGTTGGCTATTACTAGAAAGAGCAACCAAGAGTTGGGGAAGACCAGTAAGGAAGAAGAAAAGAGAGTACAACGAGGAGAGATCCCAGCAAGAAAAATAAAACATATGCAAGTGGGGGTTACAAAATTATATACTACCACTCTAGTATACAGTTCATAAATCCCAATCTACCATGTCCCACTGTATAACAAATACTTGGTTTCAAACTGTTGGGGATTAGAAGGTAGGAAAAGAGTGAGAGAGAAAAGAGGGAAGGAAAAAGAAAGAAAGGAAAGAAGGAAAGAGCAGTGAAATAAAACAAAAAGATTAAAGAATAGAAATATTAGGAGAAAAAGATAAAGGATAAAATAAAAAATAAGAATAAAAAAAGTAAAAAAAGTCTCAATGTAAATAAACAGGTATGGTTCCTTTCACCTCCAGTAGGTGGCGCTGTCCTTCGTTTGCTGGACTTTCCCGCCGGTGTCCTGGGTGTGGGTTTTACAGCAGAGTGTAATTCTGGGCCTGGCTGCTGGTGGAATCGCCGCCGATTCACAGTGTTCTGTGTTGAGTTCAGTTTGTTTCCAGGGGCTGTCCCATGCCCCCTCGTGTAGAAGCAGGCCCTGCCCGGGCGGAACCCTGGGCTGGGGCTCCGAGCCGCTGACAGCAGAGCTGCCGGCAGAGGAGCTCTGCCACCTTTTGCTGCTGAAGTCACACTGCTTGTGGCAATCACTGTTGCCTGGTGGCCCTGCTTACACGCCCAAGTGAAATTCCTGCAGAGGTAGCTGTAGGATGATGTCCAGAAGCTGGCTGGGAGATGGTATTTCCACAACTTCAATCTCCGGTTCTGGAGAGACTGACCGCGGCGTCCGTCTAGGCTGCCATCTTGGAACCGCCCCGCATGTTCTTGTTTTTATCAATGCATGTCTTTTCTCTCCGAGAATGATTGACTATGGATTGATAATAGTTGTCTTTATTTGTAGATTTCTTGTACCCATTAAAGGCAAGTTTGTGAAAAGTTCATTTATGAGGAACACATTACTCATGTTCATAAACCATTGCTATGTTTACTTAAAAATTATTCATAGAATAGATTGAATAATGATTGACACATGTGAGGTCTTCAATAGGAATTTAATTTTTATGCAGTTCCCTTCGGTGAATAGAGAGAAATAACATTAATTGTGTCCCGTTTCACCCTGTTACATCTTCTGCAGTGAGGTAGACCATCACGGGGCTGTTTGCTGGGGTTCTCCAGTCTGATTAGCACTGAGAAACAGAAACCCGCTCTAGGAGCCTGTCCCCTCTCCTGGCCCCTCCAGAGAGGCTGTCCTGGTGCAGTGCTGGTCCTCCTCTTGGGATCGAATGCTCTTTGTGGCTGGGCCAGCTTCAGTGGCATGCTGTGTTCAGATCAGGTTGCTCTTATAAGCCAATTTTCAAGAACATCTTGACTAGGAAAAGGAGAGCTTATGCCATGGGAGATGCATGCTCCTCTCTGGGCAGCATGAAGCACACTCTAAGTATTTGCTGTGGGTGAATGTGCAGCTCTGTGCCTCCTCTGCAGGAGCTGATCTCTCTGCTCCAGGACGGGTGGTAGCAGTTCCTTCTCAGAAGTCCAAATGGAGAAAGAGAAATTGTGTGACAGCCTTCTGCATCCATCTCTGCATCTTCCTCTAGTGGGTGATGATGAGGCACCTCCAGCCTAACAGATGGTGGGGTGCAGCCCTGATGGTGATAACTATTAACAAACGAAATGTGCTAGCCCTCCACAGAGGTGCTCCAGGAGAGCAGTTCTCCAGCCAGACGACATCATGATGTGCCCTCAGCTGGATGAACCTGGCATGAGGAGGAGGGAGAGTTTTAAAATCAGCTATTTCATTCTGAAGGGTGAGGATACGAGCTAACCTGCATTTATATCTCACAAATTGAAAGAAGACTTCCAGTTCTCAAAGACCACTTCTGCAGCATTAGACTTACCAGGACTCCAGTTTTGGTGGCTAGAGAAGATTTAAATTCATACTAGACTGCACATGAACATTCTGTGTGGAAACGGGTAGGCCACCTCTAAACCATGCATTGGTTCTTTTTGTCAACTGAACTCCAGCGGGGACCCCCTTGAGCTCAAAGCCTGAACAACTTATAGATGCAGGATCTGCAAAGCAGGTCCCGTGTTCACACAAATTAAAAATTTCAGATTTCTTGTTTGTATTTTTTTTTTTTTACTTTATGCTCACAAACAGCCTTCAATACGTGTTGATTAACTGAGATTGCTAAACAGCAAAAGTACCCAGACATTGTAACATCTAAATGCGAGGTGCAGAATGGCTTCCAGCCTGTAGGGGTGACATGGGAAATGTTGAGGGCGAGTTCCCTTTCTGTCCCTGAGGGGAGACAGGGACAGGTGTACAGTGATGTTAAGGAGCTACCTTGTTCTACAAGAAGAGACAGATCTGCCCTTTCCTCCCTCCCTCCCTCCCTCCCTCCCTCCCTCCCTTCCTTCCTTCCTTCCTTCCTTCCTTCCTTCCTTCCTTCCTTCTTTTTTTCTGTACCAGGGAATCTGGGGATTAAACCCAGGGGTGCTTAACCACTGAGCTAAATCCACAATGCTCCCCCTGTTTTTGAATTTTTTATTTTGAGACAGGCTCTCATTAAGTTGCTTAGAGCCCTGCTAAGTTACTGAGGCTGGCCTCAAACTTTGATCCTCCTGCCTTAGCCTTCTGAGCTGCTGGAATTATAGGTGTGCACCACTGCGCCTGGCTTCTAGGTATTTTTCTTTGTGTCAAAGCTGGTATGAGAAACAACATCTTAGATATTTTGTGAGAAATTCTCTGGCTGTAGATTTCTGAAGAGTATCCAGCAGGAATTGGGGCCATAATCCCCAGAGACTCAATTTCAAATGTCATATTGTTGAAATCACCCCCAAAATCAAAATTCCTAAAGCTGAAATCCTGAATTTTTAAAATCCTGAAAGTAAAATTCCGGAAAAAACAATTTAAAAATCCTTAAAAGACATATTTATATTTTCAAATAAGATTTTACTTGACAAACATCAAAACAGCATTTCATTGGCCATTTCACATAATAAAATAAGAAATAACATTTTTGCAAGCGTCAACGCTCAGATATACTAATGACAATCACATGGGAATAAGAGTTATCAGCAAATGAATTGCATTAATAAAGAAATAGGTCAAAACCAAAATGCGTTTATGTGCACACAGCTTTATAACTGTGAACATCTGAAGGACCAAGGTGGCCAGACTCAGTCGTTTGACAAGACTGATCCCAATCCATGACGGTCCACCACTGAGTATGCAGTTGCCCCGAGCGTAGGGTCTAGAGAAATGCCATCTTTCATGAATGCAGAAGTCCTCAATGGTGGAGGATGTTTCCACATCTGCCCACATAGGGACCTGCTTACCCCCAGTCAACTGTGAGGGTCCATTTTCACAGAGTCAAATTTGCCAAAGAAAAAAAGCATAAAACAAATTAGAACTCTCAGAAAAACTATACAACAACTTTTTTGGACACACATAGCACAGCAAATTGTAGAAATAGTGCCAATTATTTGTAAAACAGTGACAAAAACTTAAAAAGGGAAAGGTCTAAAAGGAAAATCCAATATGTGTGAGTGTATCACAGGATGGGTCTTGGACCACAACAATAGGAAGTCCAACTTTCCACAATCATTAAAAATGTTAGGGAACCTTCCATTGCAAAGAGCAGCTTTTTTTTTTTTTTTTTTTTTCCTCCTAGGGCATGGCTGTCCTCAGAGAATACACTGACATTCATCTTCTCCATGGTTACGAGGCGCTGCTCTTTGAGAAGTTCTTCAGTGGTTAGATGCACACGGCCTGAGCATGCCCTGTGAAATGTTTCCATCTTCTGTGCCACGGCTGCATTGTTTTTGGTCCCTGGGAATCCTTCTGAACACACTCATGTGGATTTGGTGGGACAACACTGGTAAGGGGTAGCAGCATGGTGGCCTATAATTGTGCTCACAAGTATGTGTGTGTGTGTGTGTGTGTGTGTGTGTGTGTTTGATGAGAAGCTTTTTAATATTTATTTAATTTATTTTATTTGTTCTTTTTAGTGATACACTACAGTAGAAGGTGTTTTGACATATCACTCATTCATGGAGTGTATGGAGTTATAACTTCCCATTCTCACAAGTATTTTTGAAGCCATAATTTCAATTCACCAATAACTTTGCTGTCCTGCTGGTGGATTTTTCAGTTATTCATGTCCAGTTTGTAAATATCACTGAAATGACTCTTCAGCTACTTAATATGTTTACATAGGGCACGCCTGATATTTTTACGGTAGTAAATTGCATTAGTGAAGATGGTACCAGGTTGCAAATAGTTAGCGTTTAACAAGTTCTCTCCCTTGAGCTGCTCTCAGAAATATAAATCGAGTATAGTTTCCAAACCTTGAGTGTGAGGCTGGCTGTAGTGCCCCGGGAGAGGGAGCTGTTCTTTCCATTTTCACTGCTGGGTCCCTGCTCATGGATCTAGCCACCAGCAGGGGCTCAAGGATCCTTGTCCCATGAATGAGTAGATAGCACAGTAGCAGCTCCTACCCTGAGTTTTGCACTTGCTCTGGAAAGACTCTGCTAAGGTAGACTAGGTGACATTTGTCTTACGCAGCAAAGGCTACTAATAGCTTAGGTAGCCAGGTATGATTTAGTACGCAGCACTTCGTTCCTGGCCCTGGAGTAACAGCCTTTACTATTCCTAGGTAAACAGCAACAAAGAAGCTAAAATACCTTACACATATTGAGAGCTTCCTTGTAACACTTTTCCTGAAATGTGGTAAAATCACGTAGAAATTGGTGGAAAGAGGCCATTGCTAAATTATGCCCCGCGAGCTCTGCTCCTGGTTGCTCTGGTGAGCTGTCCTCAGCTGAGAGGTTTCTGCGTCGTCGTGCTAGTGCATGCAGTGCTTCTGCAAGGGGCCGGACAGAAACCCTGGGCAAGATCAGCGGGGGACTGTGACTCTGGCCACGCCCTCCCTCCCTCCTTTCCTCGCCAAGCACAGCTCTCCAAGAACTCTTGATGCCATTCCTTCTAAAACCACCCAACAGCCCCCAACTCCCTGAGCCGTGCGCCTCACCAAGGTCTTGTTCCAGGTCAGCCCAGAAAGCAGCCCCTTTCCTTCTATCACCTGCTCTGCCCTTGACCGTATGGGGTTTGGGCTCTGACTCCTCTGCTGCCCTGGGATGCACCCTTCTGCAGGGGAGTGGGAAATGAGCAGGATGGAGCCTGGTGATGGTCATCTCAAGCCAGCTTGGCTGGGGCAGGGGATGCCCGGGGAGCTGGCAAGCACTCTTTTCAGGCGTGTCTGGGATTAGCATTGGAAGTGGTGGGCTTAGTGAAGCACACGGCCCTCTGCACTGTGGTGGGCCGCATCTAATCTGTTGAAGGTGTGAATAAGGCAACAAGAATCCAACCTCTCCTGACTGTCTGAGCTGGGGCATCCTCTTCTGTCCCCAGCGCCCTCCCATTCCCAGGCCACTGAGTCATGCCCCCGTCGTGCCTTGGTCTCCATTTGCAGCTGGCACAACTTGAGACTCTGAGCATCCATGACCATGTAAGCCAAGACCTCATAATGCAGCTCTCTCCCTTTCTTTCTCTACTTGTGACTATTTGGTTGATTGACAAATATATCCCGCAATAGGATCAATTCATCTTCCTGGTTTGGTTTCTCTGGAGAATTCTGCCTTAGAGACATGGCATGTTATGTAGAAATCTGCAGCTGAGGGGGCTGCAGAATGGAGCGTGAGCCCCCTGGGCTGCTCAGAAACTCCCAGGAGGGTGTGGGTGACAGACAGACAATATGAGAAGGGTGGGGTTGTGGATCCAGAGGGGGAGGCAGTGTGCTTGTCCCTCTGCCTGAGGTACAGCATGGTGTTCCCCAAGCAGGACCAAGGTGTCAGCAGAGAGGCCCAAGGACACCGGCCGGGCCCATCCTGCGCTCGAGGAACCTACTCCTATGGTACAAAAATCTTGTCACTCCCTATTTACTTTCTCTCATTTCTTTATTGATTTGCATTTAATTTAAGATATTTTAATAGGTAAAATAGAAAGGGTCAAACAGCTCAGAAAAGTGTAATAGCCAAGGAAACCCTGCTGACAGCGGCCTCAGCTGTTCCCATTTAGTAGTTAGGTTTTACTTAGGGAGCTCTGGCTCTCAGGGTCGGCTCTCAAGGTCCATCCCTTCCTTTCCCCTTTAGCTATTTTCTCCATTCTTTCCTCAGTCTCTCCCCACTTCAGCCCAATCAGGTAATGGATGATTACAATGGATGTGTGACACTTTCCACCCCGGGGATCCTCTTGACAGCCCCCACACACAGAGAAATAGATTTTTGTTTGTTTTCAAAAGTATATAACATTCAAAAATATTATATACTATACTGCGCCTTGCATTTCTCAATTAGATATAGTACAAGTGTTCTCACATCACTGACGTTTTTTATGACTATAGTGTTCCCTGATTGAATGTTCAAAAATTTAACATCTCTTAAGGATGAGCATTCCAGTGCCCCTCC